>OX359250.1:9289948-9796374 GCA_947179485.1 Allacma fusca
TTGACACCATATGTATTTTTGTTGTTGCGTAGAGTATTTTTGGTGAAATGATAGTGAGCCTTTTATGTATCTATTCAGAATTGGGAATTAAATTGGAAGAAGGAGTAACGGGAAAACTGGTTGAATTTGAGGGATGGAACTGGAATTATTTCATGTAGGTATATTGAGGGGGGGAAATGACCAGATGTATGCATCTATGGAGTCATTTTACTTCAATTATGGAGCAAGTTAAATGAGCTTTTAAATCGTGCTCGTCTCATAAACTTCCAGTTGGGGCAATTACTCGGTCAATGCTTTTTTTTTGTTTTATATGACTCGTCCGACCTCGATCACTCACACTCCTTTTACTCTTGTTTGGATGGATGAGAGGAGATGGGATGGATGGGGAGGTAGAAAAAGCAGAAAAATTACCTTCCGCACACTGTTCCTCATCTTCTTTAATAAAAATAGTTTTTTCCCTGTCCATACTGTATATCCATTGACCTTCTCATTTTGTGTATTCAGACACACCTGACATGGAACTTTGTATATAGAGTATCTTTTTTTACATTAATGTTGATATTAAAAAAATCAGATTAATTACCCATAAACTGTATATTGCATGTCGTATCTATCCCATTGCTCATGAGGATAATTTGGAACTAGTGGACTTTGAGTTGTAAATGATTTTTATATGCACTTACTACAGTACATATACTTATATGTACATCCAGGTTGACACAAAACGTGTTTCATTGTCCTCGGTCAATTATTGCCGGGGTCGGAGGGGTCAGGAACGTGAAGGAAGGTCAGAATTTTGTACGGATTCGGAATTCAACATTTGTTTATTTCCATAGGAAATTTGTCCTATAGGATATGTTCTGATGCTCGTTATGTAGGAATAAATTTCCTCGTTGGATAAATATAAATAATTACAATTGTTATTATTGACAATAATGAAGGGAATAATTTTAGAAAATCGTGGAAAGAATTTACTACAAAATGGGGGAATCAAATATGAGTTACTCCCTTACAAGTGGAGCTACTAGAGGCGGAGGGGCCAAGATAATATTTTGTACTAGCCTGTACTGTACATACATATATACATAATTACACATATGTTTGTGAGGACATTGGAGTTGGTGTGTTTATGGAGAGGGAGTTCCACGGGTGGATTGAATGTGCTTAAATTTATCATTTCCGTGATATCTACTATTTCCAGGATTTTGCTCACTTCCGTGATTCTACATTAGAAAAATATTCTCGTCATGTAGAATAATTTCTCCGCCCTACACCTCCTTAACTACTCGTATTGACGACCTCATACTATTTCTCGCATGTTTGGACTCAATGATGGTAAACGATGCGGGGTTGTGATTCTATGACACCATTACAAAAAGGGTTTCCTATTTTTAGCATAGGATCTGTAAAGCAGTTTCCCATTTGACATGACAAGGTGGTTTCCATCTGATCGGAGAGGAGGTAATTAGGCATGAGAGTTGGCTACTATATGATATTTACTGTAGCCATTTGGTCTCTTGAGTAAATTAGAACTGGGCGTATGTTCTTTGCTTAAGTATTACCCCTCAGGTTATGTACACCATACACCACACACCACGTGTGTATGTATTATATATCCTGTTTTCCTGTTGGTGTACAAAGTAGTAGCAGTAGTGGTAGTAGTAGTTGTAGTATTGGGAACGACAAATTTCAAGGGTGGGGATTCCAGGAAAATAAATAAATTACCGTTCGTTGACCGTCCGTTGCTAAATAGTTCACTCTTACAGTAGTCGTAGTGGTAGTTGTATGTATTCCATGTGCATGTAAATATATGTAAATACTTGGGAGGAAAATGTTTCCCCAAGGACCTTCTTGTAACTGTAAGTACAGACGACAGACACATTCGAGAGTATTATATAGAGATTTCTTATATTTTACAGAAGTCATCTTTATCACATTTTTTTGGAGGGGGGGGGGTCAGACTGACAATCAGTGGAAGTAATAATTGTGCCATGAAACAAGTATAACAAGTTATGTACATATTTACATATATGCTCAAAGCGTTAAAAAATGAGAAGAAATTTTAGAAAGAATCCCAGAAGCTCTTACGGATGCTTTGAAGTATTATTGACATTAATGTCGGGGGGGCTTTTGAACTTTTTATCCATAAAATAAAATTCATCTTCTTTGATCCAGGGAAATGCGGAGTAGTTTTTTTATTGCTCCAATTCACTGTATGTATATATAATAATAAGGGAAATTTTTGTTGAAAATCTTGTGCTGTATTTACAGTATCCCGCTTGTCTCTCTCTCTCTCTCTCTCTCTCTCTCTCTCTCTCTCTCTCTCTCTCTCTCTCTCTCTCTCTCATGTCAGCTTGAATACTGTACACCACTAGTTTATATGCTTGAAATAATAAAAGCATTTTGGAGACGTCAAGACTGGGTCAAAACTGACGGGGCTCGACGTGTGACCATAGTTTATAACTCTAGCATAGGTATTAGCATATATGTACGGAAGATATTATGTAGGTATAAGGCCTAGCAGGAAAAAAAAGTTGATTTCAACCTAATTTTGAAAAATGTAATTTCATTGGAATAAGTACATAGTATAAATGTTTAGGAGCATTTAGGATGATTTTATTTTCTTGGAGTAAGTACTGTAATAGTGACTGGCGACGTGAGTCCCCAGTGTCGTCTTTGTTTCATGCATTTGTGTCGTCCTAACACTTAAATTGTCAGGCCCATGTGTGCTACTGTATCGATCTTTCCTTCTTCTTTTTTTCCATTAGAGCTGTCCTACTCATTCGTTTGTCTCTCTTAAATTCTCTTCTATGACCTAAAATAGTTCTTATAGTGTACTTATACATAGGTAGATACTGGATACATCAGTGAGGGAGCACTAGTAAGTCCTGTCTCTGTTCTGTACATGGGACATGTTTCTCTCTTCTGGGCTGGTACTGTCATGTGACATGGTTAAAGCCTGGACGGGTGGACAATAGTGCCAGGGTATGTACATATGTGCTGGAGTCATAAAATCCTTTCCCTCTGTACCCTTTGGAACTAACATATGTAATTACTTTTGTACGATGTGACATACTTATATTATATAAAACATTACAAATTTAAATTGAGGATGTTATTGGAAATATATGGATTTTTAAGGTCTCTTTCCAACCCCCCCCCCCCACATAAACACACACGTAACAATAGTAATTGACTTAAGATTGGAGATGTAGTATTGGAATACAATGTAGTCACAGACAGTGGTTTCAGGAAATGATGGTTTAATGAATGAGTGTCACCCCGTTCTGGTCTGGAGCTGCACGTGGAAGGAAACTAAGAGCTACATATTAGTCGAGGTCTGGGTGTGTATTTATAGGATAAGGAAGACGATCAGTTCGAATGAGATCTCGCTCTGAATCATCTCATCCTGTACACGTGGTGGAGGGATATTTGGAAGTGTAAACTTTGACTAATTGACAGTGCGTGGAGCTATTAGATTATTAGTATTATAATATATAATGTATTTTTTGTAATAATTAAACGTGCCTTCTAGTAAGCTCCTCAACCCCCAAGCAGGCAGGAGTAGGGAGGGAAAATATTGGCACAATTAAAGGCATTTGAGAGATTAAGTCACCTGTGTCAGTTGATTTATGAGCGGAGCGGCTCTGATACAAAACACACTGCATACTAATTACATATGTATAGATATATACTTATATACTTATATATGCAGGCCTACCTTAAGATTAAGTGACTCCTACTTTCTGAGAAGCTTCTGTATGTTGTTATGCAAATGCATTCTAATGTCTAATGGTGAGGAGCATTGTATGAATTGACAAACGGGATTATCTGTTTAGGAGAGGAGAAATTAAGAGGAATTATGCTGGGGCTTTAGTGACATACATAAATATGCACTGACTACATGATTCACCCATTTTAAGGGGGCTCATAGCTTTTGCTCTGTATTTAGTTTGTCATGGGAGCCCGTGGTTGGTTACAGCTATACATATATGGCTAATACAGTATACTCACGATTCCCTTGATATACAATATTTTTTTACGTAATGTCGGAGGAGGATGGGGTCATGTGATGTTAGTCTGAAAGTATAAATATGAAATTCCTTCATTAGTATTTTGCATGATAAGGATGATTGATGATAAGGACTTGCTATAATTAGATACTTTATCTTTAAGCACTGGAGTGAACATAACCGAATGGAATAATTATTATTCAAACTTTATCGGCATTTTTTTTTTTTGTTTTAATTTTCCTATCCTCAGGTAAAACCTACCGAGCCGTTAAACATTTGTGACAGGGAAGGCCCAAAACATCCCATAGTTTCCCGTTCTTTGAATTTCCAAATAACTTATGGGAATCTAAATATAATATCTATACCTATACATATTAATTTAAAATATGTTTTAATTTATTTGTAAATATTTAACAACATTGGGCTGATGCAGATTCCAGATGTACTAATTATTATTATCTGAACATGTTTACTCAAGTGTAACACTACTAGGCTGGAAACTTCAATGGGAGTTATGTGTACTGTTAATGTACTGATGTACTTGTTGTGATGAGGTTGTTTTTGGACATAGGATGAGTGTTGCAGGTGCGAGGGGAGTTGATACAATGTATTTTTATCATACGGAGCACCACCATCCCTTCAACTCGAATAGTTTGAATTTTTTTTTTTTTGGTATTTAGGCCAACGTGTGTTTCATCCTGTATGTGTGGGTATGACTTCAGATAGTACTACATTGTCTTCTTGTCCCATCCTCCATTTTTGTGTTTACGGAAATTTCTAGGATTTATTTTAGCCCTTGTACACAATGAGGAAGGGATGTAAATAATTGATTCCGGGATGAAATTTCATATTGCATATGTGTGGAAGGAGGTTCTCTAATACTAGATAGATCCGTATTAATTTGTTCTCTCTCTCTCTCTCTCTCTCTCTCTCTGTGTGTGTGTGTGTTTCGGTCTGTAGATATTAATATCTATCTCACACGCTAAAAGAATCATGTAAACTATTGGACGCTACATGCTTAGGAATTTGCGAATTCACGTGTAAGCATTTTTCCGCATATATTTTATTTTTATTTTTTGTAGATATATGTATGTAAGTATAATTAGAAGAAATCCTTATCCCTGTATAATCAAAAATTTAGTATGAGACTCCGTGAAGAGACATACGTATACGGATTTTTTAAATTAAAGACATAAAATGATCTGCAGTAATCTCTAGGCTGTTTCAAGATACAAGCAAAATGGTTTACAGGACCTAATGTAACGCATCCTTAATGTATTTATATGTACGCATCGAGTTCAAATTGCTTTTAATGGAAACTGTTTGTGATCATTTTGCTTTTAATGAAAATGCTTTCTGGATCATTTTTCTTCTCCACCGACGAATTTATCCCCGTGTTTACTTTTCTCATTTGGCAGGTATTGGCGAGACGGGATTCCTGAGAGTATTAACAAGTAGTGTAAGTGATCCAAGAAATAGGGTTAGCATTAAGTTAGGTTCACATTCCATATGCTCACTAAATAAAATATTTTCGTCTAGCTTGAAAGTAAAAATCTAGATATAATTATCCTTCCCTTGTGAAGTACTACTCTAAAATCTGTGTACACTCGAAAGACCTATACCTGTTGTTGGTTGTATATAACGTGCGTATAATTACTTACTAGCATTATCCAGCATGGTGTACAATTTTGTAGTGAAAAGATTTGTAGGCAACACCGGCCCAAATAATTATTGTAAGCTCTGAACGTTCAGACTTTGGACTTGGGACAAATGGGTAATAATAACTGGTCATGTGTATATTTATGTATGTACATAACGTACAATGCTCCTTGAAGGTGTCAATATTAACGAAGACGAAGTGAGTTTAAGTGTAAGGAGTAATAATCTGGGTTGTTTGTACTTAACTTCTTGACGAAGAATATTTTTTTAGAGAGGATGACCTAAGGGAAGATTAGTAGATTCTTTGGGTATTTTGTGCTTGTGAGTAAAGAAAAATATGGATGATGATGCGGAGATCAAATTGACACATACTTATATGTACATTCTTTTGGGAATTCTCATCTGTTTCCAACCAAGTGTTGCAACAGTAGCAGTAAAATAAAATCAATTGCTATAAAAATCTCATATTTACAGTAACAGTCTATAATATGATAACACAGTGCATCGAAACACATAAGCTGCGATGCCATTCCCAGCAGTACCCCGCTTGGGGTGTCCTAAATCGTTGCAAAGCGACAATTTTATAGAGCTTGGAGTTGCATGGAAAAATAGGAAGGGTAGGATTTTTAGACTCAAAGTAAAAATAAAAGTAATGTCATTTCTTATACATTAGTATAGCATAGAAATAAGGTTAGAATGCATATATGTTGAAAATATAGGGAAAAACATCCAAGTCATAATTAAAAGTCGTAATGCATAAAGAGGCGCACGCTGTCAACAAAATAAGACACAATTTTACATAAAATGAACATTGATGAGCTGTAAAGGTAACAAACAGTACTGGCATGATATATGTATTAGGCTTAGGTTAAGAAAAATTAACATGAAGGGAGAAACTTTGATAAGGCATAGGTAAAGCATATTGAGGTGGTGGTGGTGTTGCTTGAGGACTGAACAGTGGAGGTTAAAGCAAAATCCTCTTCTTTGATATCCGTTTGTGTCCAGACTTTCACTTCTCTTCGGATTATTGGATTGCTCGGGGTTTGAGCTTTGAAGGATGTCATGTAACAGTAATACGGGCGGTTAGGGTGAAAAAATACTCTCTTGAGACGCTAGGTAGAAAATCGATAGGAGGCTCTTGAGAGACTTCCTCCTTGCTTTCCTTGATGTTCTGTAATATTGGATGTTAAGACTTGAGTCGCTCCCATGACTACATCTCCTTTAATACTTACCAATTATGATTGCCGACAGTTTTGTAGAATTTTTCCGCAATCTTTGTTACAGACAGGAAAAGGCTTGGAAGTTTACATAAAATCCTTTTTTTTTCTTCCCCCAGTTGTGTGAAGCTTGCTGAACGTAGTATACTTATGTGTAATATGGGAAAGTTGTAGGCTTTAATATGGATATTCGAGGAGAAATCTGAGAATTGCTGACAGTTCGAGGAAAATCAATCAAGTTGGGAAAGAGAGTCTCCTTTCACTCCCATGCAAATCTTTGTAGTTACTTACATACATACTGACATATGTACATAAGTACATCCCTAGCATGGGGCTGTTGTTGGAAATCCATTTTTTTTATGTTTTGTGGAGAAGAGCGTGCTCGGGATTTATTATTCCGGATAACAATTCCGAGAGCTGGGTTATACGATGAAAGAGCATGTGTGTGTGTGTGTGTGTGTGTGTGTGAGTGTGTAGTGTACCTTCGGGAGGTGCTTATATTTGAGCGTGCAGTTCCCTGTGAAAATGATGAAAGGAAATTGGAAAGGAGTCGCACTTGTTGCCGGAGGTTTCAAAAAGACAATGTGGCCGACATTTCAATTTAAAATGTCTGTAGTGAACATGACTCCCGGAGTGTGTTACTTTTCTACGGGATGTTGACGGTACCTCTAATTTAAGTTGGGCTCTGTAACCTTTCCTCCTTTGCCATTTCCCTTTGTAAATTGAAATCGGATTTGGGGGAATGAGAGACGGGCTCGGGTGACATCCATATATGTCATGCCTATACTGTCTGTCCTGGAGTGATTAAATGGAATTTCTTACAATTAGATTGTATATAAATACTTGACTGGGAACCTAGTTTTTAATTTCTTTGAATCCGATGATTGATAACATACTATTATGAGTAATGATGAGTTCAATTCGCTTCAGAGTATTTCCTGGTTTTGAACTATCCACACAGAAATACTTATGGGGCGGACTGGAAAAATGATACACAGTACAATTAAATGGGAAGAATAGGGATGGGAAACTCTGGTGAGTGGGAATTAAGTAAGTGTGTTAAAATCCAGTGGAGTGTCATTTAGCTTATTTAAATAATTATTGTAGTTAAAACATGTACGGAATTAATTAGTATGTAAAACTAGGGGCTGTGTAGTTCTGGAGGATGGAGCTCTCCCTGTATTCTACAGTACCTCCAACTCGGTTTATCTTCTTGTCAGACGGGAGAGTCTAACAATAAGTATTGGATTATTTGGCAGAATGTTGTAGAGATTAACTTCCCAGCCCTGCGAATATTGTGGAATAAATGAATCCTAAGCGTGTGGGTGCCAGGGATTATGAATGTTTGTGATTTCAGGAAGAAGGGTGATTGTGCAAATACTACATGAGGGAAATCTATTACATCTATATAACGATGATGTGGTAGGATAATTATGTTGGGACACGCCATCCGGACGCACATAACGGGGAAGTTTTGTCACAATATATGTAGTAGGAACAGAAAATGTAGGATGAACAGTTCCGGGGAAATTCCTCGTTTATTGCATTTGTAGCATAAAGGTGATAATACTTAGTTTCAGGGTTTTTTTTTTGATGAACAGGAACTTAGTTAGGATTTATATTTCCTTGAAGGTAGATATAATTATGGAATTTGGCTTTGGTGAAACTACAAGTTTCCAGGAAATGCATTTTTGCCAAGTGTAACAACAAGTTAATTCTATGGACAAAAAATAATTACGTCACCCTGGGTTGAGGGCAAGACTTAAGGGAAATTAAAGATTAACGGAGGATTCGCTGGAGTATGCTCAATCTGCATGCATGATTTCTACTTTTGGTTGCAAAAAATACATCATTTCTTACACACACACACACACACACACACACGACTCGCAACCTCGACTACCCAACGATACGGCCCTCTTTGTATTTTTACTGCTATTTGCATCTAGAAATCAATAGCGGTCTGTGAGTCACCAGAATTGTTGGTGAACTGTGATGTGGGAGGAGAGCTGAATCATCGTTTTTATGTGACTATAAAGACTTTTATTTACTTAGTTGCTCTCCTACCATATCCCCAAGACTTTAATTGTAATGATATGACTTGAGTTTTAGAGTAAAATTGGTCTTGTCACCACATTATTTTAATGGATGTCTTTATCTTTTTTTTTATCGAATTGAAGTCGACTGTGTGGGCTCAAAATGAATAAACAGACGTTGGACTGGTTGGACGACCTGGTATAAATTCTTTTCTGAGGCTAAGTGGGCCTTTTGTTATTGTAGAAGACAGAGAACGTTTTTTTTTATTTTGACAGGAAATTTATTTACAAATTTTAGTTTTGTAACAACCAGTCCGCACCGCACCGTGTCAAGACTCCTGTTTTTTTTTGCAAGACCTTTTTAATGTATCAGCGTAAATAATTCAATTATTTGTTATTCAAAGGCTGGAGTTGTAGTTGTAGCAGTTGATTTTATGGAACTTGTGCTATTTTTTTTATCTTCATGTAGGTTTAATTATTTTTTACGAAAGGAGGGACAGCTCTTCCGCCAGGAATGTTGGCTTGTTATTTGTTCCTTCATCAAAACATTCCACTTTGCTCTGAAGTTATTTCCAGAGTCTGACAGCATCTTTGCTCATGGGAGTTCCTCATGAGATCATTGGATACTTTTTTAATTGAGTTTGTCTGGAGGTCTGGGTCATGTGTGTGTGTGTGTGTGTGTGTGTGTTTGTACTTGTAGTGTCCAGACACATGACTGTGGAGGTTCTCAGCTATGGGCAGGTTTATATCCTAGTATCCCAGCTGCCTTTTCTCTTGCTGTGTAAATACGATGACGTTCAAAGATCCTCAGACTCACAATCAGTCAGGGATTTCTTTCAACTCTGTGTAATACAGATAGTCATACTTTAATTGAGCTGTATTAATTAATCCGAGCTAAACACTGATATGTATTAGATACGGATTTTGATGTCCCCAAAGTCTATCCGGAAGGTTGCGCCCTGCCTGTAATCATAAGTAATAAGTCAATCTCAATTCATATTAGTCAAGATTAGGAAGATTAGGTGTGGTTGTAATTTGGGATTGGAAGTATGGGAAGTCTTCCTCTTGTGTCTTACTACTCAAGTTATGGCTATGCTTATAGATACTGTCCTATAGATACTCATACAAGGGAGTTTTCTTCCAAGTTTTCCATCTCCCGTATGATTATATATGCCCTAATTAATAATTACTTCAGTAGAAGTAGGCATTGCTCCGCCGGATTCAGCACTATATATAGTGATTAATGAGGAAGGGAAAAGAAGTTTTGACTGGTGAGTTCATTGGAAACCATCCGGATGATGGGAATTTGATTATACAGACGTGTGTGTTTGTAAACGAGGGATTTATGTAATTATATGTAGTTTCGAATCAGTCAGGGTATGAAGAACATATAAGTACAGCACTGATTCGTTAAGCCTCTGATATTGTTAGTGTCCAAGCCTACCCATATATCATGTAAATAACTTTCAAAAAACAAAACCACTGTAAACAAAGTGTGATCCTGAAATTCGGAATTATTCACTCTCTCCATGTTTTGTGGGGGTAATTAGGTTATAATGTATGAAGTAACTTAAAGTAATTTTATTTTGTTTTTACTTACTGTTTACATAATTGCTTGTATGTGTGTATATGGAACTCGAGTTGAAGTATGGAGGAATGGGTAGTTCAAAGTTGGGAATTATTGCGAAAGTCTAAAGAATAATAATAATTTTATTCTGATGAGGATGGTTTTTATGATTGCGAAGAGAGATAAGGAACGTGGAGTTTTTTGTATGATGTAATAAAAAATGTATGGTACTATGAAGTTGGAAACAATCAAAATTTTGACGTCTCTTTGGATGGGAAAGGGGAGTGTTGGGGACGTGGAGACAGTTTTTAATGCTGGGCATGAAAATTCCTCAATGACTCCCTTTTGTTGTACAAAATAGAACTCTTGGAGATAATGTGATGCCTGTGAAGGTTATCTCTTTTTAATAACAAAAGGAAATATTTGCTTGTCATATTCCTCTAGAATTATTATTATTATTTTATTATTATATGTATGCATACAGTGTGTATATCTAGGAGATGATAATCATCTTGAAATGAAAACTGGATGACATTTTATTGACACTCTGTCTGATATTTAGGATCTCATATGAAATGAGAGGCCTTCAGGAGTGTTCGGTTTTGTTTTTCCTAAAATATAGCCCTGCTGTTCTGTGGGGAAGTATCAGTGGCGAATGTGCAGTGGGGTAATAGGTAATAATTATTATTATGTTCTACCACTTGAGTGCAGGTTTCATTTTAGGTTTAGAGAGATAGGAGATTCAATTCAGAAAGGAAGGGCTACGGGTTGTAAAGACCACAATAATTATTACAAAGTTCGAGGAATGTCTTCACCTCATCCATCAGCGGCTCTTGTTCCCTATATATAGGTACATAATTATATATCCGAAATAACCCACTCTTCCTCTATGGTATAGAGATATGGGCCTTTCGGAAATAATTATGGGATGATTATGAAATTATTGTTTAGAATTCTCTGGTGGTCGTATTTCAGTCATAGAGAGTTTATAATTGAATATATTTTGCACGTATATTATTGAGAGTTGAAAGGAATTTGTTTCCAGGTTCAGCCTTCAATGATATAATAATTGCACTCAGGGTTAGGGGTTTATGATAAAAATCAAATTATGAAATGTACAAATGGGCTCTATAGGACATTAACAATCTACAAATCGTCTACTTCCTCCCTTCGAATGTTGTTTTTGCTTTAACTTCATTGAGGGGTTAGTTTTGTCAAAATAAAATAATGCTGGATGATTAATATTTCGTGGAAAAAATCTGGGTCTATCGGGATGTTTTCTCCGTGTTGTTGAAATTACTAGTGTATGTATATGTAAGTGGGGAAGTGGTGGGTTTTGGCTTTCTGACAAATCGTTGCGGTGAAGGAACCTCCGGGTGTGAGAGTACATCTATAGATCCGTTGCCCTCTTACAAATTCCAGAATAATAATAATTTATTCTTCTTAACTGGGCTATAAATGGAAATAATAATTATGGAATTCTACATTCGTCACATTGCGAAAACCAATGTAAGCGTGTGGATTTCCTCGGAATTAATTGTGAAAGATCATTTTGTTGTTGACAAGAGCATTTTGCCCCGCATGGGGAAATTAACCTACTATCGATTTGGACTTGTCATTTCCTGGTGAAACCCTCATGTAATACTACATGTGTCATTAATTGCTTTTAAATTGCCTTTTGAGGTTCTGCTAATTGCGCACGTGCATATTGGTAATCATTTGCCAGGAGTGTTGTTTTTCTTTAACTTGTTCCATAGGGATAATAATGTCTTGTAACGTAGTATTTGTAGCAAAGTCTTCCTTCCTCGTGGATGTTGGACTATGATTGGGAGATTGGAATGAGCAATTTTAAATTCTGAAAATTGCAATTTTCCCAAAAATACCATGACTGTTGCTCCATTCCCATGACTTTTGAATCCAGAGTTTTGGAACTAGGTAGCGGGATAAAATAAATTTTGGTAAACCTGGGGAAGGATTTGCGAAATCATGGGGGAAGTTGAGATTTTCGATTATCCCGCCGTATACTTACTTACTTATATGAGCTAGAGGAAGGGGGATAAATCCTTTCTTGGCTCCCCTGTACATGTGTATGAGAAGCAATTGTTAGTTGTTTGAAATTAAATGTCGGTAGTTTTTTTTTGCTCTAGCAATAAAAATCATCCTCTGAAGTAAGTATTATGTGGAGCTATAAATGAGTTCCCAGGAACGTTACATGTTTCATTTGAATTTACATGATTGCATATGATATGAAATTCTCTCCGGTTTAAGCATTCCGGCTCTAACGAGGAATGAAACTGGAAGCATTTAGCATTTTAAAATGTGTTTTATACGAAGCTGGCTCTCCTCGGGTGATGAGATGAACAAAAGCCTTACATCTGACACATTTACATTTAAAAGCATTAGAGGTTAATTGCATCCCCTTCTTCAGAAGGTACCGAGGGAAGGGAATATCTTCCAAATTGCTTCTCTCCATGCATACCTAAATATGTATTGTGTATAAAGGATGACCGGAATCATTGCCCCCCCCTCCCTTCCCGCTCTTTTGTAGCACAATTTTGCTGGCTTTCCAGAGAGCTATCTATCTAAATAGATCCCTAAGTTGAGAATTTTGAAAATGGCATATCAAAAGAGGAGCACTTTTTTTTTGAAATTCTTAAAAATAATCTAACTTTGTTTCACGTTTTTGTCCATCCCCCCTCTCTCTCTCTCTCTTCTTCGAATATTTTGCGTGTAACTCCTGTATGTAGGGCAAATAACGGAGGGGGGTTTGGGGGACAAATGATTCTGGTTCCATTGTACATAATTTCCTAGAGATCTTTTACAAGATTCTTGCCAGTTGTTAAAATTTTAATCAGGAAGTTTACAACTGCTTGGAAAGGGGCGCAACGAAGGACAACTTTATCAAAATTATCCAGCAGGCACCAGCTTAACATGAAGTAAAAGTTTATGTGTTTATTTCATGCTCAGATTTTATGACAAAGTTCTAGCATACTCATGCTGGTTACCTATGTACATATGTATAAAATATTATGTGCATATATAGTAGTGGTCGGAAGTTTGTCTTGACTATGGCGCTGAATTAAGTGTAATATGTGGATTTAATGTCGGTGGAGAATATAGAATTTCTAATTTTCATTTAGCTCTACTACATAGCAACAACACGCACGATTTGAGAGCTTTTTTTCTTTGTATTAGTTTGCATGGGTCTTTCAAACGACGGAGGACTATTAGAAGAAAATAGGATACAAGTATGCGTAGCGTTGTTGTTTCTATATTCTATTAAAAATAACGACAGTTTTAAATCCATGGGTCATGGTATACTAGGAGACATGAAAGCGTAATTTTCGTATTCTTTTATGTACATGTGAGCCCTAAGCTCTACAAATGGACAATTTTAGTTCTAGTCAGAGAAAGTTTCATAAACTTTCCAGGGACAGTATTTCCTAGCTAAGGTAGGTATTGTTTGTCGTTGGGATGCTTTTACTTTAAAAGAGTTGACAGCTCTTATTACATATGACTCAGCCTTTTTCCCCCTCTGTTTCCACACAATTACGTGTAGTAGCAGTCCACATAAGCAGCACACGTACTTTTTGTGAGCCGTAAAATATTGAGGTAGGGTAGGCAAGAAGGCAGTGCAGAATTATATTAGTCTCTCTCTCTCTCTCTCTCTCTGTAAACTCACTCGTAAGAAATACAAGAAGTTTAAGGGCACTGCACGAAGGAGTCTGTCTGATTCGTTTTTGCTCGTAAAGAGCACAAGCTTTTCGTACTGTACTGATCCAGCTTGGCTTACTCATTTCTCCCACCCACTCTCGCTCTTCCGAAGTGAAGACGGTCTCTGTTTCCTTGACTACGTGCCGGGCTACATACTCATGAAGATGAGTGTTATCAAGATTATTGAAAATTATTATTATTCCATGTGAAATGATGGATATATTATTGTGAATATTACTTTTATTATGAAGTACTACTATATATCATCATGGATATTAATTTTGGCTATTGTAATCCGATGAAGCCTTAACCAATATGAATTCGTAAGCTGGTGCGGCTGCTCCTCTTGCTAGTTCTGTTTCTGCTTCTGCTTCTGCTTCTGCTAGTGTTGAGATGTCTGCTACGATGAGATGATTCGGGATTTAGTCGTCGCGCAATATTTAAAGACTAAATTTTCTTTTAATACGTAACGACGTACATATACCTATACATACACGAAGGACAATTCGGTGTCTGGTTTGTTTAGGAGAACGACTAGCAATAAAGCAGACATTTGTTGGTATCTCTTTCTCTCTCTCTCTCTCTCCATTGGTGCTAATACTAAGAGTACGTTGAGTATTATGTTGCATTGTAGTATCTCCTGCTACTACTATGTATTTTATTATGCAGTGCGCGGCCAGAGTATAAATATAGAAGCGGGCTGTATTTACCTATAAGTACGGTGAGGATATTATTGGCGTAATTTCGCCCTCCTACCACTTGGCTACTATGTATACATACATATGTACATATGTGTATGAACGTTTCTTGCCTAGTACAACAACGGCTTGTGTGTGTGTGTGTGTGTGTGACGCAAGGAGAAAATCAATGACTCTTGGATTCAATATGTAAGGCTCTCCTCACTCAAAATAGGACTTGACGAAAGAGCCCAGTATGAATGCACTATAGTACTTACATATATATTTTGTCAGACTAAAGTCTCTATATATATAAGTAGATTTCTGCACCTGGGAAAAAAAAAGTAAAAGTTTAGTAAATAAAGTTCGTTTTCATTACAACCACCCTCTTTTTGTCATTATTTTCTATGGTCTTTTCAAAGTATGAAAAAGGGTTTTATTCTCTGCATGGGATGCACTATTTCCTTCCGTTGTTCAAATGTGGGGTTCTACAGTTCATATATTGGTCTGAAGTTTCCCGATAACTGGATTTGGCTTGGCCTAGCAAGTACTCATGATCGTGTAGGAAATGAAGCCAATTCTAGAAAACTGCAAGTGCAGGCAGCAGGGCTCTTTTGCAGTTGATGTTGAAGAAACCGGAATTTTTCTGGTATTTTCTCTCTCTCTCTCTCTCTCTCTCTTTTGCTCTTGCTCTTTCTTGAGAGAGTGGTTTGGATTGGCCTTGTGCAATCCGAACTCATTCATTTGTAAAAGTTCTTATAGACGGTATCCTATAAGTATATGTGTGCTAGGTATATGTGAGGAAGGTGGCCTCGGCCAAAATGCTGAAGTAGCGAGTTGCAATTCCAAGCAGTGTCCCATGTCCCATTACGTATAATATCTTCATCATTTTGGATATGGATATTTAAGGGAAATATGATGCAGTTATTTCAAGGGTAGGAGTAAGTTTATAAGAAAAAAGTTTTTATATCCACTTTCTTTGGGAACAGAAACATTGTCGGTGAAGAGGCAGGTGGATCATCATACAAGGTTTGAATGCATTTTATGGAGCATCTGCAAATTTTGTTTTTAGTCGAAAATGCAACTAGATCCATGAAGCGAAGCCTCTTCACTGACCCTGTGAGTGAGGCATGCCTGAGTATTTCTTCCTGCAACCTTGCAATCTTTGGGGTATATGCTGTAAAGTGTAGATAGGTGTGTGTGTGTGTGTGTGTGTGTCTCTCTCTATAGACATAAAAGGCTGCACTTGACTTCGTAACTCGGCTAATGCATTTCTTGAACTAGTGCCATTTATCTCGGGACTCGGCACTCTGCCCCACACCTGAGAAAGTCAGTGTTACGGGAAATGGATCCGAACTTGAGATCCCAAACTGTTCATTACCATTTTAGCCTTGAGCAATTAATAAGCATGTGTCCAGGTGTTCTCACGAGATTCTGGGAATAATTTGAAAATAATTTCACTGGTTCCATACACAATGTCTCAGTAATTACTTTTTGAAAGGTAACTTCAGTAATAGTTATTAATCATTGATGATATAGTAGAGTAGAGGTCTGGGTTTATGTTGATCCATATAATTACCAGGGTGTGCATATATTAAGAGGTACACACACTTATAGGAGAACTTGATCTTGAATAACGTTGGCACTGTTGGCAGCGTTCTCCGCATTTGGAAGAGTTCCGACACACATTGCACGACGGTGTCTTGTAATTTGGAAATATAAAGAGGGGAAGAAATCGGAAGGAACGGTGTAAACTTGTTGGGCATTTAGTTGTTACAGTTGGTATATAATTCTGTAATATGTAGTAAACTAATTATTCTGAGTCATTGGGTAGGAAGGGCTTACTTTGATGATGGGTGAATTTTAAAAAATAGAGCTGGGGTTTGATGCTTTTGATGTATTATTGACATGTGGTTGGTTATTATTTCCACTTGGTTGGGATATCAGTTGCAGGTGTACTTTACTCGTCCGCTGTTTATCCCGAGCGTGTGTTGAGTTAAATTAATCGCACTCCCACCATGTTTTCCTTTGGATCATCAATATGCATGATGTCACCAGTCCCCATGTAGTTCTTCCCCCTGACAAGAGAAAAGAGCGCAGAACTTTCATGGTAATAATTAAAATATTGCATACTAGCTCAGCTCGTGTGTATGCAAGTCTCGACTGTCGCTTCAAGTTCTCTATTTAAATTTTATTTTGTACAGATAGTCTTACCGTGAGGTTCTTTCATCCTCACGTACTTTTTTTAATATTCTATATGCATATGTATATATATATACACGGACATTTATTCCATGTGACGTCCTGTTATTACAATTTATGATCAGACTCGAGGTCAACACTACTTCTGTTGGATTGGTTAGTGACAAGTGAAACATTACAGACTCTATGAAGGATTTATCTCATAATATGAGTGAATGAATACACTTGACAAGCTTCCCAGCCATTGCCGTCTAAATATACATCGTCATGTCTATATTTAGAGGATGAAAATTGCTTTATTTCACAATGATACACTGTTTGTTATGGTACTGGCCCACTGGAATATTATGGAATGGATCTCGAAACCACAATCATAATTATTATTATTACAGTAAGGCTTAATGTTTAGAATCTGTGCCCTGCCGTCTTCAAACTTCGGTCTGTTGATGTTTCCAGTTTCCACTTCATTCTTCCTCGATACTTTGTAAACTAACTATCTATATGAAACATTTGTGGGCATGGCAAATGGTTAAAGCAAAGAAGACCTTTTCCTAAAAACAGAGGTGTAACGACACTCCTAATGTTCTATTTGAAGCACGTGTTAATCTTTTTTCCCCCCTGATATCGTTCCACAGTTCTTTGAGACATCTCATGCTAAATGATATAGTCCCTCCTCCAAGGAAGCAGTAAATGCACTCGGAGTGGTCGTTGGTGGAAAAGCAAGTCCCTTAATGACATTAGTGATCGTGTATTCGTTTCTATCGTAGTTACGTGATTTTATAACAATTGCCACTGCTATTGAAAATAGGGAAGGCAAGAATAGAATTATTACCTTAGGCAAAGTACATAACGCATGTATCGATATATAGTTTCTATCTTGTAAAAACCAGTATGAGACAATTGTCTTTAATGGACTAACCGTTGAGATACTGGTTTTGAAAAAGTTCGTAGGGACATTTCATAGGATCTGAAGGTGATAAAAAAATGCTCAGTTAATATCCCTTTTCCAGCCCGTTCCGCCAGTGGCAACTTTCCGACCATTATTTTGTGCTACTAAGAGAGAGAGAGAGAGAGAGGACGTGATAAAACACATGGGGACTCTCTATGTGTGTATGTAACTGTGATTTATTTTTCAAGGAATGAATAAACTTTTCCTTACTTCAGTCTAATTTATTACTGCTCTCCTCTCGACCTAATAAGTAAAACAGCTGACACGGCAGGATGATTAAAGCGAAATATTAGCATAGGCATGAGGAAAGAAAAATAGGAGAATATTTCCTGTCCTTGCAATTTCCTCACTATAAGTTTCATGGTGTGTGAGTATCTATCTCGTTGGGATAGGGTCTGGAACTTGAGCTTATTTTGTTGCAAAAATTACTCCAACGCCACCTTTGAAAGAGTTGAAAAAGTTTGCAGTGATTGGCAAATTTGTAGTTAGAGGAAGCCGTGGGCTGCTAAAAATTCCCCGTACCTCTCTCGTTTTATATGCTACAGCCGGATTAAATGTTGGAGATTACTAAAAATCCGTTGTCGTTTGTCATATGTGACTGGGGAAGGATGTCTTTCTTTTCATGCAGATTTTTCTTTTTAACATACATATTCTACAAAGGGTTCAAGTGCAGGATGATTGTCATAGGCTCATGCTAGAAACGTCTTCAAATGGAAAATGTGGAAGCACTTTGTAGTAGTATGTATAGATTCTGCTTGTAAGAATTTCTTTGGGTCGCGTTGCTGTTTCATGGGACGTCAATTATTACGCCCACTGAAATGTAAATAAAGGGGTGATAAGTACTTACTTACTTATGTGGTGTTCCGCATAATTTTTGACATTAATTCCTATTTTTCTCACGATTTATAGCAACACCTTTTTGACATTCCATGACATGAATACAAAGACCGCAACCAGCATAATTCATATCAACAGCAAATGTCATGATTTTTTTTAGCTAAAGATAGGTTTTAAAGTCGCATTTGTCATTCAGATTTAGTGATGTTTTTATTAGGACATACTGTATGGTAATCACCTTCTTGTCATGTTGATATTCTACGTTGGCATTGTGCACACTGCACAGATGAAGTAATTAGTGCAAATTTTATTTGTCTTGTTTGTTCCGTACTTACTTGTTCCGGAAATAATTCAAGGTGGGAGTTAATGAGACATGTTATGACGAACACCCTGTGTACTACGATGAGTCTTTTTACATGTGTCGAAACGTTATTTTTTGGGCAATTTTGGGCTTGTGAGATGATCAAATTTAGGCGTGAACCTCTAAATTTGTACTATGGTCACAATTCAATGATCCAGATTATATATGTTTTTTTTGTATGTTGCAGGTGGACCAGCGGGATGTTCCAGGTATTGATTGCGCGTACTTGGCTATGGACACGGAGGAAGGTGTTGAAGTGGTTTGGAATGAAGTTCGGTTTTCGGAAAGGAAAAACTTGAAAGCTCAGGAGGAGAAAATTCGCCAAGTCTTCGACAACTTAACTCAACTAGAACATCCAAACATTGTTAAATTTCACAAGTATTGGATGGAAACCCAGTCCGATAAACCTCGAGTAAGTCTTTATTATGAGATAATGTAGAGTTAACTTACATGCCGTTTCGTCTTGGTTTGGTTTCGTTTTAGCTTCTTGTGGAATTGATTCGGGTGTTATTATCTAGAGTAGTTTATAATTCCTTTGACAAATAACGTGGGTGCACAATGTAGTTATATAAGAAGAAGTAAGCTTGTGATATTAGGCTTGCGACAATACAGCAGTAATTAATCTATCGTGACATTTGTCATCTTCTTGGTTCCGCAATATATTCAATATTGTAATTATTAATGTAGAGGAACAAAATCGTGATGGCGGCAGGCGGCATGATTTATTGTATGAAACTTCAGCCACATAATTACAGCTGAGGAATAAAAACATTGCTTTCCTCTTACGGAAGTATGTATGTGATGTGACGCTCTTCCCGTTTATGTATCTATTATCTATTTATGCACATGTTATCTCAGGACGTTGATTCTGTCGTGGTTTATGTACATTCTTGATTTGGTTTGACTGTTTGACTTGATTCCATGAAGGATATTACACCCGGGTGTGTGACTTGATTCGTTGCTTGCTCATTCTGTGCGTATAACTGAATTACTGCATCTTTGACTTTCAGTATGGAGGAAATCTATTTCTGAAATCCCATTCATGAGTTCCATGTTTTGATGTAACTATACAATACAACTTTTAACTTTTTAAATTACAGGTTGTGTTCATCACAGAATACATGTCCTCTGGGTCGCTTAAACAGTTTTTGAAAAGGACTAAGAAAAATGCAAAAAAGCTTCCTTTACAAGCTTGGAAAAGATGGTGCACTCAGATTTTATCCGCTCTAAGGTATGATGACTTGACAAGTGCAATAACAAAAATATTGAAATTGTTTAGTTTATTATTGTGTTTCAGAGTAAATGTAGCGACGCATTATATTTGATGATGTTTGGATATCGTGAAAATTTTTGTTTGTGTAGTAGGATTATTTGGCTTTTATTAGTATGCACTATAACATAGATATTTTATGGGAGCCATTGTGTTTTATCATGATTTTTAACAACTGATTTCAGCTACTTGCATTCCTGTTCGCCTTCGATAATTCACGGGAATTTAACATGTGATACAATTTTCATTCAGCACAACGGACTTGTCAAGATTGGTTCAGGTAATTTTATTTACGTGATGGCTTTACAGCCCGTGCTTAAGTATTAGATTACGCTATTCGAGAGATTACTTTAATTAATGTGTATGGATTTAAAGATTATAAGATAATTTACAAATAATAAATATCAGGAGATGTAGAAGTTTTGGTATTAATAGCAGATATAGAAGATTTAGATTTTGGCTATATGTAATTGAGTAGATTCTTAATTACTTACGTACAGCTTCCGGGGAAATTCCTAACTGGTAGTTAAATTTGTGAAGTTCGCTCAGCTTTGTGGTAGCGGTAATTGAGAAGGTTGAGCTGTGAACTAGCTTGAAAATTCACTCTCTTTTCCACTTGTGAGAAATGTTATAAGACAAGGGAATTATTTTCTCTTATAAAAGTATTTAGAACTCTAGTCAGACGTTGTACAGGTAAAGTAAAATGAAAGGGAAAGTATTATGATAGTAATAGTAGTTGGTTGAAGAAGGAAGTAGTTGTGAAAAAAAACTATTAGTGTACAAATACAAAGACCCGCACAGAAAGAGGAACATAATTATATTTATAATGTTTTGGCAGAATGTGAGTATGTATTAATGTGGGTTTTGGTTTGGTACAGTGGCCCCTGACGCGATTCATCACCATGTCAAATCTTGCCGAGACAACATGAAGAATCTTCACTTTGTTGCTCCAGAATACGGGAGTAAGTCTAAAGTCTAATTTTATTTCCTGCACCAAACTATGTGCATCAATGCTTGACGAGTTATTTGCTACTCTCCGATGTTACCTCAACACATCTTGAGTTTATCTGTGGTCGTCGTTGTACTTTGTAGCTATTCTAACATCTTTTTTTGTACAGTTCCCAAGATTTTAATATACGGCGGTATGGATATACCACATGTATGTATTGGTTTGCTTTGGATTTCTGCAATGCTAATTTTTCTTTTCTTGTAGTTTTATATGCTGCTTTTACCTCTTGTGCGTATACTTTGGAGTTGATCAAAATGAACGTGTGTTATATTGCTATCTTAATACTTCAATCTTGCTCACGCACATTCAGTTTGCTGTTGACCCCGCTTTTTCCTCTCAACTGTTTTAACGTGACGACACTCTGTCTGCCAGTTTCTTCTTGGAATTTAGAATGGTAGCTCTTAGAAACTTGGATATTTGCATCTTCAGCGAACTCGTTATTTTAGTTGCAAATAGGAAAGACGTGGTTTCGGTTTAAATATCACAGCTGTAGAGAACCAACTTCAAAAGCTAGTTTGTCTTCATGTTGCCCACATGCCTTCATTATTTGCCGAAAGGAACTTTTTTTACTGTAAAGTGTATTTTTTTTAAATAAAATTTGAAGGAAGTGACAGATTATTTAGAAGGTCATCAGTTGATTTTTCAATCGTTAGTGGTTTATTGCTTTTATTTTTGTGGAGGGAAACTGGAACAAGACGAAGAGAGTATGGTGAATCCAGATTTGGGAGACTCCAAGGGTATGATAGGGTCAGATAATGGTAAGTGTTTCTAATTTGGCAAGTTTTCTTTATCGTTGCATCGCTATTTTCTGTTTTGTGTTTTTTTTTGTCATTGCACTGCATGGCATCTAAGCAGCTATATGAATGGAGTGTTCATTTTTCTTACATAATTTGGAAAATAAAAATGGAATGAAGAGTTTAAATTGTCCTGTTAAAAGTTGAAGTATTCATTTGATTTAGAATATTCGCCGGCACTGACATCTGCCGTTGACATATACTCCTTCGGAATGTGTGCCTTGGAAATGGCTGCGCTGGAGATTCAAGGAAATGGAGATTCCGGAAACATGGTAACTGAAGATCATATACAGCGGACAATTGAATCGCTAGAGGTGCAAGAAGAGCCACCAATGATGAATGATTTCATTCGGAAGTGCCTCCAGCACGATCCCGAAAACCGCCCGACGGCACATGAACTTCTTTTTCACCCTGTCTTATTTGAAGTACCATCTTTGAAATTATTATCGGCCCACGCCTTAGTTAGCTCTGCAGGTATAATGATCTTTTTAATTTAATTATAAATTACAAATTAAATTACGGCTGTTACCTAATGTTCTACTTATAGATACATATATATGCAAGTTTTAATTCTGATATATTTTTATTTTAGCCAATATATCAGAGACGATAACAGACGAAGTCCTGCATAGGCATTACGGTCCGGAAATAGTAGTTGCTGAAATTAAACATCCTGAAAGTTCCATAGAAGATTCTGAAAAGACTGCTTCCACCCTACAGTTTCGTATGTCTGATGTTCCTGTTGCAGAGAAGCTAGAAAAATTTGTGGAGGATGTAAAGTAAGTCATGACACAGTTTACATGCTCAACCGAAATTAATCAAAGGTATTAACATTGCATTGTCATATAAATAATGCAGATTCGGTATTTATCCGCTGACGTGCTTTGAACTTCCCCGACCCCCGTTACCACCAAGACAACAAGCTTCTACGCCCGAAGTAATTGATAGTGTAAAGTCGGCCAGCCCGGAACCTGTGGATTTGGAAAATAGACGCGTCGTCAACATGATGTGCAATGTTAAGCCTAGAGAAGAAGGACCAGGATTGCTTGTATTACAAAATATTTATAAATTATTGCTACCCTATTTTATTATTTCAAGTACAATTAATTTATTGATGGTATATAATGACAAAATGACAGTGATGACTATGAATGATGAAAAATTGAATCGGAAATTTATTTTAAAAATGAAAGAAAAGTGAGAATTTTATGGCATTTGATTATGCTTTGGGTGAATGCTTTATTTAATACTTAATTTAATACTAACAACCCTAGTAATAGTCACATACATTTACTAATTTATCAATATTCTGACACGACAGGTAACGTGTTGAAGATTAACAAAAAATTTCATATTTTCGTACTTAATAAGACTGTTCTTTCCTAGAAGTTGAGAAACTTTTTTGTTCTGTGTCATTTTTAGATGACAATTCTGGTCAGAATGGACGATAAGATGAACCGTCAGTTATCCTGTGTTGTTAGTGAGACTGATACTGCCTTCGAGTTAGCCGGCGAACTAGTTTTCTATGGATTCATTCATGAGGCAAAAACAGAATATAAATACAATGAATTACATTATTTTATCTTTCAGCATATATTTCTATGAACCTTCAAACTTGGAACCATCAGTAGATTTTTTTTTCTGACCACCTTATTGCTTAAAATTTTATATTCTGAATCCCAATTCATAATTACTTTTCAATATCTGTCAGCAGTGTCAGTACAGCTGAGGTATCTTACATTTCGAATTCTTTTATAATTTAACAATAATTATTATTGTTAGTTGCCGCGCATTATTTAATTTGTTTGATACCCCGAAGGGTATGTAGTAGAAGGCACTACATTGTACAATTTGTTTTTTTTTTTTCATATAATTGCCTGAAAATTAGTTGAGTTATCTCTCCCTATAAAGTGCGTTTGAGCAATTCATCCTGCACGAAGTAAAGTAAAAATGAATCAAATATTCTGAACAATCTGTAGCAAATTAATGTGGCATTTTTGAAACCACATTGATTTTCGGAAGCTGACGGAATTAAGCTGGATTTTTGGTTCCAAGTGGGTTTTTACGAACCCCTAAGGTTAGCGGAGTGTCAAGGAAATATGACCGAATTCGTTTGTTCTGGTCTCAGGCTGATCGTGATAAATTGGCGAATTTGATTGAAGAATCCCTTTACAACAGACTGAGTGGGACCCAGCGGTTATCACCAAACAATCTTAATCTCACGTTGCCGACACCAGCATCTGTTTCTCACAGTGGACTCCATAATCATGAGAATGGTTCTGTTCTCTACCCCGTGGCCATCAACGCCCACATACCAATAAATTCAGTTAGCTAGTAAAAATTGGACACAGCTCAAAATATTGAGATGGGTAATAATGACCTTTAGTCGTGTTCCTATCCCTGAAAAGGCGTCTTGAAGATCAACAAACCCCTAAGTGCTCACCTTCCATGAGTTGTCAGTCAAGCATGAAACATATGTAGTTCCATCGAAAGCTTGTCCTTTACCTTTGTTTTTTGACTGAACTGAACTGAAATTAAAACTCCGAGTCATAATGAAGTGTCAGGTCTGATGTTTTGAGCTTGAAGATGAAGAATCGCGTTGGGAGGTATCAATAAAAAATCAATTACTGCTGTAGTTTCACTGGAAAACTGAAAAACAAAACAAATACTTCACATCTATTATTTTATCAGAGTCGCTTATTATATTGTTATAAATCTTACAAACGTTGATAAAAACAAGCACATAAGTAGTTATTGCGGACAGCATGAAGAGAATAAATAGCTTTCATAAGAGGTTATCGCGTAGGAACTTTTATCATTTGTCCTTTCGAACTCTGTAAGAGATTATAAGGAAAGTATTCACCTTTCTACCTAAACTCCTTGGAACGTTTCCCTAAATTGCAACTACTTTATTTTAATTTTATAAAAAATATATAAATATTATTTAAATCGTAAAGTGGTTCAAGAATATGCCACATTACTAACAATAAATCAAAAATTGTTATAATTCGCGTTGAAGAATATAGGAAATTCTGATTCATTTTACGTTTGAATATGCTTTACCCGTCCCATTACTAAAATGTAGCCTGAATACTCTATGCAAGTTCATCGCTGTGTTGTAAATTAAATCCAGTGAAGGGAAAAAATAGAGAAATGCATACCAAAATCAGAAAATATGTGAATATTTAATTGACTGAAGATATTAATAAATTCTCATTTATGTTTTAAGCTAGATGAGAAAAGAAGTTAGAAGAGAATAAACGTACGTTGTACTCTTTTTATTCTTCATACAACATGACCAAACAAAAATACATAGCGTTCATGTTCTAGTATAAAATTTCATCTGTGCCAACATGTAATACAATAAAAATACGCGATGACAACATGAAAAGGTACACAAAATTTTGTTTACACGAAATTACATTTAATTAACATAATGTATAGATACGTTTTGCAGGGTTGTCTTATATTACTCTAAAAATAAAAATAAGTATCTACTACTGATACACTTGGACAGGTCGGCGTCCCTGGAGTTGACCTGGTCTAGCTGTTAACAATCCTCCGAGCTTTTGCTGACTGCTGGGTCCTCCAATAACTTCCTCATCTTCTTCTGGCTCATCCTTTTTGTTCGGGTCGCAAGGATTTCCTTGTTGGTATTCATACTCTCTTTTGTTGCCATCAGGATCAACATATCCATATTTACCCCGGACAACGCAGTCAGCTCCGAGGGTTTCTTCCTTGAAAGTTCCGTCCTCATTTTCATAACCCCATGTAATGGAACCATCTGGATTGTTTCTCATGAAACGATTGATGGTCTGAATAGGTGGTGGGGTTGATACACGGTTCTTCAAACGGCTGTCCGATCCCAAAGAGCTAGTGGGTCTTTGGGAAGGCTGACGACCTTGCAGTTGGGGTTGAGATGTCACAACTTGGATTGGAGCGGAGGGAATCACACGCTGTTGAACCGGGCGTCTAATCTGTTGTGGAGTTGGCTGCATATTTTATAATTTGATTTTAATAATGATGTATAATAAATAAAATAAGTAAACAGTAATAATAAAAAAAAACATCTGAGTATAAATCTCATAGAATTTTTAAAAAATTATTCAAATTTACCTGAGGTTGGATTTGTTGTGGAACAATAAATCTCTGACCACCGGGTCCGGGTTGAGGTGACTGCTGATTGATAAGAATTGACTGTGGGTTGATCCGAGCAGGTGGCCCGCGTTGAACTTGTGGTCTGGGACTGGGTTGAGGTTTTGGTGCGGGTGCTGCAGCAGGCTCATCCTCATATTCATCCTCATCATACTCTTCCTCCTCTTGCTGGGAAGCTGGGGATTTCAAGATGATCGGTTGTTGTCTCACGGGAGCGCCTGCTCCTGGGAATGGTTGCAGTGCGAAAGGTCTAGCTTGAGGAGAAGGGCCTCCTTGAGGAAATTGTTGCTGTTGCTGGGATTGGAGTCCTTGCGGAACTCTGATTCTGTTGCCTTGTTGTGACGGTGTGGGTGACGGTTGTAAGAGTTGGGGTTGTGCAGGACCAAAAGCTAATTGCTGTGTGTAAATGGGCCCTCCTTGGATCTGATTGAGAGCAACGGGGCGTGGGCCAGCTCCCCCTAATTGGACAGATCTCTGAGGATCTGGTTGGGGAGCACCTAAGGAAGTGTCGACTAGGAAGGAGCACAATAGACACACCTAGGGAAACATATTGCAAAAATATTATGAAGAGACGTAACAGCTAACAACAGTAATTATTATTAAAGTTAATGCAATCATGGATGTCTAACTATGCTTGCTCTCGAATAAAAAATTCATCATAACATGGCATGGATTACGTGAAGCCTAATTACCCTTTACGGGGAACATGCACTTATTGTTAGCTCTTGCCCACAAATAAGAAAGGCATAATTATAAGATTTTTGGGGACAATGTGCTAGTGCACAGACCAGCCAAGAAGCCGTATGCTCAGGCTTCAATGTTTGTATCATATATACTGCAGGTCATCATGATCATTATAATCATCATTATTCTAGAAGTAACCATCCCATCATGTGCCTTCATATCATTGCTAAAGATAAAGAGGTTGCAAGTACAGCCACTGACTCCCTACAACTCACTATACTCACTCCATACCTTGAGAGGACTTCCATTCTCACATGGCCCCTATTCATATAACCCTGTCTAAAATTCATGTTTAAAACTCGTGTATTGTATGCAACAGGTATGTGTCTAGAATTGTATGTACGCTTATGAATCCCACATATAAGTACATGTGCACACAAGTCACTCACTCACAGTCTCTTACTAAATTCCTATAAGCAGTTATATACTATACATATGTATATATATACTCTCATGGGAAAAAATTCTATACCTATACAGTTCAATGTAAAAAAAAAAATAAAAAAGTCGAATAGAATGAGTCCAGGATTTTTTGATAGTGCTCGTGCTGTCAAGACACGACAGAAATCACTTTCACTAAAGTTTTTCTCTCATGATGTCTTGCTGGGATGGACATACATATTAAGTTGTTAAGGACGGAGCAACTGCCCGTCCACATGGTTGTTTTGTGGTTATATACAAGCACGACAGGAAATGTATGTGCATAATCATCATCACTATCCCTACCTTTCGCCCTACGTTTATGCATTATATATCTACATATATGGCCGAACCATTTCGGCGATTGGAGCAGAATAGAATAAATGGCTTGAGGGAACTAATCTCCCTTTCTTCTCTATTATTAATATATATATATAGTTCAGGTGTGTGTGTGTGTGTGTATGTCTTCTGGTGTTGGAGGAACTTCATTCATGATGAAGGAGCAGTTGTAAAGACTCAAAAGATACTGTCATCTGTCTGTGTAGTCAACAGCTGAGAATTAAGGTTCGATGTGCACAGAATGACAATCAGAGTACATGTAAGTGGTAGTGCGTATAACCAAAATCGCTTCTCGAATGATTTTCATTTGGAATCACTTTATATTCTTGGCTACAGTCCTAAATGTCACACACTGACGACTTTTTCCGAGCGCATGGTTAACTTGTGAGTCGTCAACCAACTTACATGCCATGGATCTATTATTGCCGTCATCTCATGCTCTAGAATAGATTCTGTGTAATTCCTTATTCCTCACCCAACCTGATATGCATTGTCTAATTGTAAGTTGCTCTGTTTCACATTCAGTTCTTGGCTCAACCCTCGTTGCTCATGTAATTTTTTTTTAAAGTGGCCACATAGAGCATTCGCACTATTCTCGAGTCCAACCATGTAGTAGGCCCATTTAACAGTGAGATTCATTCACCCATATTACGTCTGTACAATGCAAATATGTGTCTGCCTAAGGCTTCATTGTTCGGTCGACAAGGATGTTGTGGTTACTGAAGATTACCATGGAACGGGCCAACTAATTTAGGTATTGTTACGATTGAGAAAAACTGACTGTCGTGTCTCATTGGTATCGTCGTATCGTTATTGTAATTGAAAGTTCACAGAGCCCAGATTTAAACAGAAATAAAAACCTTCTTTCGCTTGATTAACTTTTAATTTAAGCGTGAAATTGCAAGACTAATGTGTGACTAGGTGTAAAAATGCCAGAAATGAATAATGGTCTGCCGTCTCCTATGTAAATAAATGAAAGATCTTGGGAGTTGAATTAGCATTTAAATTCCAATAATGCCCAATGAGGCATGATGTAAAAAAAATATATATCCCCGTGTCTCACAGACACATCACATAAAGAACAATTGGGAGCAGTTGTCATTGTTTCGTAATCGACAGGCGTACATGTAAAGTGTTAACCCATCTATTCTGGGATACAGGAACCCTTTTTTGACAGCTATAAAGTCACGCTTGCATTAGTTTATGACAATCCTTTCAGTTGAAGCCAAATTTCAATAATATAGCCATTAGAAAATATGGAAAGTCCTGCCAATGTGCTCCGATTGCGTACACATAATTCAATCACATCATTCTTGATCTATTTGCGCAACATGGAGTGTTGGCTCGCTTCAGTGTCTTCAATCACAAAACAAGCCATAGCGATGTAATATGATAGTCAGATTTTGCATAACAATCTTTGACCTAAGTCATTTTTCCCATCCTTGCCTTTTCCCATGTTAAAACCAATAACATCAAATTCTGAATCTTGCAAGTCTGTGCTCAATAGCTTTGTCCTCAGGATTTCCCAAGACAACCTTACCAGTCAGAGAATAAATCTTCATAAAAGGATCTTGTGGTATGTTTCCTATAATAACTATAAGGAATCCTTTGTGTATGTTAAAAGGAGTAAAGGATTTTGGAGTAAAATTCCCATCAATAAAAAAAATTCCTGTGAAGTTTCAACAATGGTAAATAAAATAGCTGGATGGAAAAGTAAAAAAAAAATCTGATTCAATTTCGAAGGTGATAAGAATATATCCTTTACAGAGTCAGGTCAGGCTATTATTATCAGTGGAAACATTAGCCTTACAACAGCTTGTTTTTGAGAAGAAAGTACTCACATATATATGATTAAAGGTTGAGAAAGGAGAGGATTGTTTGAAGAATGAGAAAAAAATACATTAAAATGATAAGAATGTAAAGAAATTGAAAGTTTGAACCCGTTTGCATCCGTCTATTTGTAAAAGATGAGATGAAAGAGAGCAATAAACTTTATTGACTTTACATATTATTTAAAAGAAAGTCGGGACTGTAAACAACGTCTTATGCACTAGGACGTTCTCAGAAAATGACAAAAAAAAAATTTATAAGCTGAAGTTGAAGGTGATTCTTTTATACAGAGGAATTTATTTTAGAAACCATGGAAAACAAAACTTCTGTAATGTCATCAGAAGATTCGACACAGCTGACCATTGGGGAGTCTAGTATAGGGACCGTCGTTAATTTTATGAGTCTATGTGTTCTTTGCATGGTGGAAATTCAATTAGCTGAGGAGATCTTACATGTACACCTGATGAGGACATGTTGACGGCAATAGCAATAACAAACCGCAGAATTTTTATGGAAACCAGTACATACATATATGTGCGAACAAGTTATTAAGCGTTGTAGTACATGACAAGTTACACTTGATTATTGATCCCCCTCCTTGATTGGTGTCTTTGGTACAATTTATTATTCATTTTATATACTTCCTGGCGGGGGCTCAAGAAAAATACTTTTACTTTGCGCGTGCGATTAGTATTATTACTAAAAGTAAAATCAGTTTCTACATATGTATGCAGATACGGCTCTTGACATCAACATAACGCTTGGATTTGTGTATTGTTATTTTGCCGACAATCCCCATTAGTTTCTGTTACATGGGGATTCTCGTCGTTGAAACAAATTAAGTGCAATATTTATTAGGTTTTTACCGTCACCGTATATAGGTGTACCCCCGACAACCCACTGCATTTTAACTGCACCATCATCAGTCAACAACTGTGGAATAAAAGCTTTCGCCAGTAATTTCGTTACTTGTCATTGTCTATGAGTCAAGTGCAATATCAATTATTACTGCAGTTTATAAATTAGTTGTCAAACAAGTTTCTCAATGAGATTGCTCCCATCCACCCGAGCTATCTCTTAACATTTACATACTCGTATAAGACGAGAGGCTCCCAATCGAGGGATGCCAATGATATTTACATTTTTTCCTCATAAAACCCTCCCTACTTATCAATTAACTCTACTTACCATTAATATTTCCCACATATCTCTTTACTCTGAGTCCCCCCCCATCCCAATGAATAATAATTATTAAACCCATGAGCCCAGGCATTACTCCACACTGAGTAATTACCCATTATTGAAAGTGATTATCCCGTGGGCTCTCTCAGCTATGAAATGAATTATTACTCATATCCCTTCATAATCCTGACGGCTGATCAAGTCCTCAGACTCCTTGGCTATCCCTCCCTCCCTCCCACAAAAAGTTTGACGTACATGCCATGTGTGCCTCATCAGATGTGTAAATAAGAAAACTAAAACAAACAAGAAATACCGGCCTGCGGCCTACTTGCTACAGTTTTCACTCACGACTTCTTGATCATTTTTTTTTACCATTCCATTCAGTCTAGATGGAAACAGTCTGGTCTTGTTAAAGTGGAAACGTAGGTATGGATACTTGTCAAATAATAGTAGTAGTAGTTCCCTCTCACAATTTCTCGAGCTTGGCAGCTCCAAGCTACTCCTCTCATATGCCAATCTCTATTAAATATGACCAATGATTTTTTAAAAATTTTAAACTTGTTAAAACTCTTACCGTAAAAACGCGAGGAATCATTTTGAGAAGACTGTTTCTAGCAGCAGGGTCTGGGGCTACTTTTTGGGGGTATTGTTACCAGTCGGGGTTAATTGAGACAGGTCCGAGGAATTGTATGGAAGGAAAGCTGGAGAACGTCCCTCTAAAATTGCACTCTCATCCGCCGAACCACTGACCAAAAAACGTGAAAAATGAAATTTGTCAATTTAATAAACTGTGAGGGGAGTTTTTTTTTAGCAAAGGCACAGAAACAAATTCGAATGCGGTAACTTGAAGCTGTCGTCCCTGTGTGAGTGTGTCGTGGCGTAGGTAGCCTTCGCTGGGTCCAACTCTTGAGATTACCGCAAAATAAGAAAGTCAAACGAGAACTGAGAGGCGATTCCGTATTCCTTTCACCTTTTATACGACAGCTCAATTTAATACGATAGGAAACTGAGCTTTACCATATCTATATATAAGTAGCTTGAGTGGTAATCTCAATTTAATGGCAGTTACCTACCTGGAAACAACGTATGCAGATATTCCCAGCATGGTATAAATGCTCAAGTCAGTGTGTAGACTAGAATTATTATTGCTCTTGTTCTTTGGATATGCTCATTCCTTTGCCCTATAGCTAAGAATTTCTGCTATTTTACAGTGACATGATGACCATTCTTTGTAGTATGTACGTATAGTTACAGGGGTAGCAACGCCTCTGGCTCAGTAAGTGAACTATATGCTTTCGGAGCTGTTCTCAAACAAATAAATGCATAATAGTATGTAATAATTATTATCAGATAAGTCTTTTGTCTCCGCTACCGTTTATTATAGTAGTCACTAACTCTCTGTCTATAGAATTTTGCGATATCTTGAGGTTACAAATTGATTTGGTAACTTGGGTTCCCATGAATTGACTCCGTATACCCTACTCACTCTCCTCCTACTCTTTACTTTGTCTTAAAGTCAGGACTCCATATGCCTGACTCCTCACAATAGGGATCTCGAAGTAGACAAGGTACTCCAATTTGACCATGGAGATGCATTTTTAACCATATGGGAAATCATAGGAACTGATATGCATGTAGTAGTAGCATATACCCCGTCTCTGACTCCACAAGCCTTTAAAGAGTACGTTGATGCTAAACGAAGTGAACAATCAGAGACAAATTGCATCATACATTGTGGAATCGACAAGCCAACACCTTTCTCAGGTTGATAATTGTATAAATTCTCTAATTTTCTTTTGTCCCTTGTGTGATTGTACTGACAAATTAAATCAGAATTCTCTTTTTGTTTGGATCATCGAGTGATACACTAATAAGTCAAATATGCTCTGATTTCACTGATGCATTTCCTTCCATATGAGGAATTGTTTCCATTTTTTTTTTAAATAAAAGAATCGACTCGCTTCATCCCCCTTTGAACCCCCCTCCAAAAAAAAAAAATTAGAGACACTCATGCACTTCCTGTAAATAGGCTGGGCTTTCAATTGGACTCAAAAGTAGTAAGGTACTTTAAGGAGGCCGTACCATTGATTTTGATTAAATTCAATTTTTATTGACAAGGAGCTGAACGTGAGTTCTCTTTCTCTCTCTCTCATGGATTCAAGGAATCCTCTCCTGGAAGAGAAGGTAACACGGATCCTATGAATGAGTTTAACAGCATGGAAATCCCATTTAATGTAATTGAGAACTTATGAGTGTAGAAAAATTCAATTGAACCGACTTCATAGTTTAATTTTATTTAAAAGAGTATTTTTGTTTTTCTTTCCCACACGAAGATATTCCGCATAAATACCCATGGGCTCAATTCAACCTACAAGGAATTTTTTTTTTTTTGACAAAAACTCTTGAATCCAAAAGGTCTGAAATGACAGAGTCACGTTCAAAAGAAATGTGTTTTGAGTAAAAGGTTTACTTTTCAATTTCTATTTACTGGTTACTTGTTCCATTCACCGCTGACAAACCGTGAACGTTTGTTCAATTTTCTGCCAACAATAATAGCCCCACATTCGTGTAACATGGAAATTAAAAGCTGATGCGTTGACTGAAGTTTAAGGTTTTCCTTTCACTATTTGTCAGTTGGGAAAATAAATATTTTAATTGTTCAGCTACTCACCACCAATCTATTCAGGAGAGAATTGGAGAGGTTGGGTCTCTAGGATCCTGAGGGATTTCATCCTATGAGCATTTATGTACGGACATGTATTTCCCCCTTTTTTTTATTGAGGAAAGGAAACTGTGCTTCCGATATTTATCATATGATCCTGACATGACTGTCGAACTCGACGGTAATCTCAGTGTGAACTTAATATAATATTTAAATTAGTAAACTTTCGTGTAGGGTGCCAGTGTCAACGGAACCATATATCTACTATTTGGTATTGTCCGTAAACAGAGGGAAAAGTTTTACTGGGGTAATTTATAACCTATAATATTTTAAGTATGTACATTAAAAACTCACCTATTCATCTCATCAAATCCACTCCTGAGCACTTACTGCTCCTTCTCGTGAGAAACCGCACATGAAGATTCTTTTCATCAATTTTTGTGAATTCAACTGCCGTTATAAACATGGCTTTGTATATAATTATTATACACATGGTATGCTCCCAGACGTTGAGCCTATTATTTCCCGAGTTATGTATACTCACATGACAAATCCCCCATAATATGTAGTACATGGAACAATGCGTAAATCAACTCCTTCCCAACTAACATGAGTGATGAGACTCAACTCAGCGACGACAAATTCAAAATTTCTCATTTTAATTTTAATTCCTTCCCTTTGAATTTTCTATGGAAAACAGGACTACACGCATAGGGTCAAGTAGGTAAGTGTCGGGCGGAGCTTATCCCAGGAAAGGAATTCATTTTTATCACAGTCGAGTCCAGTATCTAGTGGTCTGAGTGAATTGGATTTTTCCTCAAGCAATTCAAGAATCTCAAAGGAAGCATCTTCCCATGAAAAAGCATTGTTTCCTTTGAAACTCACCATTGGACTAATCTACATAGTCAAAATGTTTTACTGACTTACACTTACTTAATATCCCCCGGAATCTGGATCAGATACATTAAATTCAGGAAAGCTGGAATACATAACTCAATTTTATGGAGAGAATATGAAGATATAGAAAGCACATGGAATCACTTCGGAATGAGCTGCTAAAATTATTGTAGAAAAATAAGAAAATTAATTATGACGAAAGTTCAGAGAATCAATGACCTTGGTCATATAGTAGTAAAGAACGGGTGCGTGTAATAGTTTGTCATTTTGGCTTTAACTATATGTATTAATCAGGCCATCCCCTGAAGAGGATGGGAAATCAATTTTATTTCAAATCATAAGACACTAAACTGCATGATATTTCCCATCTCAAGGCTACGTTTTCACTTATTAGGTCGTTAAATGTCTCTGCACTCCAAATTATTTGTGTCAGTTCCTTTAACTCCTGCAATTTGTTCGGACTGGGAGCATATTAGAGGCAGGATTGAGCATCTTCATAAATTACTCCCATCAAATTTTTTCTCGTTTTGTTTCCCATGTAAAGTTAAATTTAATCATTAGTTTTTACTTGAAACTTTCTCGGAATTAACTTGCTCTTGATAACCACAATAAATCTGGTACTGTAGCCAGATTTGTTTTCAAAAGAGGCATCTCAATAGTAGTATGTCACTCGCTTGTTGGCCCCGAAAGGGACGAATCATCTGAGCCATCCAGTACAATTTCAATGCAAGGAGTTATATTCTAGTCCTGGTTATTTCCTGAGTTGAGTTCCTAGTTCCTATTCGTAACCCAAGGGTAATTCTATGAAAACTATCCTATTCAGAACTTAGATGATGTTAATTATCAAGGCGAAAGAGATAATATTGTCGGGGAGGAAGCATATTGAGCCACTTTAAATGGATTTCTTTAATTTTTTTGATGTATGAAACTGATTAACCTCAGGGTAAACCTTGCTTCACATTTTTCCCACCTCTGTCTAAAGTAATTACTCAAGGCAGGGGAATTTATTGTTCTTGTGACAAGTTGGGAAACGTTTTAAAACTGTTCGAAACGAGCATTCAATTCTGTTTTATTTCTTCTAAATTTGAGTAAATGACTTAATACTAGACACATAAGTAATTATATGGACTGGGGTTGGGGTGGAGGGCTCAAGGGTTTCTTGGCACCCTAGTTATAGACGTAAAATTTAAAATTAATTATTACATAACAATACATAATTCGAGGATGAGATTCCACGGATCGTAATAAATATTGTCTCCCTTCTACTATAATCGCTGCGGTTCGTATTTCATGTAATGATCAGTGGGATTCTTGTCTTAAAAACGTGGCTCTCTGTGAGCCTTATGTAAAGTAAATGTAGTTACCATCAGACTATAAGCTATCATACGATTTTGATTACATAAATTATACCAATGCTGTTTGTATTTGGTACATGGACATTTAAATTGGTGCTAACCGTGCTGGCATGCATTGGCATTATTGCCTATTATTACCACCATCATCTTCGTGAAGGATGCACCCCAAAGCCAATTAAATAGTCATCCTTGTCTATATACCTGAAATTTTTCTCAATACAACTAAAACCTGATACTACATAATTATTAATTCCTTTCAATAACGAATATTTGCTTGTTTCTACGATCATGCTACCCCCCCAATATTCCCATACAGTCAGATACATAAATACTATCAATACTCATTACGGCTGTTATGCATTGCAAACACTTGTTATACAAACCAATACGTCCATGCGTCTCGTCTCCCTGTCCATTCAACTCATAATTTCCCAAATTGCAAATTGCAATTTATCGCACTGCCAGAAAAACTCGTTTTACGTAAATATTCCATTGAATCAATCGTTTGGCGTCTTGATGCGCTTAATTACTAATTTCAATGCTTAAATATGTAAAAAACAAAAAAAAATAGCACCAGAGACAAGAGCATGCTCTCTCACTGTAATTAAACAAACACGATATGTACGTCTCTCTGAGTGTGACCGAGAGGAGCAGTATGATAAAATACATCTCATCTCATGTCACGTGGACGTCACTGCATCTTCGCAACTCCAACAACAGTTGAGGGAAAATACAGCTTAATCTGTATGTTAGCTTACATGTAAGTCAGGCCCTATTTAGAACTTTAATGATCCGTTACTTACAATTGCAATAAAGGAACGAAGGCTTATGAATCTTGTGTAATCTTAAGGCAGGAATGCAAGAAGAGATAAAAAAGAGAATTCTCTGTAAAAAATTTATTTATCGCTTGTTTGCACAATCCCTCCGGAAATGTTAACTCCAGAGATAATACCTATGTAGGTCCACAGTCCCTTCCCCTTTAGAAATAACCCCTCGCAGAAATAATTACCAGTAAGTCAGAGAAACGTGTCAATTGTGATGCCAACAAGAACGAAGATACAATCAGAGAAATACATAGTAATGAGGAACTAATGCAAAATATTTAATAAACAATTGACAGAGCGATTGTCATAGCGATAATTCACTCTTTCCTACAATTCTCCTGCCCTCATAAATAATATTTGCAGCCTGAAACCACCAAAGTACATTTACTGTTGTTGCAAATTTCAATGAATTTTCATATAAATAGCGGAATCTGCAGAAATACTAAAATTCCAGGAGAATAACTGAATTGTAAGGTTAACTTAAAGTCCTTGGCCCAAGTGAGCCATACCCGGAATTAGTGGAGCAAATTTTATGAAGAAATTTAAAACTTTCTAGCGCTTCCAAATTTTATGAGGATCCTCAAAATTAAATGGCCCAACAATAAGCTCACAGAAGTCATAACATTGGAAAACATGCTCCTTCAACTGCAAAATTTGTTACTTGGGTTTGGGATGATGAAATGAAGTTTGAACGACTCTCAATCAAATTTGGGTCTAGCCCAATGATTTGAATTATTTTTAAGGCCTTCAAGTGTGTACGTATATATGTAAAATTAATATCAGAATGCCATTTTGGGAGCTGTTAGTACTCACTCAGGCCCGATGTCCAAACAAGCAGTAAAGTTCGTGCCAGTTCGACCAGGTTTGGCAGCTACAGGAGGCCAATTTTACTCGTTTGAATTTTTTCGAAACATAGGGCAAGAGTACGAGGCCACGTAGGAATGCGTTGTCCAATTTTAAATTATTTTCTACTCATATTTAAAAATTACGCAGAAGATTTCTTCCTCCATCCTTACTTCGCAATGATACTCGTAAAGCCTTTAGGGTGTGTGGGAAGAGGCAGCTCAGCGTCTATTGTGTATCGTGCCGTTTTCTTGCAATATTTTCCAGAATAATCGCAATATTTTCCAGAATTTTTGGAATATTTTCCAGAATTTTTGCAAATATTTTCCAGAATTTTTGGAATATTTTCCAGAATATTTGCAATATTTTCCAGAATAATTGGACTATTTTCCAGAATTTTTGGAATATTTTCCAGAATTTTTGGAATATTTTCCAGAATTTTTGGAATATTTTCCAGAATATTTGCAATATTTTCCAGAATAATTGGACTATTTTCCAGAATAATTGGACTATTTTCCAGAATTTTTGGAATATTTTCCAGAAATTTATAATATTTTCCAGAATTTTTGCAAATAATTTCCAGAAATTTATAATATTTTCCAGAAATTTATAATATTTTCCAGAATTTTTGCAAATAATTTCCAGAAATGTATAATATTTTCCAGAATTTTTGCAATATATTCCGTTTTTTACTTTTTGTTTACTCCATACAATCTGCACAAGTTCAACTTTCGGGAGCGAAAGCTCCTCATCGCAATGTCTTCACAAAATGTCATGACCTTCTGTCACAACTCAGATTCCCGGAGCCATAATTTCTGCCCTTAGAAAACGCGTTTTGTATAAATCTCCCTGTTGTGTTGAAGCTTTTTTATAACGGTCAGAGCATGCACAATAAAATCTACCAACTCAATCCCTCCTCCACTAAATTTGATTCAATCTTATTTAAAATTACTCTTTTATTTAAAAAAAATCACTTTGATATTGTTGGCAGACAATGTTCAGTTCAATTCTCAACGTGCCCCAAGACCAGTTCATATGAGCATCGCTGTAGACATGACTAACCCTGGTTTTGGGAAACGTAACGTATGATTGGTGGAGTTGAGGGAACCTAAACCGTTTCATTCTTGAGCGCGCGTTTCACAGGCTCCTCCGGAGATGGTTTTAATTAAACGCAAAAATATAAACACAAGACAGACGACGGCTCATTTTTACTCTGGGATTGGGACTGTCGTATTAAAGTGAAAGTTGGAGTGAATAATTTTTATTCCGACATTAATCATCCGCTTGTCACGTGTTTGTGAAATCGGGGTTCCTACTTTCTGAACATCGGAATTTGGCTTTATTGTTATTGTCCTGTAGAAGGTTTGTTAAGATGCTGGTTGTTATAACTTGGAAAAATTACAGTACCGATTCATGGATTTTAATACACTGTTTTTTTTTATTTTAACGAATAGAGGGAGGATCTGGAAGAATTTTTTGTCGGGCGCTTCCAGTTTCAGACGTGTGGGAGGTCAGAGGTCGTGTCACAAGTAGTCGTTAGTTGTACGTGGATTTCAGTTCCGTGCACAGTTTGCTCATGAAGTATACTGGAATTTGTCAAAAATGGATTAAATATAATGACAATGAATTAGATGTAATCTGTAATAAGTAATCTGTACGCATAATGGGATAGTATAGATGACACTACCTTTGACCTTATCAGGTTCAAAACTGACATAGTCCGACAAAACATTCTTTTCAGGCTTCTGCCAATTATTAACAAAATCCGTGAATGTTGAACGTAGTAAACTGAGCTGGAGCCGGAATTTTGTTTCTGACGTCCTTTATTTTATTGGCATGTATTACTTGAACAAGATTTTATGTTCAAGCATAATTTATAAGGATTCATTCGTATGGAAAAAAGATGATCCCCGAATCCCTGCGTTTCTTGTAAAGGAAAGTTGGGACGAGTCAGTGGTGGTAGATGGATATGATTTTCTAAGTATAACTCGTATTAATGATAGTTATTACCATTGGTTTTTTAGGTTGACATATACAAACTAACATGGCCCGAAAAAAGCCTTTAAGGAAGCCGAAAGTTTTACTAAGCAGAAAGAGAGTTGTGGCAACTAAATCTCCAGGTGTAAAGACACCCAGGAGCAGGATATATGACTCCCCGAAAGAAACGCCAGCAAAAATTGACCAGAATCCAAGGCGTACTAGGAACTCCAATCTCGGTATATCTCAGGTTGTCCCGGCTGAAGAAAACTCCCGTCCTCGAAGAGTCAGTACGGGTCAAACAACTGCCAAAAATAAGGGGAGGATATCAAATGTACCGAAGAAGTGGCCTTCCGTTAATGATACGTCAAACTACAAGGCAGTCTTGAGGTTTCACAGAATGAAAAGGGAGCTTTTGGTTAGTGGTGGGCACATTTTAATTGAGTGTGTAGTCATTCAATGAATTACTAATAAGTGTGAATCTTTTCTAATACAGCCCATTTTATTTGTGAGACTTGTGCTTTCGCATCCTGATGCAATGACGACGCTGATGGGGTCGGTGGATGACGAGGAATGTGAAGCGGAGGAGTGAAGTCTTAGAATTGTACATTTCATGCAGTGTTAACTCTAGATTAGGCAGCAGTCTCACAGATTGTTTTTATCAAACCATTAATGAAATCAACATACCATCATTGTATTACTTTATGAATTTTCTTCCGTCAAAATTCAACATAGCTTGAAGCTACTTCCCGAAAGCTATAAACATTGTTAAAAGAAAGGCTAAACTGTTACTAAAAGAATAAGTTTTTGTTGACATTCCTGTAACAGCTGACAGTTAGCTCCAGTTCCTGTAGGCAAGCAATGAATATTTTTCTTTCATGGGCCACAATTATGTAAAATAAAAACACTTAAATCTAAGAAGGTACCGTTGAAAAACTAAAATTGGGACTATCTAGTTAACCGTTGGAGCCAGTTAAAAATTAGGGAGGATATACAGGTTTTTAACTACAGTCACAATGGATTCCAAATGTCCGTATAGAAGTCCCCGCTTTACTTGTGTCCATTTATCAATTTCTCAGGAAGCCCTTGTTAATGGTATAGAGTGTGACGATGTTGAATTTTATTCTAAAATTGTTTCCGCTAATGTTGGATATACGACAGGGCTCATGACCCGTAATGTTACTTGTCTCTACATAAACAATTGTGTTTACTCTGGTGTATTTCATTTACCTGTGAACTCTAGTACTTGTAGTTCGGTTTTAGGAACTCAATCTCAACAAGACTTTCCATTGCTTTTGCAATAGTTAATTTTGTGATGCTTTTAAAAATGTGAAATTATGTTCAAATATGTAATTCATTATTCCATGTCTTCCAAATAAATATGTTGTAATAATTTGAAATAAAAATAGCGATAAATATAACACCACATGTAATTTTTCAGTGAGGAGTACTTAATTGTAATTAGTCTTGTTTAAACGGTTGTAGACAATTTTGTTACTTTAAATCTTTTCTTTTAGCTTAGTTTCAATCGTGCACGTAATTCCTTGCCAGATTCGGCTGGCTCATATGAAAGGAGTGGTCCATCTATCGGAGATTTCTCATCTACATTCCTTCGGGATGTGGCCCGCCGTGATCAAATTCTTGTCACTAAACGAACGGAATCACTAACATCTTCTGCTCTCTGTTCTGCTAGGAGGAAGGGGAAGGAGTCTAGCGAATTATAGCAGTCTCTGTGAATTCTCAAGACACTATACATTACATATATCTGTAGCATTCATCCGAATTTAAGGAAATAGTCATTAGAGTGAATGCGCATAACATCAAACTGTTGTAGTCTCAAATAGTTTTTGAATTTGCGTATGTCACAGGTGACTGCCTCCGAAGTTAGACTTGTGGTTACTTTTTATGCAAGTCTGTGGGGAATTAAAATAACATCAAGACCTACTCAAGACACTGCCATGATGGGACAAGAATTTTGAACCCGGGTACCGTCGTTCACACGATCAAGGTGGAATAGAATTCAGGAAGGTTAGTTTCAGACTTGATTTTAAAAATATTAATACATAATCAATAATTATAAAGTAGCAAAATATGATGTTTTTAAATTTCAAACATACATGTAATTGCTTTTTAAAAGTTGCTAAAATTATATTTATTTTGTATGGATTTCAGATCTTGCGACCTGTAATACTGCTGCTGCATATTTTACTGTCACAGGGAGGAATCTATTAGGAAAAACAATTCAGGATGGCTTGGCTTACTAAACATATTAGTTTGATGTTAGCATGTGTTTTTGTTTTGCTCTTGATCAATGAATCTACAGCTGCTGTTGCCAGTCATCATAGTCATAAACACAGTGCCAGTCCTTCTCGGGAACGAGAGTCTGATGGAGCTTATAGTCCTAGAGATTCGTCTCATTTTGATGAAGGGGAAACCCATGGCCATCGCTCAGAATTCGATCATGAAGCCATTCTAGGTATTTTTTGAAAAATAAGAGGAATTTCCATTTTAGGGATGATGAAACATGATGTGGGGGGAATTAAGTGATGGCTGGGACTGGGATTATAAAGTTAGTGGGGATGGGGAGTTTGAAGCTTTAATTATAATAATTAAACTTTGTTTACATTTAGGTAGCGCGAAAGAAGCGGAAGAATTTGACAATTTACCCCCAGAAGAAGCTAAGAAAAGACTGAGGGTTTTGGTCGAAAAAATGGATTTGAACAATGATAATCACGTTGATAAAAAGGAACTCAAAATGTGGATCCTTCGGTCTTTCAGGTTTGTTACAATTTCTTAAAAAGTAGAAATTATTCAGGGATTCTATACGTGGGGGCAGAAGTGGGTGGACTGGAAGTATGTTCCTTCAGAAAATTGCCAAGAATTTACAGCCTTTGTAATTGTAATCCCCCTCCTGAGATTTGCCTTTTTGACCTTGTATTTCACAATAATGTAATGCTAGTATTCTGAGTACTAGCATTACATAACCCTGTAGACAGACAAAGTAACAGATTAAATGGGGGAAGCGGAGTATGGATTTTGATAGTCTTTTCACATTTCTGTACTCCAGTTGAATGTTCGAAAATCTTTTTATAATTGACTAGCAAAATCGCAATCACATGAAAAAGATTTCCCAATGGTACGTTTCCACATACTTTGGTCTTGATCTCAAATGTACAGATTACTCTGGCATGTGCATTGGGATACATGTTCTTATGGTATAATGCATGTTTGTGATATCAAGAAAATAAAATGATGCAATTACTTCAACCGACAAATTTGCTACAACTCAGCGCTAAGCGTGGATACTACGGCCACAGTTAAAGCATTTGGAACACAAGTTGATCGATAAAGTCCATAATTTGAAATGATTCGATCTCAATGACCTCATAGATTTAACTCGGCCTAATGTTTGTAATTTCTAGAAAATAAAAAATTTTTTTAAAGGTGGCTTGTTAATTTTTATTGTAAATATTATTTTGTGTAATTACCTTGAAACACAACTGCGTGTGTGTATTTTTATCTTAATGTAGATATATATACGCAGGTATGTTTCTGTGTACCCTTGTACCTCTCTCTGAAAAAATAGCTTCCGGCTCCACTGCCCTCGTTCGTATGTGTCAGTCAGTTACATCGTTGTTTTTGAATTATTACCTTGATTTTCATGAACGCTTTGTTTTATTGATTAGGATGCTTTCTGAAGAGGAGTCCAAAGAACGACTTCAGGAGGTTGATGGAAATGAGGACGGACGAGTGTCTTGGAAGGAATATGTGGAGGAGACGTACGGTCTGGACACTGATCAAGTTGCTATACCTTTGCAAGATCTCGAAGAAGAGAGGGTTAGCTCTTAGTTTGCTTCTTACATTTCTTGAATGTTATTTAATACATACCGCGCCCGTAAATGTAGAAACTTTGATTAATATACACGTGGTTTTATTCCTTTTTGTTCATAAATATATATTTATTTTACTAATGGCCGGTGATTCTGCAGATGGTGTTGTAAGTCTTAGTCATAAACACAGTGCCAGTCCCTCGAAGGTACGAGATTTTGATGGCGCTAGAGATTCCTCTCATTTTTATGAAGAGGAGGAAACTCCTGATTTCATAATAATTTAAATTTAACCGCAATCAGTTGCTTTGTAATGTATATTTTATGCGTGCATTAATTTCAGATGCTGCGAGATGATAAAGCGCTCTTCCATGCAGCTGACAAAAATAAGGATGGATACTTGGATGAAAAGGAACACCTTGCATTTACCCATCCCGAAGAAGACCCCGATATGTTACCCGTGGTATATCAGCAAACCCTGGTTGACAAAGATAAAAATGGGGACGGCTACATCGATTTTCAGGAGTACATTGGTGATAGAGGTAATGATGCACGCAACTTAACACGTTTTTGATGATCGTGCAGATGTTGTAGGATTTAAATCATGAAGGCATGGTAACTTCGTTTTCATACATTAGAAAATGCATGTAATACATGTTTAAACACCAAGTGAGATCAATTTCAATCGACATTACAAATTACAAGACAAAACATGTGCAGTTTTATGCTTGTGATGTATACATGTTTTGCAACTTTGATATGCTCTGTAGGTGTTGAAAGTGAGCTATTACCTAGTTTACCGTTCATTGATCCGTGTACACTAACCTCAAAACTGTTATATTTGCAGGCAAAGAAAAGGACAAGGATTGGTTAGAAGGGGAAAAGGACAAATTTGATCATGAGTTGGACAGAGATAAAGATGGCCTTCTGAACCGTCAGGAGATACTGTCGTGGGTTGTACCTAGTAATGAGTACGTACAATTACCTTTAAAGATTTATGATACATCATAAAGATAAAAGTACGGCAAAAACAAATTTTGAATGACTGATCATCATTTTTACAGTGAAATTGCCTCAGATGAAGTGACACATTTGTTTTCCTCATCGGACGATGACCAAGATGATCTTTTAAGCTTCGACGAAATATTGGAACATCATGATATATTTGTAGGAAGTGAGGCTACAGATTACGGAGACCATTTGCAGAATTTAGATCGTTTTGATAAAGAGGAATTATAAAAATGTGGGGCAGTGTGACTCTTGGAAAACTTGGAACTCTCGGACAACAATTTGAGTTTAGTTTCACAGAACCTCATGGTTGGTTATTTATTAGCAGCTGTCGAAAGATCTTTAGTCTTGTTTGTGTCATATTTTGTTTGTTTGTAGTCGTCTCTTTCGAGTGATGTCGCTAATGATGCATGGCAAATATTTTGTAACTTATACTAATGTTTTATCTGCATGTACAAGTGACGGTTAAGGAAATATGCGCAGAAAAGAATGATCTGACATGGAAACCGAAAAGGGGTAATAACTCAATAGACAGAAGCTATAAGCTAGTGTAACGCGATCTCTGTATTTTAAGAGAGTATTATCCGATTAAAAAATTGCAATATACTTACATTAACCTATCAACGTACATATAGTTGTAATCAAGGATGGTAGTAAATTGGAAAAAATAAGATTATCAATGCGTGGTTGTGATTTGTAACGTTAACAGTGAAACCATCAAGTAAAAAGAATGTAACTTATTGTTGTAGAAACTATTCAAGTTATTAAAATTAGTCCCCTCTATAACAAGTGTACCGTTTACAAAGGGTATTTAAAAGGGATCTGCAGACGTGAAGTTAATGGACTCTTATCATCAAGTATTATTTGTTTCAACCAGTGAACGTTGTTGTTACTGTAAGCGTATAAAGGTAATTATTTTCATTTTCAAGAAGTAGCAGTCGGGGTTGCTTGAGACCGTTGATAATTATTTTTTGTTTTTAATGTTACCTCCCGAAGCTCCAAGTTTTTCATTAGCGATAACTAGTTAACAAAATACATACCTTGATATTCTTCCAGTCGATGGTATTTATACCTATACATAAGTGAAGATAAACACACTTATGGATGTTATTTGTAATAATTGCAATTTTAAACAATACCATCTCCTTATACAATTATGTTGTAAAGTAAGGTGGAATTCTGAATTGATAAATGATCGATAATAATAGCTCGATTGGAGAGTCAGGCCTTTTAGTTTTTATAACCTTTGTTTTAATTTCTGGGAGGTTTTCTTGTGTATTAAAGTAGTTGTAAATGGCGGCTCTCATTCTTAAGTATCAGGGCAGCATAACTTACGGTTCCGTAATGTGTTTCAATTAGAATTATCTGATTAGTGTATAAATAATCGATGTAATTATGCATCATAATTGTTCTAATTCTGTTGTGCACACTAACTGAAATATTAACGTGTAAGCATTATGATTATTTACGACTTTGGCTTCCAGAAATAAACGTAATTTGATATAAACAGTTTTAAGAGTAATTGTCTCGCCGGAGCATTTTCCCGGAGCTGCAGTAAAACAGCGGTAGAGGCAGTCAGAAAATATTAGCCTTAATTCATGTTACTGTACAGAAAAATTATGGTTGTATAAACATACAAGGAATTGACGCTTGCGATTGTGATCTCATGCACATATTATATTCAATTTGGCATACACTTTGTCAATTTGATAATAGGATCTACACTCTCATTCTATAGCATAACAATACGCAAGTCTAGTGTCGTGTATCTATCAACTGCCTCTTTTTATGATCCGATTTATTTCAGAACAAGATAAGTACTTTAAGACAATTCCCATCAAATTACCAATCAGTTAGTAACCACGGCTCTCTTATAACACACGCTAGGAAAACCGTACATCTTTATTTCGCAGGACAGCATACGTTGTGTTAACCCGTATTACTTTGGAAATTGGGGATGGGAAAAAGTAGAGTTCACGTACACATTTTGGTAGGCGTGCTTTACGTTTCGGTATAATTTTACAATAATTTAAAATGTTATGCCTAGAAAAATTCTACTATTGGTCAGATACTGAATCAATTTTACAAAGACCTGTACTTAAAACTTCCCCATTGGAACGGTTTTATTTGTCGCTTGTCTTATTGCAGGAATACTGTGTTGACCTGACCTGTTGCTACAATTATTTCACTAGTTCATAAAGTCATGCCTCAACTGAGGCTGCTAGTCTTAAATTTTGACTTGAGTTGAGGAGTCAAGTTGTGAACTTCGTCCATCAAATTTCTCCAAATTTCCTACCTTGTACCAGTTCAGAAGAAATACATATTATTTCTTCTCATTTGGCAAGAGATTACATATTGCACATTAAAATGGTAACCTCAGATATTCCTTCACTGTATTTTCTCCCTGACTCAAAAAATGTTAATTTGTCATAAAGACAGCTTCTCCTATCAGATTAGCCGTATGGACAACCCGTCCGCAAGATTCCCTGCAAAACAAGCGTAAAAAATGTTTTGCCAGATTTTTTGCCCTACATAGAGCTATTTGGTGCTCAGTTTTTGATTATTAAACCTGAGTAGTATTTTCAAAAAAAAAACAGAAAAGTTGTAGAATATCGACATACATAAACATTGCATAGGTCACTTCTTTAGGTGATCTAGAGAGTGGACAACTTGTCCAAACCCCAAAAATTATTACTTGTACCACGAAATGTCCTGGGACCCAGTTTAATTTTCTCGAAATAATCTACATCTGTTTTACGAAGGAGTTTGGTTTCCATGTTTTCGTACCATGTTATCGGATCCCCACCGCTAGAGATTAACTGGTCGATGGTTTGATTAGATATGAAAGCCCTGGCAAGGCTTTCACCCTTAACTGTGCTTGAAATGAAAAATACATGCTAAAACTGGCACCGCCATAAAAAAAAGTAGGTGTTGACTGTTGACTAATACTCAGGAAATTAAATTTTTACTTTGAATATGTTATAGTGTGGCCAGATTTTTCCCGTCAAAATACTCAACAACAATAAAAATAAATGAAAGTGGCTGAGGGTTCGTATGAATGAACAGAGCGTGCCCATGTCCTGTGTTGTGAGAGAATGAATGAAGGATGATTAATAAATCTGTGGGATTTTGATGACGCTTAGGAATTTTTATTCTCTGTTAAAACATGAATCCCTTTCCAGGTAGCCCATATCTCTACGTTAAATTTTATCTCGAAAGTTTATACACTATTTACCGAAATACTGATTATCAGTAAACTCTTCCTCAAACAGAAAGGGCTAAATTATTATTCCCAGAAAAATATCAATTAATTCAATGCACATGCATGCTACAGATATTCGGTTTCCTTGTAGCTAATTATATTTACCTGATAAGGTGATGAGTTCAAAGATAAAGCCATTTGTATTTGGTATTACGAATCCAGAGAGAGCATGCGATAAGTAAGTACGTACACAACAGTGCGTGTATTCTCGAGTGAGAATCCTCGTGAACCGCCTTGGAAAGAAAATACATATCAGGTAAGTATAGATACGAGGTACCGCCGTGTGAATTAAAGAGTACAAATGCATATTTTATCATTTTGAATATCTATTTAGTGTGCTCACACTAACAACTTACATTTAAATGTCATCCCCATATGATATGATATGAATAATAATAATTATTATTATTGCAAATTTTGAAATACGCAATCGACGACAAAGTGTGGCATAAAATACATCAAGTACTTGGTAAAAATAAAATAATTTGTTTTTTAGCATCACTATTATAATAGAAACTCATTCATGGCGTGTAATGAAAACGTAATGGTTCTTATATGAGTCCACTGAGCATGACACTAAAATGACTTTTTCTTCCTTATGTAACGTCACATCATTGTTGAGTAAAAATAGTTACGTAGTTTATTACACATGCATAATTACTCACACGTTCTATACTCTACTTGCTGGGACATATAGCAAAAGGACACTCCTATTATATGTCGATTTAAGCATGAATACTCATAATTGCTGGCAACGTTGTGCACATTCCCACTGCGAACAGAATTCAATGGGATCATCTGCAAATATAATAATTGCCTTCAGTTAAGTATGTGAAGGTTACGTACATTCTTACTTTTCCTAATCACGCATACATTTAATTCATCATTTAATTATTCAGTAACTCAGGTGAAACTCTGGATGGATGACTACTAAATGTTATTGATTGGCTCGTACAAACCAATTTGTTTCAGCTAGTATAATTCATAACTACTGACAAAAATAGGACTTGCATGTATGTATAGCCCTGATACTATATAACAGACTAGACCCAATCCTGATTCCATTGTGAGAGACCATTCATTCACTGTACTGCTACCAATTGGGGTAATCAAAAACTTAGGTTGTATTTTATAGCGAAGCTCATAAAATGCCTGGCTCTAAATTACTAGAGGAAAGTAATGAGATTTTTTCTCAAATTAGGGCAGGATCAGCTCTATCTATCTTGAGCATGTGTTCGTGCGTTGGGATTGAGCTCGGGGATGGTTACTTTATTCAAAGGTAAAAAATCTGAAGTTACTCTCATTCACAAAAAAGGAGCAAATTCAAAAGCAAGCACCAATGATGATTTCTCTTGCATTCAAAAGAAAAAAATGGAAAATACAGTCGACACGTGCATATCGCTATCGTCTCATGTAGGGCGATTTGATTAACAAGAGTGAGCACTCATCGCATGTGTCAGTCTCCAGCCCAGCTTTATATGAGACTCGTTTGCATGCCTTTTAATGCTCCCTCATCCTACTGGCAAATGAATGAAAAGGCGTCTAGTAAAAATAGAGCATCAAATAGATACACGAGCACACGGCTGAATACGTGTACACAGAATTTACTTCAAAAAATTAAAAGGGAAAAATAGCGGATGTTACTCAGATTCTGAAGATTCTGTTAGCCCTTTATTGCGCTCACTGCTTGCAGTTCTTGTGAGTGAGTTTACTCCACACTTCAAACAAGCAATGGCATTTGAAGCTTTAAAATCTGAAGCTCTAAAATTTGGAGCTCTAAAATAAGAATCTATAAAATCTGAAGCTCTAAAATCTGAAGCTCTAAAATCTGAAGCTCTAAAATCTGAAGCTCTAAAATCTGAAGCTCTAAAATCTGAAGTTTCAAATGTTGTAAGGGAATAATACTATATGAAATTAAACCGAACATGAGAATGATTTAATGTTAAAATGTACTACGACTCCTACGGGACCAATACTTGGATATGTCTACCGGGAAGTGAGCCATTGATTTTTCAGCCTTGAAGCAAATGGAATTTTGCAAAAACTTCGCCTCACTCTTAGCTTATGTTAGTGCATTGTGTGGGTAAGTGAAATTATGTTGTTGACTGTGTATTAGCAAGAGTTGAAACAGGTACTGGATTACTGGTTTCACTCTCAGTTTTATTTGAAAGGCTTCAGGGAACGGAAGCCTGATTTTCCTCCAAGAGGCGGCTGGTAATTCCACTCGCGTTCACTCACTCAGTGTTTCCTTACGCTTCTGAATACAAAGAGTGTACAAAGAGTAGCTCAGCAGAATTTCCTTTTACTCCTTGTCAGACAGTTCTTTTCCAAGTGTCAATCATCTATCACATATCATATCTACACTATTTTAGTGCGCCTGTGGAAAAATAATATAGTATTATGAAGTGTGATAAAATTCCGTGACCTGTTAACACCTTCAAATAATTATTATATCCAAGTAGAGTTACAAATACAGAATGACATTCATAGTCTTTGAAAATATACTTGGTGCGAAGTGACTTCAAATTGAAACTAATGTCAGGAGAGTATATATGTAACTCCTAGGAATTATTATAATAATTTGAGTACAAATTAGTATTGAGTACAGTGCTAAAATCTCATGTGTGCTAAAAACTGTTCGGCGCCTATGATATAGTACTTAAGTTCATGTGTTCATTTAAGAACTTAAAATACTGTGAGCATTTCGGGCACAGTGTGTCTACAATCGTGTCCACATAGCTTCACATGGCATATGCTCTGACAGTGAAAAATAATGGTAAGTATAGATACACTTGTTCTATTCCATGCACTTTCAGTTTTAGAGAGTTTCGTAATGTCTCAGTCTCAAATGAGTGAGATGGGAAGTGGAATTGGTTTCGTAGGTTTTTTTCCCACTTTACCTACATCACCAGTGCAGTGTACTCACTCACTGATTGTAAACTTTCCACCAGTTCAAGCTCAACAAATAACTCATGAATAGAAAGGGTGTATAGTGGAGCTAGCCTAGCGAGTTGAGGATAAAGACCATTTTTTACATATGAATTTTTTCCCCTAATGCTGAGATTCAATTTGATACATAAAGCTTGGGAGTCTTCTGCTGAATGTGCTACTCTGTGTACGTGTGACCGCAAAATTTAATTATCACAAATTCATGTCCTACTCTTTCTTTATGGAGTGTGTTTTTAGAAACAGATTTCAATTTTTGAAGATGACTGACATTTGTACATTTATTGCCGACTGTGTCTGAGTTACATTAATTTGTATAACTTTACAAGTGGTTGTAGCGTCCCGGTTTAATTTGCAGTAGAGTTACATTCTTATATCTACATCAGGTAGACTACGTGACAATTTGTAATGATATTGAAATATTGTATAAATAATGAAATCATTTAAGGATTTCTACACAATTAATTAATTTTAACTGCACATTCAAAAGGTTACAAGAGGGAAAATTTTATTGCAATTAGTCACACGGCATACGACACCATATGTACCTACAAGAGATATGTATATCTAAGCTCCTCACATAAACAATGTGAAGGCAGTAGTACATCTACATATCGTATGCACTTGTTTATCTATCTATCTATCTAATGATATTACTTTACAAAATTATGGCAAAGATTTCCGAGCTTAAACCAAAATACTGTCTCTACACACTATACATCCTTCAGTTCAATTTTCGCAGAGAGGTCATTAGATCCTGCCTGAAATTGATAAATTGTTATCTGCAGTTGAGTATGAAATCTAGCGTGTACTACTACCTCTAAAAATGTTATTTTCTATGAAGGCAGTTCCTCAAGGCTAAGGTTCATAAACATTTTTATAGAAAAAGAAGCTCATGACCTTTATTTACAGGATAGATGAGCCGGTCATTTTTAATGATTGGACTCCAGTAAATCAATAATTTTATCTCTCTTAAAGTCTATGGGGTTCGTCCAATTCAAGAATTTAACCACTTCTTGATTCAATATTTGGTAATGCACTCCTTCCATCTTATTTCCTCCACTATCTACAATATTGTATTGGATGGGGATGAAAATTGTCAATAATTTTTCGAAGTAGGATGGGAAGGAATAATTTATTTGAGAAGCAAAGGGAAGTGCAATCACCTATTTACAGTGTGGGTGCTCATAAACCCAACCTGTGGTCACGGTGAAATGATAACTTAACCTTTCAAGGTGAACAATTCACTTATCAAAATCATTTCCAACAAGAGTGTCTGGATTCGGATGAGATACGATGACTATAGAGAGAGAAAAGAATATACCTACCAAAATATTTAGTGCTGCCAGGTTCAGCCGGGAATAATTTCTAGCCGGGGAACGTAAAATCGTCAATAGAACTATTTATTATTAGTATCAACAACGGAATCGGAAAGGGAAAAGTTGTCTTCAAAATCAATTTTATTGCATGGGAACAATTCTACAACAGGCATGTTTCCATTCCTTCCATTGCATTGCCTTGGATACGTATGTATGTCTCCGGTGTACGCATGATTATTGATAATAAATCAAGAGATATTTCCTGTATATACTTCCCCAAGACCACTCTTCACACATTATGTTCTAATAATGTAAAGCCCAATGTTGCTGGCATATGGGATCCCAAATATTGAATATAATATTTTATGCTAGCAAAACTTAACCCAAAATGCTTGAAAAGAATGGCTCTGCACAATTCTCCCAGCTGACAAGGACTGGCATAATACAGAATATCAAAATGTCATCTAATTATTTCCTAAACAGATGACCATTGACTATGCTCTTATACCATACGCTTCATTTCCAAACCTCAAGGCAAAGGCATGTGCCCGTACCTTTAAAAATAGAATAATAATTCCCTATATGATGAATTTTGTTACCCGGGTTATACATACTAATTTGGACATCACGGTCAGAAGTTCTTTTTGACAATTAACCAGAAGAATGTAACTTATTCTCATAAGAATCATCTACAGAAAAAAAAAATTGTACAAGCGTTTTTTTCCAATTATTTTTTTCCGACACTGGAAATAAATTTTGCGATTCCCTAACACTATAAAAGTGCTACTACCATTATTAATACTCTTGGATTTGGAGACATCCCTAAAGAAAAATGTCGGATGAGGTGCGCTACCACAAAGCCATAGAGCGTGCTTCAGCGTCATCAAAACGTGGTAAAGACGCAGCTGATCGGTCAAGATTCGCAAATGATAGGATTGAATGGGCCAAGGTACGTTCCGAGGCCGCAAAAAAACGTGCAGAAGCTGCCATTGAGCAAACAAAATCTGCTGCTGAAATTGCCAAGGTCTGTTTGGAAATATCGAAAGCGGCTGAAGAGCAAGCCAAGAGTGCAACCCAGCAAACCATTTTAATTCAGCATAAAAAACATGAAGATGAAACGGAACAGGCCCTGGCGGAAAGGGAATGGAACAAAGTGGAAAGAAAATGGTGTGATGCGGAGCATGAATGGGCCAATGTGGAGCGACAATGGGTGGACACAGAACGTCAATGGGCCAATGCTGAAGGAGGTTGGCATGCCAGACTTAAACCTGAATATGATGCACTAACAAAAGCTCATATGGATGCTATGGCCGAGCAAATGGCTTTAGGTCTGCAATCATTTTGTTTAAAAATGGAAGTAATCTCACACATGGAAGCGTTTCATGTGCCTTGAAATATATTTTGAAGAAAATGCTTCCATTTTTAAATAAAATTCCTGGTTCAATGAATTCAGCCCCTCTTTTATGTCAAACTAGGTATTAATCAACACCAACACAGACATCACATGCAACATCAGTCGCAATCACAGTTTGAGCAGGGTCCTCCCCCATTACCTCAGAGGTTGAGTCAACCCAGAAAGCCCAGTATGCCTAATCCCACATTACCTGAAGACGATACTCGTCCGAGGAAAGGTTCTCCCAAACCAAAAGGACAAAAGTAATAAGTTCGATCCGCCGATACAAGTTTCTATGTGAAAGTGTAGGAATATTTCCAGAGAGTGCAAGGGATCAAAAATAAATGTTACACAATTCGTTGGAACAAGTTTCTTTAGAAATGCAAATACAGAGCATTGCTTCTTTGTTTCAAACAGTCATTATGTTTCTGGCCAGTTTGCGCTTTGCTCTGTGAAGCCTATATCGGATAAATTATAATCAGATTAATAATAATAGATCGACTCTGTGGTGGCAAGTGGCAAAAGTAGTTGCATTAAAGTTATACTGTCTGCGGACGTCGGTGTTGTCAACCTATACAGTTACATAGTGTGTATATATTTTTATAGTTGAGTAGCTTTTTACGGATTCGAAAACAAAATATGCTATTTCAAGTTCTGCAAAATCTACAAGGTCATGGAAGAGGTCTCCTAATGGCAGTCTTCATTGTCATCCTGTACTGGATGAAGGAGTTTATGGAACTTTTCCTCCGTCTTGTTTATGGTGTGGACAGAAGGTACCAGGAAAGCTCTTGTCTTTTTTCCGGAAGTATTGCACAACTTTGACACTTGCCTCTATTGCCCAGGTATATGTACGTGCCAGTGCCGCAAAACGCTCCCGTGGATTTGTCCACCATACGACCTTCCCCCATGAACTTTCAGCGCCGTGGTGACCTCTTTTACTATGTTTTTCATTTTGCAACGTCTATGACACTAGCTACCATTTTCTACTGCTTGGCCTTGTACGCATCCTCATCGGCGGACTACTATACGATGTCATCGTTTGGTATCGATGGCTTTTTAGGAAATTAGTTCCCCGAATACGCAGACCTAGTAGCCCACTTTTGTATTACTGAGAAATATGGATTGTTACCGATTCCCATAGAATGTTTAACATAAACAAATGCCAAGGTTTGCAAAATAATATCCTATAACTAGAAGCAATATTAAATTTAAGGAAACATATTTCAAAAATTTTAGTTTAAAAGTCCAATAATTATTTATCTTCTCAAACGAGCCGAGCCTTGAAATAATGTTCATGTATTATTTTTTTTCGTAATTTCGTACTCTAATTTGCACTCGCAAGAGGTCAAAGCGTTTTCTTTGATGATTAGTCCCACCCACGATTTTTAGGGAAAGGTTCAGACTTCAGAGACTTACTCTCGATACTTATCCTCCTGATTCTGAGCAGTGAATCCAGTGGTATTTGCACAAAAACTTATAAAAAGTGCAACCAGGTTAGCATATCTGAAACAAAAATCAAACTAACCCCAGAACGATATGGAATTCGAGCTAGAGGGCGCTGTCATGACCATTGAGTCTGCCAGAGTAAGCATGGAGAAAGCCCTCAAATCTTTCAATCGAGCAAAGATGGCAGCACAAACCGCGGATCGCGTTTCCCACATTACAAGAACATCCCTAGAGAATCTTCAAATTGGAGCAATATCCCGACAAGAATTCTGCCGTATTCATGAGGCTGAAAGTGGAACTGCTGGAGCAGAACCCCTTCAAGATGGAACTGCCTCAGGATGTCCTACGAGGATCTCTGCGATAGAATCTACAGTCCTGGAAGCTCAGAGTGGTGACCCGGTTTTGATGACACGATCATTTCCTGCCTTACATCCCTTCCAGAATCCGGACCCCCGGAACCATCCGACCAGCTCCGATGGTCACAATAGTACGGTAGAAGAAATATTCTTCCATAATGCGCACCAGCCGGATGGGAATACTGAAAAAAATCCTTGAGTGTTATTGTCCAGTTTGTTGTAGCCAAACCTCCGCTCAAAAATAATTTCTGAGACTCTCTTTCTCAAAATAATATCCAATAATAGTGAAATATTCTAGTAGGATTATATTTTCCCTTGCAAGCCCCCTGGAATGATATTATCCTATTTATTATTGTTTATGGAACTTCCTATACACTCAACTTTGTTGTATTTCTTCAACGTGACCAGTTTAGTTTTATGAGCCATGCGCCGTACATAACTTGTGCTTCACCTGATCTTTCCAATTCAATACACATGTCATTTGTATTCTGTCCTGGTTCAGGCTTTAAGCCTCAACTTCCCCATACAAACTTCTCATTTGAAGTTGATTACTGCGGATAGGTAAGTGAGTAAATGGGGATCGTGGTTTCCCGATAAAATAAAACAGGCTTGCTAAATCCTCATTCCATTGATAAACCCTCTGCCTATTTATTCCTACACACTATAGAACATATAGTCCCATGATTGTTGGTGGTGGGGCCACGGATGATTAGTCTTCCCAGTAAAATGTCAGTAAAAACTTGCATCTGCAATAATTATTATCATTGCACAAACTCATCCACCTATAAGGTTCCTATACGTTGTATACTGACTCCGCCAATCAAGTAATGTGCAATTACCCTTTGCTAAAACATTGCAGCCTGTATACGTACTTAAGTACGTAAGCTGTTTTTGCTCAGTAAATATAACATGTTGGAGTAGATTTGTTCGGCTCTTTCCTTCCAAGAGGAATTCCGCCTAGGCTGTACTTCAACAGGGCATGTTGTGTCATACGATGATTAATTATTTATACCTACTCCTTCACATATCAGAATATGAGCGTAGCTTTATTCTGTTCTTTAGCTCCCCCCAATTGACAATCCGAATATCATAAACTGTATTTTGTCCATCCGGGGTGCTCCTGAAAGGGACGAGACCGGACCAGGGTCTGCACGCAACTCCAGCCCTAACTGCATAGTGCATATCTGATCGTTCGATAATTTTTAGACTAGTATCTATTAGCAACCTAGACTAGACTATAAGCATAAGCACAACACAAGCTTTCATAAAATATGTGCCTACTTGATATAGTAGAATCAGGTCGAAATATTTGTCTATAAATGAAAAATGTGCTTACCACTCTTCCACTCTAAATAATTACCCGGAGCTCCTCCGGGGACTCACCCGATACCCTCAAATTAATTCAAACTTCTCAATTACCAAAGCACAATATAATTATTCTAAAATTTAAAAAAAAATCATTTTTCCTATAGCATCCAATCCTACACATTATCACACGTCCGTCATACAAACCATACTTACCCCACTGCTATCTTCCCTTGTGGTATTCGCTAATTGACACTGCCTTTCCATTAATTCACATTAACTCCCAATCCCTAAATAGGATTTAAAAAAGTATCTAAAGATTACTTTAATTAGAATTGAAAGTTTGAAGTCCTATTACCATATACACCTATATATACCACAATTCTTTATTAGATTATAAGAGTTTTTGAATACTGGGGCACAGTGAGACTCCCCTTCCTTCAAACCAGTCAACTTTTAATTGGCTCTATATTTCTCACCAGCAGCCTCTGAGTCAAAAATAATGAGACAAATTTCTAAATCCACTATGAAATGATAGGCTTTTAGAAATTAATTATTATTATGAACGGGTGGGTGCAGTCATGCAACCACAAACCACACGGACCTTCCCAGTCCTCATTCCTGCCCTGGGTTCACATGGAGCTCCCCAATACTCAGAACCTGCCAACCACTGCATGGGAAGAACATTACAAAACACTTACTCGAGACGCATCCTTCCGTAGTTGTACTGTACATATACAAAAGACTGCTTTACTCCTAGCTCTGTTGCTTTTGCAGTCCGGTGATCCTTGGCTTGATTATGAGTTCCCGAGTGTCTACACTTTTTATTAGTGTGTAGTTTGTGCTGGTACGGGGAACAAAACGTGTTTTTGGTGGCTCATCTCCTGCATTCTGGATACTTATTCAGAGCGAGCAGGGGAGCATCTCTGTTGACGTTGACCAAGTAGATTAAAGTTAACGTTAGCAGTATATACGACTCACAATATCCTTATACATTAAATAGTGACATCAACAATTATATTACCATCGTCACTTCCCCCATACTCTGTGTTTAAACTTGATATTTAAAAAACGTCACCCTCAAATTCCCTCCTCAAGTTCCAAAAGAATATTCATTGAGGAGTGAATGGTGATTTTTGGAAATTTTGTGAGATGCTTCCGCAACAACATGGCAAATACAGTATCGGTACTAATAACGGGAAACGAACTAGTCGTGGAAGTGGTCCTAGTTTTAATGTTAGCTGTTTTACTCCCTTCGTCAGCGTGACAAATCCCAGAACGAATGGCAGTGGAAGTGGTGTCCGGAATTCCAAGAAAAATTCAGACTCGGATGACACCAATCTTTTAGTGGATGAGGAAGTTCAAGACTCTGTCGAATCGGTATATCATCCTGACGGGGCTCATGTATTGTCATTTGTAATCCATGGGAAATGTTCATGTTTGGGAAGGGTTTCAAAAATTGAAATAGGGATGTTGTAAGGATGTAATGATGAAGGAGTATTAATAGATGCAGTGTTAGTCCAATATTGGTTAAAAACATGTGATGATTCTGTACACCGGTCCGTATTTTGGGAACCCGTAGAGACATATGTAGAGTTAGAGGTTGGTTGTTAGTGTTGAGTCCGAATGGAATTGGGGGACTCTCGAGGGAGAAGACAGTATTTGGGCTTTAAAATCCTGGTTGGTAGTGGAATGGTTGGTGTTGTCAAGATAAAGAATTATTTTTTTCTTTCTTTGCTGTAGATAATGGATGACAGTGGCAGGGGCTCTGACTTGCTCGCGGAGGTGGAGTATTTAATGACATATATATTCTCTTTCTGAGGTGGTTTAGAAGGGGGGATTTTGAGGGGATTTTGAGGAGTATCCGGAGTGTGTTTGGATTTTTGTTAGAAGTGTTTTGACAAGTGTTGAGGATTTTTTTTGTGATGGTGTTCAATGGAGGCAAACATTACTTTAAATAGAATGCCGGTATTTTCGTACGTCAGTGTCGGGAGTTATAATTGGTAGCGTTGGAGAGGGCTGTAGTTAGTGGTAGATCATGATTATTGGTTAGCTGTTTTGTGGTTTAACATACTTTGGATTTTTTTTTGGAAGGGCATATTGATGTACATATCAGGCAATTGTTCATCTTTACGCGATCCATCAAACTGTGTCAGTATCGATTCACTTGAAGGAGGTTCGGGGTTGGAGGAATTGGGTTGCAAGAGGTATTGCGTATGATACAGTGGGATACTATGGAAGTTTATAAGGATTGAGGAAAGTCGATTGCGAAACCCGAAATATGTAGAAAAGGGTGGTTGTGGATTGTGGAACGTGGATGGCATGATGCAGATACTATTTGAATGGGGGGTTTAAATTAATACACTGCATGCAGCTGTCAATCGAAATGTTGTTTTTGTATTGTAACTGGTTTGTGTGATAGTACGGATGTAATTTGTAAGGTAAATGTGTAACTGGTAACTACAGAGTGGTCATGCACATAGTGTTGTCATAGGTGTTACGTAATGTATGTATAGCCTTACCGAATGACGTGTTTCCGTGCATTGTCAGGTAATACTAATGCTATGCTAACCCAGCTTGATTAACCATAGTTATCTTTCCACGTTCTCCCAGTTCTTTGAGTTAGCTCTCCTGATGATAGGATGATGTTTGGAGAATGATTTCTGGGGTACTTGATGATTATACAATGTTCGAGTAGTGTTTATTGGATGATAGCGAACTATTTTTGGGGTTACGAAGTTCCTGATTAATATTAATAACTAACGATTAACTGTTTTTTTTTGTTTTCTTGTTATACTTAGCTGAAGCATATTCATCCCGATATGTGGCTCACGGCGGAGCAGGCCAGCAACATGAGTGTTGGCGAAGTGGAATGGCAGCTTCAAACAAAAATTAGAGAAGGACTATCATGGGGCGAAGCTGATAATCGAAGGAAAATTTTAGGGCCTAATGAATTTGTTGTAAATGATGAAGAACCTATTTGGAAGAAATACATAGAACAGTTTAAAAATCCTTTGATTCTTCTTCTTCTGGGTTCCGCGTTTGTGTCTGTATGTATGAAACAGCTAGATGATGCTGTTAGTATTACTGTTGCTATAATAATTGTTGTTACTGTTGCGTTCATTCAAGAATGGAGGTCAGAGCAGTCATTGCAAGAATTGACCAAATTAGTACCTCCCTCGTGCAACTGGTTAGTTTTAAAATAAATTATGAGAATACTAGAGGAAATGTTTCGAATATCAAAAATGTCGTTGTCTAAAATAATACATTTTTGTAAATAAAAACTTTTTTCAGCGTGAGAGTGAACTCTGTGCAGACATTTCTGGCACGATCTTTAGTTCCAGGTGATATTGTGTACCTAAATATTGGCGATCGTGTGCCTGCCGATATTCGTTTGTTTGAGGTACTTGTAATTATTCTTACAAACAACTTGTACTTCGTGATGACTAGTGTAACTTTGTAAATATCCATGTTTGTCAGGCAATCGACTTATCCATCGATGAGAGTAGCTTTACGGGTGAGACGCAACCCGCGAATAAGTCACCAGATCCGGTGATAAAATCTGAAGATGAAGGATCTATCCGAAATGTAGCATTTATGGGAACTTTGGTTCGTTGTGGAAGTGGAAAAGTAAGTTACATTTTAGGATTAAACTATTGAAGTGTTGTTGCACGTAATATATTTACGAAGGATAATCTTCTAAATTGCTTTTGTTTAGGGCATTGTGATATCAACCGGTCCAAACTCAAAGTTTGGAGAAGTTTTTAAAATGATGCAAGCCGAAGAAGTATGCCACGAACGATGATTCATTTTTTAATTCGATAAATTAAATAATTCAAATGAAATTCACAATTTATTTTGTTTATTAGTCTCCGAAGACCCCGTTGCAGAAAAGTATGGACAGCCTGGGAACTCAACTTTCATTTTATTCCTTTTTCATTATTGGATGTATTGGAATTTTAGGTTGGGCACAAGGAAAGCCATTCTTGGATATGCTGAACATTGGAGTCAGGTGTGTAATGCGTCTATACCATATTTTCGAAGTATTTACAGAGTCAAATAGTCGTGAAATTGAAAGTTTAATACAAATGATCGTTTACAAATGCTTCCATTTGATATATTTTTAATGTAGTCTTGCGGTAGCTGCTATCCCAGAAGGACTTCCAATCGTTGTAACAGTAACTTTGGCACTGGGCGTCATGAGAATGGCGAAACGAAACGCTATAGTTAAACGATTACCTATTGTGGAAACTCTGGGTATGTCATTTTATCAAGTATTCGTACACATTAAATTCGGAGCAGGGTATGCTGTTTTGGAACCATAATAGTTTTGTTGTTGTTTCAATAACGGTCTTGATCTTTCAGGTTGCGTGAACGTCATCTGCTCAGATAAAACCGGCACATTGACGAAAAATGAAATGACTGTGACGGCTATAGTTACATCTGAGGGATGTGCAGCTGAAGTAACTGGTGTAGGTTACAATTCCGTTGGGGAAGTAAAGATTCGAAATAGCCAAAATGCCGGCTCAAGGGATGTTCGGCAGTCAATTTATAACTTATTGGAGGTAGCACGAGGAAAATATTCAGCAATAATTCATTAAGTTCGCTCCTAACTTTTTTACAAGTTCTTTGATTGAATTGTAGGTTGGAGTTGTGTGTAACAATACTGTGATAACCAATGGGGTTTTAAGAGGACAGCCCACAGAAGGTGCCTTAGTCGCAACTGCGATGAAAGTATGTGCCTAATTTCGTTTTGCCTGCTCACATTCATATATAGAAGGTTTATTTTAACAAATGATTTTCTGACCGATACAGTTCGGATTGCATGGAATTCAAGATCAATATTTGAGACTGCAAGAATTTCCCTTTAATTCCGAGCAGAAAATGATGGCTGTAAAATGCACTCCTCGGAATGAGTCACAAATAGTAAGTGAAGGCACAATTCTTCATTCAGCTACAAGTTAAACGATTTCTAAAAAACGATGGAAAACATTCTTGTGAATCGTTAGAAATGTTTTGCTTCAAATAACCGTTGTGTTTGTACAGAGCGGAGGAGAAACTCTATTTGTCAAAGGCGCTGTGGAGAGAATATTGAAACAATGTACGAACTTCAGCCAGTTTGGTGTGGATGTACCATTGACTGCAAAGAAAGAAGAAGAAATTTTGTCTACATCGTATGAATTAGGACGCCAAGGATTACGGGTATTGGCGTTGGCGAAAGGTCCAACGTTTCAAAATTTGACCTTCCTTGGTTTGGTGGGTATGCAAGATCCTCCTCGACCTCATGTTAGAACTTGTATTCAGACGTTGGTTGCGTCCGGAATTCAAGTAAAAATGTTAACTGGGGATGCACAAGAAACAGCTATGTCAATTGCCACTATGGTTGGAATCGATACTGTGCATGGGTCTTGCATCTCTGGACCAGATTTAGACAAAATGGATGATGTCATGCTGGAGAAAATAGTTCCTCAAATATCTGTTTTTTATCGCGTTGCCCCCAAACATAAGTTGAAAATAGTGAAGGTAATATAATTTGCAAGCAAAGTTCAGAGTTATTTGTCAATTATTCCAGAAATAACTTTGATTGATGTGTTCCCGTGTTTCAGGCTCTTCAAATGCAAGGCTTTATCGTCGGGATGTCCGGGGATGGGGTGAACGATGGTGTAGCACTTAAAAGAGCTGATATAGGGATTGCCATGGGCAAGAATGGAACAGACGTGTGCAAAGAGGCAGCAGACATGATACTCGTTGACGACGAGTTTCAAACGATTGTGTAAGTCTTTGACAGTGGCAGTTATTTTTTGTTAGGCCCCAAACGAATTACATAAATATGTATAGTTATGTTTCTTTGAATGTCTTATTTTACAGTGCTGCCATCGAAGAAGGCAAAGGAATATTTTACAATATTCGAAATTTTGTTCGTTTTCAACTAAGCACTAGTATTGCTGCCCTTTGCTTAATTGCCTTAGCTACTCTTATGGATGTACCTAACCCGCTCAACGCAATGCAGATTTTGTGGATTAATATAATCATGGATGGACCTCCTGCACAAAGGTAACGCTACGGGATATGCCGATCATGTAAAGTGTTTAGATCTGTTGTCACTTTTCACTGATTGTTGTTTGCATTTTTACAGCTTGGGAGTTGAACCAGTTGATAAAGATGTTGTGAAGAAACCACCGCGTAATGTGAAAGAACCGATGATAACTAAATCATTGATTATCAATGTTCTTTTGTCAGCATTCATCATAATTAGCGGGACTTTGTGGGTGTTTAAACGAGAGGTGAGCATGCATCGGTGATAATGTTACTTATTGTATGCTGCCGAAGGTCCATAATATATTAAAATTGTATGAATGAATTTTAGATGAGCGACAACAAAATTACTCCGAGAGATACCACAATGACTTTTACCTGCTTTGTTTTCTTCGACATGTTCAATGCTCTCAGCTGTCGATCTCAAGTGAGTTGTTTGACGAAGTTACGAATTGTTTCTACTTTGTTGCATTAATTTGTTACTGTGATTTATAATGCTTACTTGTATTTTTTCAGGAAAAGTCTGTTTTTGAAATTGGGCTGTTTTCAAATCGAATGTTTCTTTTCGCTGTGACAGCTTCAATCGTTGGGCAAATGTTGGTCATTTATTTCCCCCCTCTTCAAGCTGTATTTCAGACAGAAGCTCTTACCTTTCGTGGTAATTTAATTTCACAAGAATAGAACTAAACGAATAAATCGTTCCTGTGAGGTGTGTTAATAATAATAAATTGCATTGCTCTAATGTAAGATGTTTGTTTTTTCAGATATTGTAGGATTAATAGCTCTGTCATCCACGGTGTTTGTGGTGTCTGAAATCAAGAAGTTTTTCGAAAGAAGGGCAAATAGTCGCTATAATTATCAATACAAACGAAACAAATTGGAAGACCTAGTGTGAAGAATGAAGCCATTGCCAATTTTAAGTTATACTTCAGATTATTTTACAATAATTCTAGAATCGAATTCGCTGTCATCGTAGATTCAGCGCTAGTATCCCATTTGTTTTGCCTTCGGAAACTTACAAAGATCACTTGCTCATTATCTCATTATGTCAGCGATCCTCGGTCAAAATATGGAAAATTAGTAGCTTAGGTCCTTCTAAATAACCTTAGAAACAAAAAGAAACGGCCTCAGCTGGGTTCAAGGCCTGATTTCCGGCTTAAGTCCTCATGGTGAAAAGCTTTCTAAAGTACTTACGTAATTTAATTTATTATATATTGAATTGTTGCAAACAAATTCCATGTTGGGACATTCGCTGGGTGTTAATTTACAATAATAAGTGTTTTTCATTGGCCAAGTTTATCAGGCATTTCTATGTTTTTATCGTTGTTTCTATTTGTCATTTTACACATAGGTGTATCTATACTTTTTCAACATCTGCTTAATTAATTTTTTAGTTAAGTTTGATTGCATTTGTTACTGTTGTAATATACATGTTAAGATAAGACTGTGAATTTTTATCGCTTTTCTTTATTCCATGCAGTTCAAATCAGTCCTTATATCCTGGTGAAAATCAAAGATGAATGTTTGAAAACATTCAGGTTAGTATTACAAATTGTAATTCTGTTACGGTGAGGGGTATTACACTTCGTAATGGTCACAATATATCTACTATTACCGTGAAGCTTTAATCCTGTGTCAGTGCTAAGCATGGATACTAAATTAATCTATCCTTAGCAAAAATATAGTTTTCGCCGAGGTGTATTTTGTTGATATGAGATTTTCTGTACAAACCAACGATGTACCTTCATGTTCTTCCTATGTATAGATACCTGTAAATTTTTCGCCATTTACAAAAGATTATTGAGGCTTGTGCTAATACAAATCATTCGCATAATTCCTGTTGTGTATTAGGCACATAGAGCTAACTGTACGAAACTTATTTATCGTTTTTATTACTACGAAAAATCCGTGTTACTATACATATCACAAGCATAAACATTACTATCACAATGTTTCTGAATCCTGATGTTGTTTTCAACAGTAACGTGTATATTAAAAATAAAAATGTTCAACAAAACATGTACATAGTACGATGCAACATCTGTACTTTCGTCTTCGTCAACTTGTTCCACCTAGTTGTAACCTTGCTCTCTCGAGTCCAGTTTTAAATTCCTCGTTACTGGGATTAAGCGAAGTTGCTTTCTCCATATCATTAACTGCTCCATTAAAATCACCTGAAATTAATGAATCAATGAACCATTCAACTCAAACCTTCCCCAACAACTAACGATAATTTAATACAGCATATAATCAGATATTTTTGACGTATGGTTACTTTGAAAATGACAAATAATAACAATCATAAAATTACCCATGCGGTACATAATTGTCCCTCTGTTATAGTAGGCGGCAGCCAATTCCGGATCGTAAAGTATTGCTTGGTTATAATCCTCAACAGCCCCCTCAAAATCCACTTTCAGGTACTTCAATTGTCCTAAATTATTGTAAGCCACCGCCAGGCAAGACTTCTCCGCTGGTTTCTACATATAACAAGCATTAAAATGCAATGATTTTTTACATTAGACAATAGCATGATTTATTCAGACAATTCACTGTACTTTAAGAACGTGAATAATTTTTCTGATCTTGACTTTTAACTAAAATTAAAGTCGTTGCTTTACTTCCCATATGCCCCTTCTTTAAAAAAACAACTAACCACTTCCTTAACTAAGTAAACATACTGATTTTTATAAAAATGTTTTATTTTAGCAGCTCTTTTCCGCATTCACAAACATCGGCTTCCAAAAGGATTACAAGGTTAGACCTCAGCCTAGTTGATTGGCCTGCCTTAAAACATCACCCCCAGTTCAAGAGTGACAGCAGTCTTTAAATTCTCCCATCTAAGTAAATATGCCATTACAGAGTTAGCAATGTCACTACGCTGTGTTGCTCGGAGTCGAATATCAATGCCGGATTGTTATTTAGAAAGTTCATGAAGGGCTCTTACAAGGACGCCCAGTAATTTTGAAACACTAGAACTTTTAGAATTCCAGCACATGTCAATACCAACGCAAATGCATGTTGATACTGATAAGCTTTTCGTACAGTTTCTGTTTAAAAAGTTCCCATTCGATTCTTGAACGTTTCATTGTTTAGTTTTAACAAGTGCTGTGTTTAAGGCTCTTGGAATTTCGAAATTCCACCAAAATTCCGTTTGCTCGCCCGTCATCTGTCTGTAAACTCAACAAGTGTTTTTTGACGCGTAATCCATTTTGACCCGACAATCAAAAATGAATATTTTCAATGAGATTCCATGGAGATTTTCAATTTTCAACTACAGCTGCGCTGCTTCCAAAAAAATGTCCTTAACATTTTCACACCCTCATCCTTAGCATTCCCTACTACAAATTGCTCTTCATTGTCTTATTACAGACTCAAGCACTCTAGTTCTGTAGTTCTGTTTCAGTTCCGTCAATCATGAGTTCAAGTTCGGACCCCAGTTTTAAGTTCAATTTCGGTGCAAGTTTTGACTTGTAGTTAAATGTAAGAAAAGCCCTTGCGTAGGTAAGTAAGTCAAGTTACATGTCCGATGATTTTTCCTACATATAAAGAATCCAACATTTATTTGTCACATCGCATTCAAAACTTAAGCCCGAACTTTCACTCAACAAACTTACCACCAAAATTGCACTGAAATCCTGGATCAAAATTTGAACTCGAACTTGTTGTCAGGGGAATTATTGCACTTACAAAGCTTAACAGTACATTATACGATATTTCAAAACTCACGGATCTTTTAATCTCGAGTATTTCTGGAATTCCGCAATCAATCTGTGTATTCTGAGTTAACTTTTACAAAATCAGTACGCAATTGTAAATTACACGAGTATATCAATTCCAACCCAAATGATAGATAGTAAAACAATTTAAATGTTGACAGTATTATATAAAATAATAATAATTGTAATAATAATAATTAATATGAATATTTAATAACGCCAGTAATAATTATGGTTAATTTTTAAAAGGGATCCGTCACTACAAATTAACACTTACCAAAGGGGTATCCTGCGAATTGGGCCGATCCTCTTTCAACCACTTTTGATAAAGTCCAATTGCCTCTGTCAATTTCAATTCACTCGCAAGACTTCTTCCTTTCTGCAATAATTCCTTAAATGCGGGTTCCATCCTGGTTATAGCGGATTAATTGACACAAAACAGACATTTGATTGCAAATAATAAGCTTAGGAACCGGAAATGCGGATAATATTCCTGAATGCAAAATATAATTCGAAACACTAGAACTCTGCACGCAAAAATCTACCTGGACCTACGACCAATGTCCCCAGTTACGGCTATTGCCATTGAAGCCGCTGCTGGAATGAGTTTCCACAGAGTTCAAAGAAACGCTACTGACAAACACTGTATACACGCCAATGCATTTATAAACGCATATGCACTTTCCATGGCGATCATCTCTGACTACAGCCTCGCAGCCACTAGCAACTGCTAAGCTTAAGGTTTAGACATATTCGCTAAAAGCCCTCAGTCGGGCCTGTAGTCCAGTGCTGGGCGTTGTATCTTTCTTCTATCTACTGTACTCTATTTAGAAGTGGAAGTTCTAGCTCTTCTATTTAGGTTCAAGCATTATTGCTTCTACTCTTGCTCTATTTCTACATTGATATTCACTACTTCTATTTTATTTCTACTTCTACTCTAGAACCTAATTTAAGACCTATCATCGCTACTATCTAACAGCAGAGAAACTCAAGCTTAGTTTCATTTTAATGCTCGATTAGAACAAATTTGAAGGGATTTAGAAAGCACAATACGGCCTTTACGTTGAATATTAAAATTAATTATTATAAATCTTGCTGCCATATTCATATTTTTAGATGATTGGTTAACTTTAATATAAGCTAGTAAGTGACTTCACTGAATAGACGTAGCAATAGCTTTTACTCGTCCAACAATTGACGTTAGAAGAAGAATCATCTTTCCGTCAAGAATGGTTTAAAAAAAGTTGATATTCTGACAGTGGATTTATTTGGAAAGTGAATTTTTAAGTCGAAAATCCCGTGAGGGTGCCTGCTGATCCCAATCGTTTAAGTTAGAGAAGATAGAAACTCATCACCATTTTAATTCGCTATGAGAAGTTTGGAGAGGCAAAACATGTAGAAGATGGTTGTTAGGAATCCCTTTGAACTTGCTCTAATCCAGATTTACTAAAACATTGCAAATTGATCATATTTTACTATTTCTTTTATGGACTGTTTAGATTACGTTGCATAACAAAAATGTCCCACCCGGCAATCTATCAATAAACTTCTCGTCGGCCGTCGGTAAACAATGCCGGTTTGGTGGTTGGAATGGAACACTACAGTAAAAGTAGTAGCAATGAGTTCCTATAAAAACTCAACACAGAATACATCTCCATTTATAAACAATTACGAGCATAAACTACCACTGCTTTCCCCAACAGAAAATGCATACAAGCAGCGTAATTTTTTTGTTAGCGTTTTTGGGAATTGGTAATCCAAAATCAATAGGAGATTTAGGAGTGTAAGAGTAGATCTCATAGTTTTCTAATGGGAACCCAGATTAGACTAGATTAAATGTATGGTGTATATTTTTACATAAATAAAGACGCTATCACTCTATATTAGATCTTTACTGTTACCGTTACCGTTACCTTATACTAGCTACTTTTAATCCTATTTATCCCAAATTCTACATTGTCTCACGTTGCCCTTCTACTCTATTCCGCCCTGTGCTTCTACTTTAGGTGGAGCAAAACGCCCAACACTGCTTGAGTCCTGTCATAGTGCAAGGCTAATGAGGTGCTTTTATTGGTAGACGGTTCAACTTTCGCGCTCTTCAGTCTTCAAGCAAAACCGTGCGAATATAGTGCCTTTGAATTTAGACCTACGTGTAAAAAAAATATACATGGGAATTTGCACTTGCTATTCTAGTCCTACTTGTTCTTTGACTGTACATAAGTAATTACTACTGTGAAAAGTTATTTACTTATTCCCCATCCGACTATTAAGTGCATGTCAATCCAATGGGAATTTAGTATGTTATCTTCCTGGTGTGATTAGATTTGGGAATTAAATTAGAATTCAAAATAATATTCCACAATTTGAAAATAAGTGACAGAAGGAACAAATTCCGGTCTCCCCGAATATCCCCGGCTCGTTAATTGTTGTGGTGTGTTCGTTAAATTAAGCCTTGATTGAGGACCAGGACCCTCTAATCAGGATCCAATATCAACATGAGGTTCTCATTTACGTTCATCGTGAGCACGGTATTTATGGTGTATATAGGTACGGTGTTTCTTTAAATAAATATATAAATGTGTATGTATATCAACAGATTTCTGTCGTTGCTTTGCACTAAATATTAATTTATGCTTAATTTTCTATTAAGTTCTGAAGGAGGTATCAACATCAGGTACTTCGGTCGGAATTTCGAGGAACCCTTGATTATTTGAAATCCCTGTCATGCTTACAAGAGACAAAGCATTATATAACTGCATTCACGAGGAGGAGGATAATAGTAAAGTTGTACTACGAACAGCTGGTCTAGTCAAATGACAGAATCATGAATTTTTCAAAAGGGGCTAACGCATTGTCAGAGCAATCTGTGACTTGTGATTTGTGTAGGTAATTATTATCAATGAGGAATCAAAAGTCTTGCAATGTAATCATCTTGGGTGGGATTTTTTAGAAATAAGTTCGATCTGGAACGAACATCCCTGTTTCATCGAACTGTAAACTGTAGATATTACCTTTTGAATGTAATTGTGGGTGGATTGAATATCTTGGGAAAAAATAATCTTAGTTTGTTTTTATAAATGTCTTTATATATTTTTTTTATTATGTCCACGAACTAACAGGTTAAATGGGTAAGGTAGAACTAAGGTTTACTGGCATGTTAGAAAACATAAGAAGTGCAATTATTTTTGTATAAAGATCTAGTTTAAAAGAGTTACAAGTAGACAAAACCAAATCACTTGCTTTTTATGCACTAAGCTTTTGTGCCCTACCGCACTATCAACAGGAATTAAATCTTAGTATTTTAGTAAATTTTTCTCTTGTCGCTGAGTGAAACCCAGCAAAATATATTTCAACTTGGAAGGATGTCTACAAGCAATAATGTAGAATTGCAGACTGAGGGGGTTAAAAAGTTATACATAAAATACCATTTCAAAAAAAAATAGAGATGTTTTGATGTGTGACCTAAAATATGGCTAAAATATGCAAACAAGGGCTACACCCTCAGTTTCCCTGCTTACTTAGTACTGATATATAATTAGATATAAAACTAATTTCTCTAATTTCCCTTATAATGACGTATTGAGATTTACATGCTAATTTAAACCCCTATAACAGTCCAAAAACTCATATAAATTGGGTGTCGTTTAAGAAGAGCTACGGTTAGGTTTAGGTTTAGGTTTGATAACCATAGAACATTAACACATGTTATTAATAATATTCATACAATCCAGCTACTATTGTGTTAAATGATAAAAATTCATGCCCGCAACAAGATGCTTTTGCTTAGAGAGCAACGCTTGTTTGTTATTCTGAAGTACTTACTACTTAGATAATAAATTAAAGTAACTTGTTTCATTTGTACCTTGAATTTGTATTGTTAAAGTCATAACCTGAATAGAATTAATTAAGATAATACTAATTTCTGAATGAACTCTGCTAGGGACGAAGGCTCATTGTCAGTTCAGTGAACTAGAGTAATTATGTAATTTCTTTTTATGCTTTGTGCTCTGTTGGACTTTTTCTACTTTGAAAGGAAGAACCAAGAGCTATAACCATAGTACTTAAGTTTGTGTTATAAAAAGAATTTGGTAATTACAAACAGTTGTGGACAATTATTGACTATGGACCAGAACTGCAAGTTCAAGAAATCACATCAATTATTTGTGGGAAGTTGGTACATTAGGTAGGTAGTTCAGTAGGATTGTGGCTGCTGGAACTATGTGGCTGATAAATTGAGACGGGTCATGGTAAATGACAGGCATTTATTGTTAACGACTCTGCGCTCCTGCAGATTAATTTCAGCATCAGCGTGTAGAACTTGCGTTGGAAAAGGAAAAATTAATCCAGTTTAATAGATTATACGTACAATGTTATCATTGCATTGCTACCTATGTACTACTATGTAGTGTTCCGTCTTCGCAAAAAATATCATCTGACGGTAGGTGATGCTGCCATAACAATAATTGGTAATTGGATGGCATAAAATAGACTTGTAAAAATTCAGTACTAGTTTAAAACTACAGTTATTGCCAGCAAAATGATCGCCTCAATTTAGGTACAAGTAGAGCGTATGAAAATAATTTATTACGGGTCTTTGAAATATACCCGTAAAAATTTTAGAGACAAAAAATTTACTCCGGTATCTGATATAACCCCTGAGTTCTACTTACCGCGTCATTTATAATTTCATTGTTTTACTCGTGATTTTGGTCGGGAAAGTATAACCGCATGTCTGATGCATTTTGTGGTCCATTAGGCAGAACCTGAGTGCACTTGATACCAGCTTCAATACTTAATTGAAATCGTAAATATTAATGTAATACTTAGATAGACAAGGTATCGTAACAAGTTATGTTTTTTTACAGCTCATTCCATCTGGTCTTTGGTACAAATTTTTATACCGCCATCATGTAGTGAACGTCCTTGTTTAAATTCGTTTCTCACCTCTAGTCCGAAATTGCAACTACTACTATTTAGTAGTCTCCAGCCGTCCATCCGAACTTTCGATCAGTTACAACAAATACACCATTGGAACCCATTTAATTATCATGATCGATTCGAACAGTAATAACAATATTATTTTAATTTCATTTATTTCTCATTACATTTCATGTACGTACATACAGTGTAATATTTCTATGGAGCTACCATGTAAGCCTTACTTTGTCAAAGGAGCCTTGCGAACTGCCGTTGTTACATAGTTTCCTATTTCTGTCTCAATTAGATTTACGAAATCAACAGGATTGCATTAGATGGTTGTGCTGAAGAGGTATCGATATTATTTATAAAAAATTCCCATCGTTCATGAATTGACGATTGAAATATTTCAGTTCAGTAAAGTATTCAGTAGGAATAAGGAATATTTATGTAAGTGTTATGTAAATGGGAGATCGGTCAGTTGCTGAGCGTATGTCAAGACTTTCCCTTAGCGTGACTAAAAATATCTATGGAAGAGCCATTCGTTTCTAGGGAATTGCGTTCCTTTCGCCGCTATTTTTAGCCCTATGAACATAATCATATATTATCTACAGAAGCTTATATTAAAATTTCCAAAGTATTATTAATTTGAAAGGATTACATGGAACTGCATAATTAGTACACATAAATCTCCCAGACTTTAGTAAATCTGACTTTACTGCATCAATGTGAAGGAAATCTCTGGCCTGTTGGATCTTTTCCCTTTATACTCTAGCTCAGGATTTAATAACGTTTCTTCGGAATGTTTTCAATGTCTCACCGGGGCAGAGAATAACCGTTTCTCAGGACAGTGTTTTCATCCGTGTAAGGCACATCCAGGCATTTCGGACGCATGAAAATTCTATCAAAGGAAACTTATATCTTTATCATTTTATGATATGAATATAAGTTACTTGACTTGTGTAACCCAAGGAAATCTTAGCATGAATTCATCGCCTGTTTGTGATGTTATTATTACCCTTTGTATCTTCATTCAAATTTTAAAATATTTATAAGGTGCTTCAAATTCATGGGAAATTTCACCTCTGAGAGCAAAACATTCAAAAAATGGATCATAAGTTGAGTACGTTCCAGCTATCATACGACAAACTGCCTTGCCAGCACTTTACTCTGTACCATTTCAAATTTCTCGAAATGGTTAAAGTTGTTGTGATGTATTTGTATTAAGAACAATGTCATGGGGCTTCAAAGACTTCCCCCATTCAAAATGTCATTTATTTTCAAAATCCATTCTCAGGATGATGTTTTAGTCATATGGCTAGGTTGCGCTAACTCAGCTTTCCAGTCAGCGAAGATGTATGTAGACTTCACAACAAAATTTGTATCAGGATTTTCATTATGACAGGGTAAACAGAATTCAGTGACTTGAGACAGGTTCTAACAATAAGTGATACCGTAGGGCAACGCAAAGCTAATCTTTGCTTCATAGAGTTGAAGTTAAAACAGTACCCTCTTAGTGTGCTATTAATGTCTTATTGACATGAACACTGAATTAAGTAATTGTGAGTGAAGTTGACTCATCTGATGCCATGGTGGTAATCAAAAGTTGATGTTATGTAAATGCATGTATACATTTCAGGCTTGAATAATATATAATATAGTATGGTATAGTTGCGAAAAGACTTACAATAAAGTATCTACACTATATATAGTCTCCTCAGTGTGGAGGAAAAGGAGAATAAACATTGTGGATGTGTGTGTGCTGTATTGTTGGCGAGATGAATGAGGAGCTCATTTGAAGTTTATCCTTAATTAAGGAAATGTACAATTGTTTTGATACAGAAATGTGACGGTGACTGTTCCTGCAAAAACCAGACGAAATGGAACTTTGTATATTTACGCATTTCTTACTCCAGTGCCAAAGCATGATAAGGAAAGTTGGGTTCAGAGTATTCAGTCACAGTCGACCATGTATGCATCATTCCAACTCACACAGTACTTAGTTCCTGAGGCTGAAACTTTCAATTTGCTGAATGGGAAAGAGGTAAGCTTTCATGGTCGTCACTGTCATTTCGTCTCGTTGTCTCTGTTAAGCCATATTACAAATGCGACAGGGTCATAAAGTGTTTTACGACACGTTCAGACCATGAATATCCAGAAAATACCCGAGAAATCATGTTTTTGGTTTCGCAGGAACGAAAGCCACAAAGACCTAAGCAGGACAAGGCGCAAACTCACGTGTGTAAATTGCTCAGATTGAATTTGATGACTGACTTGCATATTTTACCAAGGAAGGATTTGCCCATGGATTTGTCTCAACTACTTAGGTAAATAATTGATTAAGTAATCACATGAAATCTAGTCGAAGAACGTTAAGCGTTCTAATAAGCAAAAAGGCTTGTGACTTGATTATGTAATGAAGAAACACAACTGTATTCTCGAATTCTCGAATAGTGAAGTGAAACTTTTCTGACTTTATAACTTACTTTGCATTAAAATAAGGAATTTTTTTCTTTCAAATTTTTTACAACTTGACAACCTTCAAAAACTTTTCAGGTTGCTTTCCTCTGACACGTATCTACCACCAATGAAATTCGACAGCTTCTCGAGCCGCCTCAGAAATTTCTACAGGCTCAATTCTTCACAGGAATCTTATGACTTACAATTTGAATTCACTCCGGCATCAATAGGATCTCTCAGGTTAGGATGAACTTTTCCACGCTTATATATACCAACATCTTATACAACTTCGTGCGGGAATTCTGTCAAAATTCATGCTCCCATGGGTAAAATAAATATATTAGGATGGCAGCTCAGTTTGAGGCAGCGATGGAAACCATGAAAACCTTTGGTTTCTCATCCAAAGATCTTGATGATACGAAAGGCATTTTTTCGGATACAAATATTTACCTGCTGGCCCTTACCATGTTCGTCGCCTCTTTTCATGTGAGTAGTAGTGAATTCCTTTGCCTTTTAATTATAGTAAAAACACCCGCCTATATACTTCATCCTTTGAGTGTCATCAAATCAGTATTCATGCACTAATAAGATCCACTCACATTGATACGAGTGACTTTTATTGTTAGCTCCTCTTTGATTTCCTCGCTTTCAAAAATGATGTTGCGTACTGGAGGAATCGGAAAACGACGGTGGGGCTATCATTGAGAACGATTGTGTGGAGATGTTTCAGTACTATAGTCGTATTCTTGTACCTATTGGAGGAAAAGTCCAGTATGCTCGTGATAGTTCCTTGTGGGTTTGGAGCACTTATTGAGGTGAGAATTTGTAGGGTTAACAATTAGTGTGGAGGCTAAGTGATATCTAATCTTGGTAATAGAGGTTAAGTGAGGAGTTGGGTGACTTTAATGTGAACTGAGAATGATAGATGATGCAATGTACATAATTTTTTCATTTGGATGCAATGCTCTTAGATTTGGAAAGTGACCAAGGCATTCAAGATTAAATTTAGCTGGGAAAGTGGATTCCCTCGGCTGTCATTTGGGGGGATGAGTGAGTTGGAAAAAGCTACGGCTCAACACGACGTGGACAGCATGAAATACCTTTCTTATGTTCTGTACCCACTCTGTGCTGCTGGTGCGGTTTATTCTCTTCTCTATACGCCTCATAAAAGGTATTCATAAAACGCTAGCCAAACTCGTTAAAACAAGTCTTGAAGAAAGTATGTCCCTTAAACCCATAGTAATCGTATAAACACGTCTGTGTTCACGTCAGAAACTTTTTTCCAGCAAAAAAAGTTTATATTTGATTTTGAACTTTGTCTATTTCTTACTCCCTACTACTCCGCGATGTGTGAGCGCGTGTGTTTCTTGGGGTAGATTGTTACTCACTGAGCTATTAGAAACAGACGGTGTGCATGGGATCCACATTTTAATGTATTTTTATTACAGTTGGTACTCCTGGACCATTCAGAGCTTAGTGAATGGCGTCTACGCTTTTGGATTCCTGTTTATGTTACCTCAGCTCTACCTGAACTACAAATTAAAATCTGTGGCTCACATGAATTTCAAATCCTTCATGTATAAAGTAAGTGTTGCTTAAATTACTCAAGGCTTTATCCGGTATCGTTAAATTTTATGTTGGGGCTACTTTCAAGATTTTAAAGCCTGGTTCAGTTTTCTGGCATAGTCTTCCGTCTTGTGTACATTCTCACTACGTTGTGCTTGAGAGGTTCGTAGGTACCTCTCGGGTGAAATTTAATAAACTCGATTCTTCTGACCCTCTTTTATTCTCCAATTTTCGGAATTACTTTGGACGGATAGCGGATAGCCTTGTCAAAGTACGAGGACTGAAGTGAGAGTAAGCATAAGTTATGTAGTTACTTGGATTGAGAAGTGCAATCGATAAAACTAATCAAGCGAAAACAATGAACTCTCTAGACACCTCCTAAGTTTTTAAGCTCAGAATAATGCAAGTTGGAAGTTGGCTCGAAAAAATCTTGATAATTATACATGTTAAACTTGTGTTATGTCATGTAGTTTTAATTACTTGAGGGCTAAAGTTTTTCCGACCGTAACACGTTTCAATAGACCCCAGAGTAGCAAGAGTTAATTGTTTCATTCTCTGAACAATATAGCGAGTACTGAACGAAGCTGCTGAAGTTCAGATGATTGAATGACTGTTTATATACCGTCTATTGTCTCACACTTTCTTTTATGCAGGCATTCAATACTTTCATCGACGACCTCTTCGCATTTATTATCACAACACCGTACTCGCACAAAGTTGCCACTCTGAGGGATGATGTTTGTTTCCTCATATATCTCTACCAGCGCTGGTAAGTTTTCTGTCAAGTTCCTCCTGTTTATTATAAAACATATCCGCAGGTCGTATGGATAGCTCCTCAATGCATTCACTCCCGTCCCATGATTTATCCATATCTCATCCTCTATGCATGTACTTGGGATTTTCCTCCCTCCACCCTAAACTTCTCAATCATTTAAACTGACGGCATAAAGTAGATATTTGGACAACGGATTTCCTCCCGGATCTTCGATCTCATCCTTTAGGTATAGTATTTGTCTCATATACATTGAGTAAACACATGTAATTTCCTTTTACAGGTTGTATCCGGTGGATAAAAGTCGACTTGACGCAGGTGGAGAGTTTGAACTGGAAGGTGAAAAGGCTGAGTCGTCGCCCGAAGCACTTAAACAAAGATCTCTGGAACCTCCAACTGACGATAATCCGCCTGAGAAAAACAGCTCAACCAACAAGAAAGACGATTGAACTTTTTTTCCCTCCCATCTCTTCTTTCTACATTTTATCTCGTTCCCATCCCCACATTTTGATTTTCGTAAGATAAACACTGGCGCACGTACGTACATAAATGCGGACGTATACACTAAATGTATGGATGCAATAGTATTTCACGGAGCATGAGGAGGTTCCTACATGTATCTACCGAGGAAATGGAAAGAAGAAGACAGAGCAGTGAGAAAAAAGCAAATCACAGCATTCACTTTTACTTACACATTAAGCTTAGAAAAAACATCAACTTACTTTAGTAAACACACATGCAGACACGTTAGATATTGTACGTTGGGGGCTTCATTTAAACCCCCCTATGCCCTTTTAAAGCCCTTCTACTTAAAGGAAAAAAGCTACATTACATTTATCCTTTAGGTGAATGAACATCTGTAAAGGGAGAAAGTACTGGCCATTTCAAAAATAACTTGATTTGACTAACTTAACTCAAAGAACTGTGTCTTCATGTAACATTCAAATGAATTGAAATGAAAGGAAGAGGGCGGTTCAAGTGATATAGAATAGAAAGCTATTTTTTATTATGTCGTTAAAATGGCACAAAACCGAGCAATAAGTGGCAAAAGAAAACCATTTATGCATTTCGTCCTAGAATTGCTTTAATGTTGTACGTGACTCGAAAGACGAAGAAAGAGATAATACTTTGAACACTAAACTTACCCGAGATAGGAACAAGTTTACTTTTATTCAGAACCATCACACTTTACTTATCCACGTTTCCTCAGTCACTTCACGTTGTATTCAGTAAAAAAATTAGACTTGAGTATGGTAGAATAGTCATCGCATGTGTGTGCATCAGATATGTATCTAATCCACCTATGGACCCATGTACGTAGCTTTAAATGTTACGCCAGGAGTAATCTAACACAGGTATGCCGTCTGATGCCGAAGACCCGTGTGCAGTTGTCTTACCCCCAATGAACATGCTCTTTTATTTGATTGTTTTAACAACTCCCGGAATTTTATTTACATGCGATTACTTCACTACTACTTCAGTCGCTGGTGACTTATGCATACCAAAAGGGGAAAAAGGGGGCTGGGTTAAATGAAACGCAAATATTATTATTGTTGTTATTCTCCCTGTTTTCTTTCATGGTACTATTGGCAATGTAACATTGTAGGTGAGTGTTGTTGTTGGAATACAAGATACATATATTGAGTAAATAAAATATGAGGATGAATGTCAAATGTCAGACACGACAGTTGAAAATAATGCACATGATGTCCATACAGTAGATTGTACTTCATTCGTTGCCAGGAAGATTTGCTTGGAAAACCAATTTTATTTCAAGATTCCTTCTCACTCTTTTTACATAAGTATATTGTAGATGCTTGATTCTCTTGGGCTTTGTTGACAATATTCATATACATACTGAAACTACATCACGCATAATTATTTATAGTTAAAAATTACAATATATTTCCGAATAAACTGGGTATTCTTCTACCTGGTTATTTTGACAGTCTGTTATATTTTTCTAAACCACATCTTCATATTTGTTATTTCCTTATGTATAGTAATTTTTTTTCCCAACATTAATGCATATGGTTTCTTGTAGCGATTGTTTCATAACATATTGTAGCACTTTAGTTCACAATAAACTATTTTTTTTATTGTTTTATCATTTCTCCTTCATCCTCTTGAAAAATACGCGTAACTGACAAGAACGATGTTTTTGTATACAGATTAGTTCCCTGCTAAATGGTTGGTAAAATTTAATTTGCTCACAGCTGTTCCTGTCAGGAATATCGCTCCATAGATGTATGTAGCTATTTAAAATTCAATGATATTTTTCTCTTTAATATGAATACTGGTACAAGTGCGTTCAACTTTCTTTTTTTATTACTTTGAAAACGTAAAAGTCAGGTCCATATGGTAACATTTTGTTCAATTGCCAGGAAAATGCAGTGGATTTCAACATCTCCTGCTTCAAAGATGCAAATTTTTGCAAATCCGCAAAGATAACAATTTTTCATTAAATAAAATTGGCTTCGTCATTAAATGATAGCTCTCTAACAGAATAGTTTTTCCAAAATATCGAAAATACCTATAAGAAGTATACGAGCTTACCTATGTACCTGTGCTTGTTGTTCTATGTGCACAATTTCCGAGGACTAACTAGTTAATTTGTAAAGTTTTGTAAACTTATCTAATCAAAAACAGTAGTCTGCAATTGAGTAATTTAAGTTATATTACATGTAAATATTAACGCTCATGAACCCATAGCTTGTACAATATTTTGATGAAAATTATTGAACTGAATTGAAGTAAATCTCAACAAAAAAATACACAGTTTTCTTTGAGAACCTACACATATAAAAGCACTGGTTCTAAATCTAATGAAACTATCTCTTCAAAAGTCAGGTAAATTTACTTTGGCTAAGAAATTTAAAAATGAATTTCATCTTTTAAATTTGGAACTCATCATATCTCTGCACTCCAGATGTACTTCTCAGAAGCGTGTGCCAGCAACAATATATTACAATTTTGTAATCATCAGACATTCGATTTTCTTACAAATCTTTCAGTATTACTTAGGTTCTCATGATTGCACCACAATGTGTACAACTATTAGATACTTGGTAGCACTTCCGTTCCCGGAGTGCTCTTGAACCAAGTCCCCTGCACCATTATATTTGAATAAAGATTATTAATTACGTTGGAAAATTTTTGAGTAAAGCACCCGTTGTTGATTGATTGACTAAAATAGGTAATATTTAAAATTGATTTTCCTTAAAATGTAAGTAATATTGTTAAAGCTTAAACCCTTAAGTTTTTACAAGTAAGTATAAGGATATAATACAAGAGTTTTTAAGGAAATATATACAAGGTTTTCAGTAATATGTTGACATTCAGAAATTGGATTAAATTGTCAGATATTTCAGAGGAAAGGTAGATTATTTCCGTTCAAGGTAAATCGTCTTCAGTTTTTTTCGTGTAACAAGTCCCGTGAGGCCTTTTTTTTACATTTTGCAAGGTTTCGCTCTTATATTTCTAAAGCAATTATAGAAAATGGTTTCTAAGGGTTAGAAGGGCTAGAGGGAATTTTTGTTTACTTCTACGTCGGTGCAGATGTCTCTTTGGCCCGAACATGCTCTGCAAATATTACCAAATCTGACTTAACGTCTTTGTTTCATAAGTCAGATCATGCATTGCAAAAAAACTACAAGGCAGAATACTATTCTAATAAATTGTAAGTGACAAGACTAGATCAATGAAAGTTTAAATTTCTAAATGTTTCCTTTACCCCCCAAAAAAAGCAAATATGGTCCAGAACAATACTTCTAATGAAAACTAGTGTTCAAAAATGTGTGTCTCACGAAAGTCAATACTGTGAAAGATATTGAATGGAAAAAGACAAAAGTGTGACTACTGAAATAACTACGAAAAAAAACTATGTAGCGACTATTTGAAGCTAAGATAATTATATAATGGAAGCATTTAAGGCTTAAGTTTCGTTTTATCGTTATCTTGAAAAATTGTTGGAATGTTTATTAGTAGAATTGGTATGAATAATATAATAAGTGTTAACATTGTTACGGTAAGTCCTTGTGGAAAAAGAGACATTATTGATCATGTTCAGGAGCTTCTTCATCCTCATCATTCTCACAAAATTCAATAAGATCCTTACCGGCAGAAATCATCCTCCATTTGGATTTATTTTCCAGGAGATGATTCACCCAGGGCTTCACAATTGGTCCATGAGGAGGTTTGCCACTTTGGAGGGGGAACGAGGTTCTCGAGTTGACCGCGGTTTTACCATCGGACTTTAAACTGTTGTCAGATTCAGCACGGCGAGTCACCAGATGCTTATTACTATTAATTGGGGAGGACTGCTGCTTCAGACCATGAGGATTACTAGAGTCTTTGGTCTGACCCGAGGACGTCCACGAGCCCTCATTATCTCCATTCACCATGAATGTCATTAGGTCACTCAGGATACTCAAAGTAGGCTCCACAATGAATTCTATGAAGCTTATTTGAGACTCCGGAACTAGCACATTATTCCGATCGCAAAGAGGGCTGCGTGCATATGACAACAAAAAAAAACTCATCAATATTTGATGCCTCTCAGAATTTCCAACACGACACAAGAGGACATACTTTCCCTTTCAACCAAAATTACTACTGGTCACTCCAACTTGTCATTCAGCCCGAAGTAGATACTGCATCTCAAGTTACCCGTGCAGACTCCCATGCAGAAAGATACCATTTTTTTAAAAAAAAAATCAGGATCCCTTTCATATTTTTTTTATTCCTTGAATTTTTTATCTCCTGAAAAAAATTCTGCACTTTGATCCTAATTGAACACACACGTGTGGACGTATTACCGTGAATTGTCCAAATAACAAAACATGTTATTGATATAAGCTGATTCTTAGAGGAAGAAAAAAAATGTCATACAAGATTCCATACAGGGAAATGCATAGAAGGCTGAGAACATGAATTCGTATCACAAATTAATTATTCCCAGGAATTAAAGGTAAATTACTCCCAACTATAAGGAAATAATACCCACAAAGGACTGGGAATGGGAGGCTTTTATGCTCTCAACTAGGTCTGGCAGACGGTTAGATTATAATTAGGTTTTCCTAGTGCGTAGCTTATTTGATCATAATTACATTACCACCCTATTATTACTTTGGTCTTTCCAATCATTTCCCTCAAATTCATAGTATGTAGAATTCAATGTATGGAGAGCGGGATGAGAGGTTGCTTCAGAGAGTTTTCCCTGGGTGTCTATTACTCTCTATAGAATTTAACATGGAAAATGTTTTAAACCCTAATGGATGACAATAGGTAAATCGAAGGAAATAGATTCCAGGAAACATCCCAGGTAGGATTTCCATACAATTTCTCCTTGGAAAATATCCCGACTTGACTCACATAGTTCTCCCCACAAAATTGACAAAGATGGATGGATAAAATCAAGTAAAATGAAGTATCACCTGAAAGGGAGACCTAAACGAGACTCCTCGTCTCCTTGAAGGAAAAATTCTTCAATAATAAGGTCAGCCAGCTTTTTGTGGATTTTCCATGGCTTTCCCGGATGACTTATGTCAGCGGAGTGGAGCATAAGAGACATTGCCATCGTTGTCGCATGTATGTGTGAGTGTCTAAAAAAAAATTGGAGAAAAATCACCGTCCATTAGTTTGAGTAGTACATCAACAATAATAATTCCACCCTCAGTTTTTTAAACTCCATCGGACTCCCACACACTCCTCCTCGGTCTCCTTTCCCTCGAGGCCGAGAATCTCTTTCTGGAGACAACGCCAGGAGGAGGGTTGGAATTACTCGAGATCGAGTTGGAAAGACTGGAATTGGTTTACCTCATCTGAGCCGTGACCTTTTAGTAATTAGGAGCTCAACATATTCATTTAAAATCACAGCATCGCCCGTTCCAGGTACTCATTAGCAGGATCACAAATTATTCCAAACTTACAATCTGCTTATGCACAGGGAGCTACATACATACATAATTATATATGTATGTAGGACGTACACTCATATCAATATGCTCCCAACGTTTGGAATCCCAGCGTTCAAAGGTCTATTCCCGGAACTGAGGAGCCATTAGCCATTTATTCCCGACTATTAAGCACTATTGATATATTGCTAAAAGTTAATCCAACTTAGGAGGGAGGATAGGAGAGTGGAGGATGGTAGGGCCAAGGAAGCTCCTGATACTTTTTCTTGGCCAAAAAAAAAAGCTTGTTAAAATTTGGCAAAATTCCAAAAGCAATCTGGTTCCAGAAACTTTAGTTTCAGAGATTATTAGGCGGGTCCACTCTTCAAGAAAAATAATTACTTCCCCCCCCCCCCCGCCCTGAAAACTCTCACCTTTCTCCGTTCAGGTACGCCTTGACATTTTTGATCTGGGTGAAATGACTGGACATATCTGTTGAAAGCACCATCTCAATGACTAGATTCCGGAACTCTCGATGCTCCTCGGGTTTCAAGTGACCCAAAATGTTCTTGTCCTCTTCTCGGAGGAGTCTACACAGAATTTTAAAAATCACACTTAAATAATGGAGGACCTCACACGGAATTCTCAATATTTCTTGGGAGCGAGAAGGGTGTTGTTCCTTCCTCCACGTACACGCTTAATGCATTTTCATGTCGTACACAAAATCGTGCCTTATAATCTTGTGTAAGACAGGGCTGTACACCGGGAAGTTGTACACCCCAACGGTGCCCATTACAATATATAAGACAAGGTTCCGGGATAATAGGACGTAAGAGAGGAGTCCACTACAGAGTTGTAAACCTTATAGATAATTACATGTATGAGTAGATTTAAAAGTAGCGGAAGGGTAAAGTAAAGTGGAGGAGTGAAAGAGTGAAAGAGTGAAAGAGAGAGAGAGAGAGAGAGAGAGAGCTCAGTGTCGGTCAGCTAGTCATTCCTTTACTCAGCCTGTGCCGTCAAGTGCACTCGACACAGGAGTATTACAAGATTTTCGATACTCTTACCTTTTCCCAGTGAAAACATTGCGGTCAGGAAAAACAAGGCCCTCCCACGTATACAAACAAACAGTGTGGAACGCATGAGACTCGTACTTATAACTGGGCTATTGACAAAACTCCAATACTTCTAAGTGTGCATACAAAATCCAGTTGTATCCACTCCTTATAACCTTAAGTACTTACATAGTAACACTTTTGGTCAAGAACAGTGAAAGTAATAGCATCTAGATTGGTCGCACATGGAGTTTCCTTCCTTGGAATCCTCCTGGACGAGGCTATTTATGGATAATTAATGCAGCCAACCAACTCCAATTCTATTGCCTTTTGTCTTCATTTCCTCGCCCATTGCACCTTCCCAATGGGAAAACTTTCAGCTCAAAGTCCCTAAGTGGCCAAAGTCATACACAACTCCCAACTTTTTACCGACCAAATCTAAACTTGATGAGAAAAAGTACTTGATAAAAATGCTCCCTCGTAAAAGACAACCTACTCCCAATTTCCTCAACCGACTCGCCTCCGGAGTCAAATTCTTTCCAGTGAAAGGAGATCTTGCCCACGTAGATGAATTTCCACAAGGACAAATTTTACGGTTGGGAAAAAAAACTTAAATTCCACATATTTGTAAATAAAGGAAATAATAATTGTACACTTGGAATATCCAAAACGAATTTTAGGTAAGTAGAAAAACTAAAAAAGGAAATACTCGAGAGCAGGAAATTTTAAAACGGATAAAATTGCATGTTGTTACATACACTCAGGACAAATTCTATTACTGACCGGGGAATGTGCTTTTGAAAGAAGGCCTTACAGGAAGAAGGACATATGTATGTCTTTACAACGGAGATTCCATTTAAATAAATAAACTTAACAATAGGGGAAACTTGTGGAACATGTAAAATGCAGACTTGGGTTGCATCTTCAAGGGAGGAAGGACTTGATAAGACATAAATTCCCCAACTTTGACTCTCCTTTCTCTCACCATTCTCCGCTCTTTGAGAAAAGAAGTTGGGTTTTGCCACTTTAAGCACTTAAGTATAGATAGATTCCTTGACTAGTTTCAAGTTAGTTGAGGAACCCTCAGTGAGTCTGAGAGGCATGGTGAGGAGAAGCGGAAAGGACGTGAGGAGGAAACAAGACTTGTGACCTCTTTCAACCGTTACTCTCTTTCACTCTCCCCGCTCCCTCCCCTCTTATTTTTTTTTCGGCTGTGAGAATGGAGAAAGCAACTTTATTGATAGTTATGGAACTGGATTGTGTGACTCTTTAACGATCTCACAACCTCTAATAACAGGGCCCACTAAATGAAAGTGAGTGTGGGAAGGAGACTAAGGAGAGGGACGTAAATGAGAAGAAATTAGTGGAAATGTCACCTGAAAGCGGCACTGACATGATGGTTCTCGAGAACTGATCGATCGTTGTAAATTAGTGAAAGGTCAGTGCCGACATTAACGTGGAAGTTATTTGTGCGCCCCGTGTGCTCAAAGTCGTGGATGAGGGCGGCGAACAGTAAGGAGAAAATCTCCAAGTCCGTGAAGACATTCTGAAAATAAATAGCACGTCCAAAAAAACGGATTTGAGTTACTTTCTTAGATCATGCTTGCTCCAGACGGATCACATCATATTTTTCTATCCCTTGACTTCCACGTGCTTCCAGGTGAACTTATTTTTGAGCGTATGGTCATTCACATGTAATTAAACAGGAAGCAGTTCCTAAAAATATCATTTGAGCACGCTCTCATCCCATCACTCCGGACTGGAGTATATTATTCTCGTCGTCGATCGTGCCGTGCCGTCTTGAACATTGCTCTTACGTACATACATATGTATACTCAAAACCTGTAACACCATAACCTTTAATACACATCCAATTCCATGATGAACTCCCCCTGCACGGATGTATGTCTTGCATTATTACGTGCTACCACGAATAAAGTAGTAGGTTTGAATCCAACAAGCCACGAAAATAGAAGAATCCCTGGCTCCAGGTCAACTCATGTGAAATATTCGGCCAAGGTCATGAAAACAATATGAAGTGTAAGGTACATTCATTTAAAGGTATGCTACTAGCCTCAAGCTGAGCGTAGGAAGGTTCTAAATCTTTGTTTGTGCGAATTTGTGTCTGTGTGTGTGTGTGTGTGTGTGTGTCTGGATGTACGTGAAGCATTGTAGGTACGAGATGTACAAGGTGAATAACGGTCCTGTAAAGGTTTCCCTTTCCCAATCCATATTTACCTCACTGGCAGCTATACTCACACATGAAATGTTTACGAACTGTCTAAAACTTTTAACTCAACTCTTGACACTCTAGCCTGGGGAGGGCTCAAACAATTCTATTCCCTGTAGTTGTTTCTTAATACTTGGTCCCAGGCCGGAGGTACGGGTTCTTATGGATCTGAACACACATAAATATTGGAATTGGGAACTCACTTCCAGGTACCATTACAGTACGAAAAGTTCTTTTTCCGCATGAACATATGGGTAGTCTAAATGCCTTCAGCGGGTGAGGCTTCCAGTAGGATGTACAAATAACTGGAGTATGTACGTACATCTACTATGTATGTACATATCTATAGATACGTACATACATGATACTCCCCGACACCTTCAAAAGGCTATGCACCGAGGACTTTGAAAGGTTCCCAATACATACGCATAGTGTTCAGTGTGTGTAGATACCTGAGCGATAAGATACCTGTCTAGATACCAGCTCGTACATCGGGTACAGAGAAGACCGACAGATTTTTCGGCTTCTTGAACGTATTGTCTCTTTCAAGTTCCGCCGTTCCACCCAATTGGATTTAGAAGTGTAAAGAGAGCAAAGTGTGAGAGTGGAGATGGTAATAAAAACCCCATTAAATTTACCAGCCCGACAGGAGTCGGACACACCAGGCTCCTTTCCTGTGTACATTCATGTTTATTCCATGTTTCCTCCAGCATTAGTGACAAACGGGAGAGAAAGAAAAAGCAACAGGAAATAACATCATTGCTCTCTTTACCTTCACTTTGGAGGAGCGTTGACGGAGGAAGGAATCCTTTCTTAGGTATAGTCCCAATCCTTAACGACCCTGTCTCTGGCTAGACCTCACTCCGAACACAATTATTTCATACTCCCCAGTCTCAGTCCGGAGCTTCCCTTTCAACTTTTTATGAAAAGTTGTAAATGTTTATAAAACCCTTAACTTGTTAATGCCTCTCTTGCTCAAGCAACCCCTCCCCTAATGCACCTTTCGTCCTTTCCATTTCCATATGCACATTTGGCATGACCACAATAGAATTAAATAGAGAAAATCTTCCCCCCATCCTAATTCCCAGCAAATTTTCCCCTATACCTGAACACATACTAAGGGAGAGAAGAGTTGGGAGGGAAAGTAAAACTACCGGGTATACGGCCCTTCAGTCCGAACCCATTCCAAAAGTTATAAACAGCGAGAAAATAAAGCTGAAGCGATTATTTGGATGATGTTGACGCTCTACTCGCTTTCCCTTTTAGAAAATTCGTGCAGGAAAGCATTTTAAAAAGTTTACGGCCTGACAATAATTTAATTTTGTAGTTTTAACTCACTAAATTTTTAATTCTCCACATACAAGTTTCCCTCCCGTTCAAGTTTTTCCCACTAGTGTACATTGTGCAGTTACGTGAGTAAAGCCCAACTAGGACTAATAAGCACAACGAACTTGGAGGCATTCCCACTGCACTTTACATATTCCATACCATTGAACACAATCTCACAGAGCGGGCTGGAGTACCTTGGAGCCCGCTGTACACTCGCTTTACTGGTTAGAACATTTAATCTAATACATGTATGTAATTATATCTAACGGAGGGAAAGTGTACGAGGTACAAGCTTACCTCGTGTTTTATTTTTCCATTTGCATATTCCTATACTAATTACATCCTGGGAGTGAGAGAGAGAGAGAGAGAGAGAGAAAATACAAGGGAGGCATGTAGCCTAGACTGGGTGTAAAGGGGTAAGTTAGAGCGGAAAAATTACTAGAGAGACTAACTCTTCTTACGTCGGTAACGCTTCCACTGAAGGGAAAGTCAAAAGAATGAAACTCTCTGATTTCCCTAGGCTATGGGTAACATCATATATATCCATATAATGAACTATACCTCCCAACCCGGATCGGGTACCTTTTCCCTTATCAAGTACCCTCCATGAGGCCACTCGACAGTACATAAAATCCTATGTGTATAATTCTGCCTTCAAGGATGTATGGACTCATTTATGGATGGAGATGGGCAGAGAGAGACGTATGTATGTACATATGTATATGTCCCTGTATTTATGGGAGTTTGAATCTGGAGCGTAGTACGTACTGGAAGAGCATACATACGTACGTGAGGAATAGGCTGTAGGGAAAAAAATGTTATGTTGATAATGGAGAAGCTCAGCGGAGTATAAGACTATGGGGTACAGATTGAGAGCCTAAGCTGATGGAGACGGAGAGCAAACTATTTTCATGAGTTGGTTCACCTGGAAGCATAAGAAGTTTAGTAGGATTACGTAGGATTAAATTAGGTAGATACTTTTACCGCTACGCCTGAGGAGCTGATGAAAAAGTGAAGAGTTTGTGTCACGTCCGCCGCGTGTACGTCATTATGGTAAGGATTCTTTAACTTAGTGTAGCCATATTCGACAGCGGCTAGGAAATTGTCCAATTTTTCCAGATCAATGCGAAATTTCTGGACGACTCCGTAGCGACTGAACAAGTCCTTCGCAACGTACTTCAGACTGTGGTTATTGGATTTTTCATGGAGCTTGAAGATGTCAAAGTGCCAGTTGTTGATTTCCTGTTTGATGTCATGTAATTGGATTTGTGTCGCAACCAATCAGAAAAGGACGGAACACACAAGTACATTCATGCATTCAGACGTACGCACAAACACACACACACACTCACACACACACACACGGAGAGACACACTCACTTGGTCTAGTAATGTAGAAAACTGCACTATTTCCCTCCCTCCTCTCATCCATACTAATACAGACCTAAAAACTAACACTTACCTTCCAGAGAGTTGATCAAACTCCAAATACCGATACACAAAGAAATGCAGCTACCTTCAATCCCCCCATTTCCTCTTCCTACAGAGAGTCCCACATGAAACGAACTACTCATTCAGAACAAATGTAATTTGCGAATGTATTCATACACAAAGGCCTGCCACTGAATTTATTTTTGTCATCATCCTTCCTCTCCCATCTTCTCTCATCTAAATATTTCATCCTGGTCACAAAAATCTTCATAGCTTTCCTTTCTTCCTATTTCTCGTCAACCATTGTACCGTCTGCCCGGGCTATTTAGAAACTACATATCTACTATAGGAGCACATCAAGGAGGAAGTACATCCTCCTATAGAAGAAGTCCGCCCTGAATAAGCCCTAGTTATTTCCTTTTCAAGTGTCCTCGGCCGTCTCATAGAAAATACCCGGTACTTTGAAGAGCCTTACATAACGTCCCCCCAATACAATGGCATATATGTAATTACGTATTTATACAATATATAGCTATTATTGTATTGTACTGGGATAAATCAAATAAACCTACCTACGCAGGTATAAACTTATAAAGTATGAATATCTCCCATAAGAGAGACACTGTAGGGGCATATGTCAATGACTACACAGTCAGTCTGGCCTGGCACATATGGGAAGTATGTAGATATGTACATATGTACATAGAGCAGGCACATAGAGGTGCATAGTTCCTTGAAGGAGAACAAACCGTCTCCCTTTTCCTTCCTTCCCTTCTTATCTCCGACAATCGACAAGTTTACTTTATCGGGCTTTAACTACACACATACGAAAAAGGAATAGAATTGGAAATAGCGGAGGCTTCCTTATATGCTTTTAAATAGATTCCACACATGATGTAGCATTGTAATATCTTTCACTCCGCTGGAATATTTAACATGCCCCTTACAAAACCTTCTAACCCAATGAGTTCCGGGCTCTATAGACTTGTTGGGTCCCTGTTTCAGAGAAGGAACAAAATGCAGAAAAAAGTGTGAGGAGGAAGGGAAGGAGGAAATATTGGAAGGAATCCGACTGACAGTATTGGAAACAACTCCTACTGGATCCAGTCAGGGCCAAGAACATGAATAACTATATAGGGCTGTAGTGCTTGGGCTGTACGGCACGAGGAAAAACTGAGGGAAAACAAGTACGAACACCATCACAGACCAGACTTGGAATCTTGTCCTTCTGCTCTGAATTCTATTTTTATTGGAACTCCTACCAATTCTCATTCTGTGGACTCCCTATCGAAATATCTGAATAGATAAATCAAGCTCGCCGAAGAAGATGGAGCGGCTCGCTGAACTCACAGTTGTCTGAAGCTATCTCACCTCTCCATCACTCTGTCTTCTACCCCTTTATCTTTCAATTTCCTGACTGGAAACCTTCCCTTATGAAGAGATGATATAGATACTGGGACCTACATACACACCAAAACTTCCTCTGGATTTAAAAAAAAAGAAGCTAACTCACAATAAACCTTTTATAGAAATCCGTATCCTTTCAACATCTCGGTTATACTAACTCCGAGGATTCCAGTAGGAATCCGATCTTAGTATAGTAGATCTCGGTGAGGTCTAAAACTAACCCAAACTTTTAATAATTAACTGGAGCACCTCGATAACATTGAGTATGACTGGCTAAGTTTCCCCACCCACACTACATACTGGCTACCTACAATGAGCCTGGGCTGTTGGAACTTCCTGTAGGTATCTACGATGTTGTAATTATTTTACATAACTTTGAAGGCCGCTTCCTCATAATTCAAATCGTTTCAATTAGTGCCATAGTTCAGACATACTTTCACCCACACATCACTCAGCTACATTCATACAGTACTGTAGACAAGAATATTCCTATAAAACTAGGTATTTATAGTGATACATCAAATTATAGTCAAGATAATATACTGGGGAAAGTAACTTTTGAAGAATTGTAGTATTGGGGATGTACATAGGTAAGATTTTGAATTGATCTGTGGAGTTGGCAAGAGGAAACTACTTGAATGTACACTTAGAGAGACAATGACTGATGGAAGTACATACCTTGAGGATATGAGCAACTTCAGTGGGGATTTGAAGAGAGTTGGAGCTAAGCTGACGATAGAACCTGTCGACAAAGAGGCCCACACGGATTGCATTCGCTACAGAGCGGAATCTTGGTCTGGGCTCCGTCTTTGGTTTGGACGGCATATTCCGCGTGAACGTAGCCGCCAGCCATTGACGTACTTCCTCTGGAATGACTTCCTCATCCACTTCGGACAATTCATTCTCGGATTCCGCCCCTTGTCTACATAAATGATATTAGCATCTCTACTTTAGTACTACACCGAACCAATTTTGAGAGAGTTCGGTCAAAGGAAACTTTATCATACAGAGAGAGTGAGAGAGAGAGAGAAAGAGAGAGAGAGAGAGAGAGAGAGAGAGAGAGAAAGAGAGAGAGTGAGAGTGAGAGAGAGAAGGCCAGATAGAAAGATAGGAACAGAGAGTCAGCAAGACTTGAGGGAAAGTTAGTGGTTACAAACACAGACGTTATTGCATTTATAGAAGGCATTTCTATACACACTGAATTATAATAGGAAACGACAGAGCAAACAGAGAAAGACAGAGGTGTTGGGTCGGGCGGGTGAGACGAGTGCCCATAACTTGTAACTAATTTTATTGTGCTTACTAAAAACTTTCGTCACTACAGACTTTCACTTGAGGTACATAAATTGTACTGACACTATCACAAGGGAATAGAAGGTGTATACCTACATACACTTTAAACACTATTCGCATTTTATATGTCGATATTTGCTTCAAAAAAACAAAAAATTGTCGGTACAGATAATTATCTATTTGTATTTATGTATAACTACTGTTTACCACACCACAGAGCAAACATAAACTTTCAATGGAGTTCCAAGCTGCTCTAGCTCATCAAGAAGGAAACCAAAATTGTACATTATTTTACGTAGGTTCCTTTTAGTCCTTATGAAAAAGTCAACATTCGTGATAAATGTGTGCACTGAACTCCCAAATTCATTTGAGTGTAACTTTTGGGGACTCATTAGCTACTCCGTCCAGGTCCAAAAAAAAAATAGCCTATGTTGGTTTTTCCAATTATTTGCATGCGTCTCCACAACTTTCCCCGGACCCTTTTACTTGCAATCAACCAGCGGAGCCAGGAATTACACGTACAAAAATAATACCAAATGACACATACGTACATCAACATACCCATGCAAATGTACCTAGGTTAGGTACTTGTCCTGTTTTCCAGCAAAGGGCAATCAATCCTTGAGCATGGGATTTCGACACGACATTACGTATCTACAGTTACTGTAAAGTCTGCAGTACCGGCCCCAGGGTTATTTATTTGTCTGTGACACAATTAAAATAAGGGCTATGAAAGGGGAGGAGTTTTCATTGTTTTCACAAAGCTTGGGTGCTCGGGGCATTTGGGCTCCCAAGCCTTCCCAGGATGGCAAAGTTCAATTTCGAGTTACACTTTTTACCCAACCTTTACGAAAACAACGGATTTTTTTTTATTATCAAGCTCAAGACAGTATGAGGGGGTGAATATTTATACACCCCTGGAGATAACAGCCTTCTCTTGTCCTCGCTTTTCGGAGTCGAGATTAGTTTCAGGCCATTCCTACATAGGTCTGGAAATTCCATTGGAGATGCTGTTGGGGGAAGCAGTGTTGCTATTTTGTTACTGGGATGGAGGTTTCTCAAAAGGAATTTTAAAATCTTTGTTTTGAGAGACTGTTAGTAGACTATATCTCCTTAATATTAACAGGTGATACTATCAGAGACTTTACGGTAACTGCCACAACATGGTCGGAACCTAACCACATGACCAAACTTGTCGACTGATTCCATTAACTCCATTCCTGTAACTTCACAAGCCTACGGTAGAAATAACGAACCACAACATTTTCATGCACTAATCTACAACATACACGAATGACTGCAGTTACTGGGAAATTGTCAATGGTGTAGGGCTTACTCCGAGAGTAATGCTACCATCCCATCATGCTATGCAACATATAAGTACAAACCCACTGCATGGAGATCATAGGAGGAAATGTAGAAAATAAGTGATCACAGTTCACATAGATATCTATATCTACAGGAGTAGCTTTCCCACAGAAGGGACATGTACCATGAGGCAGAGGGAGTCGTACAGCTGGTATTTGCACTTACGCATGTACACATGCATAAAATACGGACCTCTTGAACACCATTTCATCACCCTGCCGCTATCTCTAATTACACTTGGTCCGTCCTATTAAATACACATGAAATTTCCGGGTGATGTGATGGAGAGAACAAACTGGAAATAGAGCATTCGACACTGAACTGCTGCTAATAACCCAACCGCTGGGGCTACATAGTCCTTTAGGAGGAACTCAACCTTTGCCATAACTAAATTGTATCACTTTGTACATTGCGGAGTGTACAAGTATGCCGAAGTATGTCACATACATAGTACTTTCACAGTACTGATAGTAGTAGTAGACAGGCTCTGCTGTCAGAGTACGGGTGTACAGCCCGCCTTTAGTGCCGACTACTCCTATTTTATGCGTAGTACTTTCCTTGTACAGTAGTGTATATCTCCATAGCATGATAGGAGGGAATTTTGACTACGGAGAAGATCAAGTCTTTTTGCGGGGCACATTACCCAGCCCAACACAGCCCTTTGCCGTAACATCCTGAGTAAATAGACCAACTTTAATTTACTGCCAGTAGACACGAGTGGTACTTTGACAATTGCATTCCTACATGAATTTAAATCCCAGGAAATTTGCAAGATGAGAGCAACTGGGTTTGTCCGTAGTACTGTTGAATTGCTCACATCCGACTCCGTTCAGTTCCCTCCGACACAGATTACCGAGCAAAGAGTTTTCAGGTGCTCTCGGTGAAGCTCTGCTGAGACTAGACATATGTAATTACATACATAGGACTTGTGATGTACGGTCAGTCGTCGGAGTCTTATTACCCAATGGTTCCTGTAAAGCATTGACAGCGGTCGGGCTTTCCCTCCCTATAGGAACAGGAGTGAAGTGCTATTTAGAGTGTGCCCTTTTATAGGAGATATGTGAGGAGATAGGAAGTTATAATCGTAAATTGTTGGCACACATGAGGAGGAGCATGACAAAGACGTTGTCATGTACCATGTCGGTGAAGTTGTCTTCAGCGTCCGAGCCAATGACAAACTGTCAACGAGATTACTCCTCAGTGTGAACTCTAAGGATCGTATGTATCTCTCCCTCGAATGCCATCAAGACTGTATGCAGACGGTGGACAGCAAGCACTCCCAATAAGCCATATAAATGATGTAGTATTTTCTTCTTTTTTTTTTTTGGAGTGAACAACCCAACCCTGAGATGAGATGGTTTCATGAACAACACTCATAGCCATCATATATCCTCCTGTAGCTTTAAATCTCCCGAGATAAAGTCATTTTAGTTTTGGTGTGACCACAGATGGAACGTCCGCTCAGAACGTCATCATCCGGACACGCCAACAGCATTTTCGTTTCAAGTTTGACATTTCGTGTGTGTTCCAAACCAGTCACCCTGTCCCAGCCCCTCCTCCCTAAAATTTATAGTAAAGGCTGAAAAAAAAAAAATTTAAGCCTCATCACTCCTCACATGAGAGAGCATCAGGTCTGGGAATCCTTGTCTTTTTATGTCAATATCATCACTACCTTTCCCATCAGAATGATACATCTTCTAAATAGTCCAATCCATGAGATACCATTACTTTTATGAGCTCCTCACAAGACCCAGAATATTTGGGCATAGACTTTTCATACGCCAACACGCACACCCGCCTGCTTTGTCAACACGTATGTACCTACCCATTGGGATTATTTAACATGTGTGCATCATCAAGCCCTGTAAACACAAATGTATCATCGAGCATTGTAAACACAAATATATCCTCAAGGATTGTAAACGCAAAGTAGCCATTAGCTTCGTAAACGCATAGAATGTAAACTTGAGCATACGCATGAGCGTATTACAGCTCACGCCGTTGTGTACATTTGTTATGACTGATGATACAAATGAGACAGGGACGTATTTCAAAATACCTATGCAAAATCCCGGCTCCTACTTGAACTGACTCATCACGACCGAGCTCAACTTTTCCGGAGAAAGACAACAAACAGAGGAGCCGAGTAGGCAGATGAGAAAAGGGGGTTAACTCCAAGAGAAAAAAAGAATCAAGACGAAACCAATAGCATAATAAGATGATGATGAAGCTACTTATGCCACTAAGGAGGAAGAACGAGCGTGTGTTGGGGGGAAGAAAGTTGACAAGATTTAATATGAACCCTTGGGTGAGAGCCAGGCGAGAGAAAAAATAGATATAATAGCTAAGGATATCTAGTCATAAGTCGGATTTAACTTTCTCTAACATGCTGATATGTTTCTTGAAAAGTCTTCCCCCATCTAGACTCTGGTCGTGGGATTGAACGCGAGAAAGTACAGACATGCAGTACGCTCCACAGACCTGAGACCCCAGCAGTGTGTCGACTGGAGCTGTGAAACCAGTAAATATTTGATGAGGAGGTGCTCCCTCCCTGGGAAAACTCAGTTTGGTGCCGGGAGTAGTTCTATATATTTACTAACATCCTGGCCTGACAGTATGAGCCCATTAATAAAAGATTGGACTTTCCCCCACCTAAATCGCCCATTCAATAAATGAAAATGGGCACAAGCCCAAAGATAAAATAAATTTACTGTTTCCTTCCCTTCACAGCTTTCAACACATTTTATTTTCTTAAAAAATACATGAAAAACCCTTACACTCCCGCCCTTTCCTCTCATTCGCCAAGTTCCCTCATTCACACTTCCCAGTAAGGGAGGGGGGGGGAAAAAGAAGTGATCATTGTCCGATCCAAAAACTATTTAGTGCCCTCAACTACCAATTTAAAATTTCCCACACCTTTGGCACCACTGTCAATATCTAACCTTGCACTACTTTCCCCTCAATCCTCTCCCAACTGTTTGTGTAGGTCCTCCTGGGAAAGTTTCCTCCTTTCAGAAATGATAGGGAAGTCAAGGAAATTCCATTCTATCAAATATATTCAATCAAAACTCTACAAAGAAAGTTCAGTGTTTTTGATTGTATTTCGTTGTTTTTGTTTACTTATTTTTTTTTCCTACAGGCAGAATCAAAACTAGCCAAGTGCTCAACTTTTTCCAACCTTCCTGAAATTTTCCTCGTATATCCTTCCTCGCAACGGGAGACATCAGCAGGGCTTCGGCGCTGGTCGTGTGCTTCGTATTTCAATAATAATTATTATAACTCAGCAACTTCCATAGGCCTACTATCTATACCTACTAATAATTTTTTCCCCTAGGATCTTTCCAACCCAGTAACCTCTGTTATAAATTATAAGCTAAAGCTACATATTTTTGATGTGACTGACTGGGAAAGAGATCAAAATCAGCATGTAGGACCCGCTGCGTTCAAACACTTTGCGAATCTTACTATGTATTTAAATTGTAATTCAAAATAGATACCTAGGGAAGTTTATTATTCACAATATTATAAATTGGGGATAGTTCTCAAATTTAGTCAAAACTCATTTAATTATACTACAAATGGTTTATATTACATAGAAATTTAATAAACTGTAGGGAGTTTTATTGAGTCATTTTACAGTAGTCCCTACGGACTGACGATCATAGATCAATGAGGTAAGCATCTGGCAAAAGCGGAGCATAAGTAGAGGAATCTTTTGTTGGGATCATGACTTTCTCCCTTTTTCAATATTCCTGCCTTTTCTCTTTCCTTTTTTCCGTAGAGGGAGCATGGAAGTTGTAGAGGATTAAGTTCCTCCCTATCAACACATTTGGAATCCAGGAATTAATTACACTCCTGTGCAGATGCGGTTCTTCGACTGGAGCAGCCTTAGTTTGACGTTAACAAGAGAGAGAGAGAGAGAGAGAGAGAGAGAGAGAGAGAGAGAGAGAGAGAGAGAGAGATAACAAGGATAGTGAGGAAAGGATAGATACAGATGCCAAATGCCCATGTAATTCTGGAGAGGGGATATGTGCGAGACGAAATGGGACGAGAAACTCGATCCTGTAACGATAAGTCCTTGGAGAAAATTGTAGGAAGAGTTGATCTGTCAGTCCTTAAGGATCATTTGTAAGCAGGGTGATAATAATTGTAAGACTTGTTCTATGATAAAAACCGGGAGGTAGACACTATCCGAGCATAAAAACCTATGTGTTCTGTGGTACTTGAGGTACAAGGATTATTAAATATGGAGAAGTTGTGTGCAGTGCCGGAGTGAAGGCAACATACTTGAAGTGCCTCCGCTCATATCTACACTGCATTGCGACACATTTCCATACAATTGTAATCGACGTGAGAGGGAAAAATGTTTAATATTGTGTGGGGGATTCAGATTTGAATGACAACGTCATCTCTCCCTTTTACATAAATATCAACATCGGGGAGGAGAGAGCGTGAAGGCTGTAATAAGTATATAGGCAAATGAGGCTGGAGTGATATTTCCGTTCCGTATTTCCTCCGTAGAAGCTTGCTTGTTGTGTACGCTGTCTCCCCCCCCCTCCATCGTTCAAGTGAAATTCCATTGTCGACGAGGCAACTAGTTAAAATATACTGGAGGACATGAATTGAGCATTCGCTTATTATTATGCGGGTCGTTTCACCCTATCTCCCGTATAAATGCCAATAACAGAGCAATCATTCCAAGAGGACAAAAGCGATTCATTGAATGCTGAATGGCTAAAATTGGGATGAAATTTCTTGCTGCGTTCCCCGAGTCTTCAACTATTTCTTAACCTCTAGTCTGACTCAGCTATGGGCAACACCAAAATTTCTCCTATCTCCTTCTCCAAGCTCCCAGCCCAACTCCTTACCCATCATCATTTATCCATACTCAATAAAATCTGACGGCTACCAACCTCAACGTATCAGCCACTAACGAAACCATATTGAGGAGCTGAATAATGAACCTCGTCCTATTACTTCACAACTCCGAACCTTTCTCCTCTCCCCCCGAATCAAGCCTACACATAAATACATCCATCTAATCTCCCGGCCCTAGTACTATAACCCCCCGACATGAAATGCAAAGTTTCATCCAATTTCAATAGACAACAGGAACATACTCAACGCACATGGATCCTCAGACCTGGGATGAGCTCCCTAAAGCCCGGAGTGTTGTTGTCCAGACTGGAGTTCACTAAGAACAAACTCCAAGGAGTCATCATTGTCTATTCAAAATACCTCTCTCATTTACTCCAATAACTCTTGGAAACTTGAGGAATATAATTTGAAACCAAGTGAGGATGATCAAAAAGTCTACCTACGCAAATCCAGAAAAATAGATATATCTAAACAAGCTGCTCCGACGGGAATGCCATTGATGGGGAACAACTGACGCAGCAGTTGTTCTAAATGCTATTACCTCAATTCCCTACTATAAAGTCAAAGCTGATTTCCAATTCGTCCCAGTACTTGAGTCATTCAAGTTCCAAAAAGTTTTTTTTTTAGATAGGGTCCTACTGTACGACAGAAACTATACTAGAATGGATTGACAAGAAAAAATATTAAAAACTACAATAGTTACTACTGAAACTCAAAAAGTTATGGAAAGTATGAGAAAATCTCTGGGAATACGAGATGCAAAATAAGAAAAAAGAAAGAATCCATGCCCTTGTACTGTGCCACTCCGTGGGGGAAAAATGTGGAAAAAGTCTAGAGTTGTGGAGGAGAGTCTCGAAGAAAGAAATAACAATTTTGACAAAGTTACCTCTGTTTTGAGGGGGAAAGGAGTTACTAGGAACCAGAAGTTGAACACGGAGCAACTTTAGAGATAAAGCAATAGAGAGTGAGAGAGGACTGACTGTGTGTGTGTCTGACTCAAGGAACAAGTCAAGACAACCTCACGGAGAGGAGAATAACAAACCAAACAGAGCTCACTCCGTCCATTCCACTTGATCCTAATTCCTCCATGAGTATCTCCTACGTATGTACCGGTGAAGGTGGAATGTGTAGCGGCCACGGCCACAAGTACATACTTGACTTGAATTTCATGCTTGGAATACTTATTTCCAATGCACACCAAACCTTATATATATATATATGTAGATATGTGTACACAGAACCACGCAAACACACACACACACACACACACACACACACACACACACACACACACACACACACACACACACACACACACACACACTCACACAAACACTACTCACATCCTTACATGCTCACTCTACTCACTCGACACATTTTGACGTAAACTCTTGTTTCCGCACATTTGACCTATACTGAATAAATAAACGTGGAGGGGATTGCAAAATGCTTTTAATGATTCGAGCAGTAATAATTATAGGAATAGCACTCAAGACAAGATTGGCAGGAGCAGTCATCGTGAGCTCCTTATGGCAAAAACAGTACTTCCATCAATATCACTTAAAAGCATTCCAATTACTACCGTCATGTGTGCTCACATTAACCATTTAAAAAATATTTTCGTTTCCCCAAATGCTCTGATTCACTTTTTTGATATCCCTCCCTTCCACATGTCCCCGTCCCAGTCAGGTAACAGTTATCAAGCGAACACAAGTGGTATCCCAGGCCCAGTCGTGGGACATAAGGAACCAGGGGCTGCAGGAGTGCAAAAGCTGTGCCATTTAATTGGAAGCTATGGTCTCGTACACGTCGGTACAGTCATAGACAATTATTATAGGTAGATAATAATATCTTTCATAAATAGAAAGCTCGTGGGGACGAAGGGACTACGTACATTGCGACACGATCAAGTTAATTTTCTGGGATGGGGGATATATACAAGTATATATATATCTAATTATATATATAAAAAGCCACGCATTGGAATTTATGAGGACACACAATGCCGTATATACATATGGGAGCTATTAAAAACTAAGCCCTTAGGAAACACAGAGTCAAACATAAGGTCAGAAGTGATGGGGAGAACCATATGTGTGATGTCAACAGGGTAGCGTTTCAATTTCTAAATGAATGCTAAATGGAGGCTAAGGTGAGGGGTGGGGGGGGGGTTGGTTTCACGCTGACGATACATTTAAAAAAAAAATTTTGTTTTCCAAACAATCGGCATATTAATTATTACTACAAGAAATTTGGTTAAAAAAGATCAGACACCTGACAGGGGGTGTGTTTTCATCAATCGGTTCACTTATTGCCTCAACTTGTGTGTCACTCTCATTTTCTTTGTCTTCCAAGGCCCTGTGTGCAAGTATATAATATCAAGAGAGAGAAGTGGTCAATATAAAGTTGTTACAGAAGAATGTTATTTTTTTTTTGTTGGCTCGATGGAAAATAATTTTATTTTCCTTACATGTAAATGTATGTTTTGTCATAATTACTACTATTATCACCAGGTTCCATTTATTTAACTCATCTAACTGAAAGCATTGTAATATTTTTTTCCTTCCCCTCCCTCCCCCCACACATACATTGACGACCCAAACCTGCTGTGACTTATTTACATGATTTCGTTAGCATTCCCAATTTACATCTGTTAGCACTTCATTTATATTTCAAGTTTATTTGTTTATGTGGAACATTCTGAAAATAGTTAGCATAGCTTGTGGCTAACCTTGCTTGAGGTACAAGGTAGGAAGGATCCTTGTCAAATTAATCCCTGCCGAAAAAGAAATACTTCTCATGACGGCACAGACGGTTCGAACAGTACTCGCTTTTAAAAACAATACCAGGAGGAACTCCGCATATCACAGTGTATGTTTGCACAGTTCCCCCACCTCCCCCCCGAAATTTGTTATTTACCCGCTGTTGAATATCCTACTTGAAATGATTTTTAGGAACAAAGTAAAATAATTAAAAAGAAAAGTGTATGGAACAGTTTGGAGAAGAAAGTCAGGGACTCTCCATCATTTTCCGAGAGACTCACAAAGGAGAAAATCACAAACCTTTTGTTAGTCCTAAATGATTTAAAAGTTTCAATCCCTCTGGGAAATAATATGAGACGAGACTCGGGCCTTGTAAGTATTTGCGGAACGGAGAGAGAGAGAGACAAGGAAAAATAAATGCACTTTGCTTAAATAAAGGAATTTGTTTGAAAACTGTTTAAATTTAACCAGGAAGCCCGGTTGGTTCCCATTATTTTGTCATCATTGTAAACCTTTGTGGAGTTGAGGATAAATCAAGGGGACGGACTGCTTCTCTCGTGTGTGTGTGTGTGTGTGTGTGTGTGTGTTTGTTTGTTGTATGTACGTCTGTTGGGATGGAATGTTCTAGTCTAATAACCGAATGAGAATGTGAACATGCTGGGAAAAATTCTCATGGCCTTCGTCTCTTTCCATAATTTCCCATTGAGATAGTCATAGTTTTCCACAAAAAAAAGGTCCGTATTTCAAGGCACGGATCTAATTCTAAATTAAAATGCAAAAAAAAAAAGAACAAAGTCTTGGAGTTATGGAGGAATTACACGGCTTTCGAATCCTCCGCTGAGGGATCAGAGATGCTCCAACTGAACCCATTTGACCAGAGATAAAATAGTCAGTTATGCTCTCAAAGTAATCACGTGTAGTTGGTTTTTTTGTCGTGGAAAAACGCAATTCCTCTGATGATACAGAGCGTAATTGAAACTGTAATAAAAGTAAATCCCCAAACCGTCATCATTTCGTAATCTCAAGTAGGGTAATCAACGCCAAATCCTAAACGGTAATAAAAATTCCACACACAGAAAAAAAAACTAATTTCACTGGTAAGCGGCAATAAAAATCTCCAGTGCGCAAGTGTACATATGTGATAGGGTTAGGATGGATATTCTAATACAAACTTGGTCGTCAATCCCCAATAATTATTACACGCTAGTTAAAATACTCCAATTAGTCCCAGCCTATAAAAATGATTTCCAAAGGAGAGGGAGAAACTCCGACACTTGAGGCTCTTTTCCCAATATCCTTAATGGTGGACATTTAAAAAGGAATAATGTGAGGCATTCTAAGGGGGGAAAAATTATGTTCTTGCACTTATGAACCATCAAGTAATTACGGAGTGACGAAACTATGGGACCAGATATTTCTTGCACAATAACACTCTTGAGCCGGTTAAGGGTGGCAGTGCCCAGGCATGTATTTAGATGGAGAGTACGAGGGCTACCTATGTATATCTAAAGCTTTTATTTTAGGTCCTCAAAGAGCCTGGCCGTGGTGTGTCACGGAGTCGTTGTCAGAAGTAGTATCGTAACTGCCTGTACTCGACCACCGCATCCATTACCATCATATAAATATTGGTATATAGTGTTACAGTTACATCTCAAAGGGAAGCTGTAGTGGAGTCTGTCGAGAGTGAAGGTAGAGAGATAGAAAGAGCATGAAAAAAGAATGAAGGATAGGACAAGTGAGAAGTTAAAGTAATTACATGGAATTTACATCGAGGATAATATTATAAAGGAGAATGCAAAGTCTCATGTCTACTTTGTGAGACGCAATCCTGTAATTAGCCGTACTTGACATTCTAATATATTTTTCAGTTGGTAAAACCAAGCAAGTTTTGCATTAATTATAATTTTGTTAATTATTATTATCATGAGAAATGAAGGGTATGTTATGAATTGGTTCAGCAGATGCCTAACTTGCTCCTCTACGAGAAATTTAGCCGGCTTAAGATCAAGGTCCCTTCTCACTATTCAAGCCCCTGTGATTTCATCCAATTATGGACGTCAGTTGTTTCAAAATTGTTTCATAATTGTTCCAAATTGTTCTAAAATTGTTCCAAAACTGTACCAAAATTGTACCAAAATTGTACCAAAATTGTACCAAAATAGTCCCAAAATCCCTCAAAACAAATTCCCTTCCTATTTGAATAATAAAAGGCGAAAGTCATTAGCAAAGCTATCTACTCCTAAGTATTTTACTCTGCTTAGCCTGACTGCCTTACTAAGGCCGAGCAAATCTGACCTACCCTATACAGTAGGTCCTGATCTATCGTAAAAAAGAATGTCCTTATCTGCCCCTAACATCCGATCCACAGTACTAGAAACTCGAAGAGTAATAATTATTGAACTTAATGAGCATTTATTATGAGCGAGTTAAAATGTTCCCATTCGAAGGCTTGGAAAGGAAATGGGAAAAACATGTGTCAAACTACCTGCGTTTAATTATCTTAATGTAATTGTATGTAATTGGGATAGCCTTCGAGACTTGCTCCAGCTCGCACTCTAGAAACATAATCATTTTTTTTATCTCTGTACATCCACTAAGGATCATTTGAGGACTGACTTAATGCCTCCAAGGCATGTGTAGTAAATTTAAGGAGCTTCCATAAAGAATTGCTAATAACCTGTAATATGTTTATTAATGTGGGATGATTACAGTCTTTAATTTAATCGCTACCTGAAGAGATGAATTCAGAGGTATTATACATTTGACGAAGGAATGGATGAGCCTGTAGTAATTCATTATGACCTAGGACAAGTTTTTGGGGTGCTGAGATTTGTTTGGGGACGGCTGAGGAGTAAATTGAAAAATTGGGATCCTAGGGGACCCAATATTATTATTGACCACCCAGTAAAATCTCTTGTACATGGACACACACTGCACGCGATACTCAAGTCATGTTTACAGCTCTCCCTCAGATAATCACATGGGCTATTATGAATTCTGCACGAATAGGCAGACATCTACGAGGAGCTCTCTCGTGGAGTGACTCCATAGAGTGACTGTTCGTGATACAGAAATCTTCATAACGAGACAGTGAGTAAAGCCTTTGTGCTTAGGAGAGAGATTCTTTTGTAATAGTGAATTCCTCGTAGTTAATTACATTACAAGAATGGGTAGGTTTCCTATACAAATGCTCTACTACATACTCCAGAGCGGTGTAGATGATGCTTTTGCCAACATGGTAAGGCAGTGTTTGTTTTCGTCCTCAGTCTGAAAGGAAAAGTTGCTTCATCTGATGTGTCGCGGTGACTGTTCATTGTGTTTCTTTGGATTTTTAAACAGCGGCCTGGGGCCACTACCATTAGATGTATGTTGAGTAATGAAAGGAAGAAGAATAAATTCTAGTGAATTACAGTTATGAGAAGTAAAGTAAGTAGAGGAGTTTGAAGATAGAAAAAAAAATAGTATGTTGTAGATACATAAGACAACTCAAGTCCCTTTCGTAGAATGTAAACAGAGAGTTTGTTAGAACTGGAGGCAAAATAGATATGTACATCATAATAGACTAATATTATCAAATTTTAATGAAAACTTCATCTACAAACCTGTTTGCACTTTCACCCTCTTGAAGTAACTCGATGGCATACTGAATATTCTTTCGGAGAACTTCCCTTGAGACTTCCTCCTGCTGGCCACTCTCCAACTTGTCGAGAATCAACTTGAGCCGTTGAGTTACTGCCGACGTACTCAACGTTGTCAGGTCAGAGTTCAAGTCCACCGGAATGTTTTTCTTTCGCAGGATTTTCAGTCCATTTGTCGGCTCCTGCTCGTTGGCAACTGTTACAATTGTGTTTTTTTTTTGTACGGGGAAAAACACAGAATCGAGACAGACAAAAAAAAATAAAGTATTTAGTTTTAAAAGTTTTTTTTCCCCACAAGTAATCCTACTTTAGCTACGAGTCTCACTTATCACCCATATCTACGGAAATAACTACTTCTAGGAACAACTTCCGTCCAACATGCTTACAACAAACAAGGAACAACAAATAAATCTATAGACTTTGAAGGTTCTCAGACATAGCCCCTCTCACTTTGGACAAGAGCAAAAAGTCAGGAAGCACTTATACGGAAAAATCTAATGCCTTCGTTAGCCGCAAAGTATGTTTTAGCTCTCAAGCTGGCAAATAGTATCAAAAAGGAGTCCGGAAAGTAAACATAGTTTCACTTGCCATCTTGCACGTACTCATCGGGAAAGTTAATGCTATCTAATTTCACTTGACGCTCTAAGGCATTCAGGATTGGTGTGAAAAAGTTTTTAGTTCAAATCCCTTTTCAAATATAGGGATATCTTCCGCGCTTAGGGAATCATTTCCACAATAAGTATCAAAAAACATATTAAGCTCCTTTTTTCATTACATAACTCATTTCATTTCCTCCTACCTTCACAAATAACTCGTGGGGGTTCCTCCCTATGTACTCTCTCCAGGAAAAGTTTCCCTCTCAATTAACAATATTCCTATTTTGACTCTCGCTAAAAACTAAAAATTAAATCGGAAAAGCTCCGCTCTTCAAATTAAATGCTAAAAATTAAATGCTAAGTAACCCCCCGCATTTAGCCCTAAATAGCTGGCTCTAAATACTACCGTCCACTCAAATTCTATTTGGGAAATATCCTGGTTCTATTTTCAAACTTAATGGGATTTATTTTAAGTGAACACCTCCAAGGTGAGGACTCCTGTCTGCGGAACTTGTTATTGTCAAAAAAATTACAGTGGATGACGAAACTGAGCTGAAACATTAAAAATAATGGGATACACACACTCAAATGGTAAAATTTAGTTAGGGCTAAATGGCTCTAAGTGACCCAAAGAGCTCCGTTGAAAAAGAAATCAGGAAAAAAACCTGCTCAATTTCCAACAAGTCATATGAGCCTACCAAAGGCGAGCCTTCTCTTATGTAAACGGGAATGAAAGTAATAAATCTAAACTCATCAAGACTCCCTTGAATATTAAAGTGTTCTTCCTTTCCTCAGTCATCTTTTGTTTTTTTTTTGGAATGGAAGTACAAACACACTTGGCACTCTCAAACTGTAGGAAAGATAGGAGGGAATGCAAATCACAAGAGCAAAATAAGAATCAAGTGTTTGACTTCCTTTTGCTGAAATAACTCCGCAAGTTCAGTCCTATTGGGATTGATTCCATAGTTAAAACCAACTGAGGCTGGCATTATCGAAAAAAAAAAAGATGGGAAAGAAATGAGAACAAGAAAAATGTGAGCATGGGAGTAAGAGACTGGGCTCGACGAAAGAGCTAGTTAAGATTGCTCTCCTGCCAACAAACATGACTGATTGAGTGAAAAAAAGAGGTAGTAGAAAGAAGCGCAATCTCTCCCACATTTAAAGTAATATGGAGGAGTCACTCGCCTACAGAAAGCGAGCGAGGAAAAGAAGTGAAAAACTAAGAGCTAAAGTTGAAATCAATGTGTGGCCCTCGTTACACTATAAACTACGTGTGTAAAAAAAAAGCCAGAGAAAGAAATAGTGAAACTGTATGGGAGCTTTAAGTACTGAACAGAGTGAGAGAGAGAGAGAGACAGAAAGAGAGAGAGAGAGAGAGAGAGAGAGAGAGAGAGAGGGGATAGAGGAGATGGGTGAGATGCACAGAAATCATGAGATAATAAGGACACACAGTGACATACGTACACAATTACAAACACACGCACAGAGTTATCTTATCATAATGAATGAACGACAAGTTGACTGTAGAAGCTGGATTTTAGACTCGTTTACCAATTTGATACGTGGCTCCATCAATCTCGAACGTGGCACTTTGACATCGGAATATTCTCTCGTGGGACATCCCAGCATAGAAAATATACGAGAAACAAATGCGGTGTCAGTGTGTTTGTCCGCGAGTATATATGTATCTACGTGTGTGTGTGTGGGAGAGAGAGAGAGAGAGTGAGTTTGTAAATACTGTCGCTCTTGTCGTAGTTGAGGGAAATTGACGGCACACTATAATAGTTCCAATGAGGAGTACTACAATACAGAGATTAAGTACTAACAAGTATGTATGTATTTAATTATAAAAAGGAGAGGTCTCACAGTAAGTTTGTGTCCTATGAATCGCAAATGCGTTACAAATAGCTCGAGATCCTTTAATCTCACATTATTATGAACAATATGCATCTGTCTTGGAAATTCTCTGTTCCTGGCACATGAGTTAGGAGGTTTTCTGTGTGTGTGTGTGTGTGTGTACTGTAAAGTGTTCTAAGTGTCTACACTGGTACTAAATGTAACATAACATCCGACAGTATAACTTCCACAAAGGAATTCAATCTCCCCTCACACTTGCCTCTCTATTTACTTCTAGCCCTCAGACAACTTTAATGTTTTTAATCTACAATCACCTTCTCCCCTGTAATTATTGAAGTCTGCCCTCGCACTGGAAATGATTATTAAAATATAGTATTTTGATGAGCTCTCGGATTGTAACTTTAACAGTGTAATGACTCACTCTAATCTTCTTCTTTCTGTCGAAACAATCTACCAACTTTTTCAACAGGCTATCATTTGTCCCAGCGGCCCCAAATCCTACTTGTGGAATGGATACGTCCGAGTTCACTTCTGACTTGCGAGTACTAATGACATATCAGGACTGGAGATTACGTCAATTGTTACCATCCTCTCCAACACATAATTACATTCGTGATTTAAATATTAATCCACAGATAATTTTTTGACCCCTCCCCCCTTTTGTCCTCAATGGTACATGCTAGTCATTATCTGGAGTCACAAATCTTGAGGAAAGTTCCTGAGAAGGAAACCAAACATCCGTTACCTTCTGTTCTTCAGGCAGAGGATTTTGATTTCAAAACTTTGTCCTAAAATAAATACCAGAGGTATTTCCTTCAGAAGTTCCCCTAGACCTGTTGTTTTGTAAAATCCTAAAATTCGTCCTTAAACTTTAACAGCTAAATTATTCCATAAGTTTCGGAATTTAGCAATTACTTAGAAATTCCTGCCGCTCTAGAGGTAATTAACTATTGGAACTATTCATTATCTGATAATTAAATGTCTCGGGAACAAATGTCCGCTAGTATTTGCACCTACAATAATTTCCGACAACTGCTCCCTTTTGGCTCGCTATAATTTTGGTCCTTTAGTTACTATTGTTACCACGTGTATAAGTGCTCGAGACTACATGGAAGTTCCTACGACTGTTTATATGATGATAGAGCACGGTGAGGGAGAAAAACCTCGAGTTTTCCTCGCATGTAATATACAGCTAATAAAACAGCTTGTAATAGTAGTAGCTATCTCTGATAAGTTTCGTCCATGAAATATCCGATGAATGATTATATTTCAGGGTTACCCACCAACAATGTTCATTTACTAGACCTGATCTACGTGTTCGATATGTGACTTGACTCCTTGCTTATATGGATGTATATTTACGTAAATAAATCGTCACTTATTCCATGTGCATACAATAGTAGGATCGTTGGTAACATATGGAGAAGCACCTTGTACTCCAATTATTTCCTTTTCATGAGTATTCAGGATACCATATGTATCACTTTTTTTTTTCTCTCTCTTTTTGCAAAAAATAAGAACTCCAAAGCTTCAAGTGAAAAGAAAAACAAGTTGGAGATATTTTCTTAGGAAAAATTCAAGTAGAGTTCTTGGAAGTGGTGGAACCCATGTATGTATATTACGTGTTGACTACAGAGAATGAGAAAAAGAGAGAGAGAGAGAGAGAGATCTGGGTGAAGATGGAAATCCTTCCCAGATGACAGTTCCGTAATCAAAACAAATTAGATGTGTGCAGGCTCCTTTTAATAAATAGTTTGTTGTTGAGAAACTGTTGGGAAAATCTCCGAAGAAATTAATGTTCCAAACATTGACAGGGAAAATAATCAACTTCACTATTGTTTCTAATATAATTCTTTTTTTTTTCCACACTCTTTATAATTGCACAATCAAAATAGCAGGAGGGGGAAAAAATAAGTTGGATCTTCTTGAAAATAAATACTCCAAGTGGAAATAATTTGGGATATTTCCAGTTCACAGTACTGTAATGACTCTTGTGTCAATGGTAGAACGGAGTCTTCTTTGTTGGAGACCGTGAGACAGGTTCTTGTTATTATTTAAGTAGTAGCACTTATCTGGGATGTGAAATCTGTTGAAACTGCACAAATGAGGCATTTGAATGTTGTTGTTTAGTTGGGATTGTAATTCCTCGTCCTCCTTTTGTCCTAATGCCTCCTCCCTAACTGTTCTCTCCGGTTCGGATTCCTCCTCTGGTCCTATGTCTCCGTCGACTTGTGCTCTTTCCCTCCTAATAATCATAGGATTTGGGGAGAAACTTGAGATGCAGTTGGTAACCAGGCTCTTGTTTCCTTCCTTCACTTTGACTCACTGTATGAAGTCAACTTCAGGTTTACGAGGTTTAGGTTATCACTGATGATATTCCCAGGTTTTTCTTTTTTACACCACTCCTTCAAATCTCACTCAGGTGCTATATGTGTGTGTGTGTGTGTTTGATATGAAGCCATGTGTTTGTTCATGTTATTTACTCAGGATAGTTATTAGCAGTTTTTTTTCTCCTACTGGAACTTCAGATGGGATGATGTGGGTGGGGAGTTGGGGGGGGGGAGGAAAGAAAAAAGTAGGCGGAAATTTAAAAAAGTAACTTTTTTTTTGATGGTAGCTAGTACTTCTCCCTCCAGTCCTCTGATGTTGTATATAGTTTGAGGACAGCCTTGACGGAGACAATGTCTTGACTAACTTTGGTTATAATCGTTAACTCTCACACAGCCAATGTGTGGCAATGAGGCGAAAATGTAAACTCACAAGTCGTAATAATAATAAAGGGGATAACGACCATAATAAAAATAATAATGGTGTAGGTATATATCTACTCCAAGACAGTAGTAGTCTCTGGGTGAGAGGAAAAAATGAGGTAAAAAAAGAAGACGTTGTGCTCTTTATGAGGTTTTCCCCCACAATTTTTTCCGTCTGTTTCAGTGTCTTCGGGTTATTTTATTTTTTTTTTTAGTTTCTATCTCCGTGTTAAATATTACAAAGCCTTTCAACTTTTTTTCGTGGTTGTGAGGAAATTGTCGTCCTCTGAATAGACAACTGCTGCTTCTTCCGTTTTATCCCGTTGGTATGACATACGCCCTTCCTCAAGGATTGGGCTGTTAGTTAACACACTGTGGCTTGGCTTTTGTGAAGAGAGTGGGAAATGTACGTGTGTCGAGCTCCTTGTCTATCTCTAAACTGTGGGAAGCAGCTGTAGCGTAAGCGTATGAGTGCTTTGCCGACGTTTCGTGGGCTTGTTTGTTCCTCTCTCGATGTCAGTCATGCTGTTGGAAGGAGCCTCGGCATCCAAACCCAACGTAGTACATGGTCTATAAGGTTCGGTTCCTATTCCTCACAGTGAGACTTCAAGTGAGAAAAAACTTTGGATATGGCTTAAGCCATTCTGAATCAAATGCGTTCAAAGTATTCTATTTTCTCTTTTTTTTTTCTTCTTCTTTTTCCTCTCCTTTCATTACGAAAAGGTAACCTCACCCTACGCATTTTCCCCGTGTTGGGTCTCATTCTCTCCCTCCCTATGTCAAATAATGATAGGGAACTACGGACTGGTATTATTTCCCCTGGATTTTCTCTTAGCACAATGGAAATAAATGAGTGGAGAGGATAATAGGTTGGGGAGAAGTGAACAAACACTCTGAATGTGACGATGAGCTTGATAGTTAGTTAACCGTTCGGCTCCTCACTCTTTCTCTTCCCTTTCATCCTCCCTATCCGAACCCACTCAGTGTACCTGAGAGACTCCAAAACAATCTTTTTCAATTTTACAACTTGCTCCACTGCTCCAACAAACTCCGGCTCTTTTGCTGATTTCATTCCCTTTCCCCCCCGTTACTCCCAGTTTGAACTGGGAACTCAAATAATAAATGCTTACACATACTTGAACCTCACCTACCTCCATGCTGGAACTCTCTCTCTCTCTCTCTCTCTCTCTCTCTCTCTCTCTCTCTCTCCTTTCTCCCCTGACTCCAAAGGCACTATTTACTCTGAATCCCACACTTAACCATTTTCAAGACCATCAATCCTATCATTACTCCGTTACTTCACATCCGGAGAGCTGCATCTGCACTTATATTCACTCATGTGGCTCCATTTTCCCTACTCATGGACCTCCTCTCGGAGATCCAGTGAGCGTCTCTGACTATACCCAAAGAATTTTGATGGAAGGACGTCCCCTCCTCGACCAGACTAGCTCGAGTCTCCTAAATAACAGACTCCAGGCTCTAACTAGGTATAGTGTGATAAGTAATTATGTATCTGTATACCTGAAACCACATTGTAATCTGGGATGTCTTGACTTGCTCTTGATTACCCTGACTCATCTATTGTTTGTTTATTTTTTGTGGGACGTGTTAATAGGTTGTTTATGGGATGTTGACTGGGTGCGTGTTTTTAGCATATATTTTTTCAAAGGGTATGGGTGGGTGGGCTTATGGGCTCGGTTCAGTCATTTGTGCTAATAGGGTGCTAAGGGATCGTAAGTGTTTATGAGAGATTATATAAAAAAAAGAAAAAGAGGATTGAGGTTGTCAAAGGTTGAGAGCTGTATGCACATTCTGGGAGATAACCGACGCCTTCTGTGAGGGCTGATAGAAAATGGGTTGAAAGTGCGGATAAAAATTAAGTGTAATTAAGCGTGGATTGAAATGGGAGAAGAGAGAGAGAGAGAGAGAGAACATGAGAGGACAGGGTTTTGTGGAGAGGTGAGGACTGAGCGAAAAAGATTTCCATGGGAACGTTGGATGGTCTCCGGAGGAGTTGGAGGTGGATGGGTAGGCAGGAGTTGCTGAACTTAGCAACACGTCGAGTGTAGGTTGAGGATCAGTAGTAGTAGCAGTCATCGCAGGGAAAGCACATGAAAATCCAACCAAGCTCCATGCCGCTTCAATCTCCTACTCGCTTTGCTGACTCTGAGACTGGCTGTGGGCAGGAAAGGAAGACAGGCATGGTAGTGGGACTAGCACCGGCAGTACTCACACACACACACACACACACACACACACACACACACACACAAGGCATTGGAAACTAAAGAGACTGACGACTTCAACTTTACCCCGAGCGTTCGTAGTACATGTACATGAGAACCTGGTTGACTCTTCTGTCTTACGTTCCCACTGCGTGAGGTATATAGAAATATATGTATCTCCGTACTATGTATATACATGTACGACCCTTCTATAAGTTATATCTATCTACACAAAACTCACACACCAAACTCAACCTCAAGCATCCCCTCACAAGATTAAATATCGATTTCTCTCAACAAATGTATATACACACATATATTTTCGTACGTAGTCAGAGCGTTCTTGAGCGGAGGATAGGTGCTTCTAATTATTGGACTTACACATAGAGCCACGGGTGCAGATATATGTATGTTTGAATGATTAAGCCAAGCTTGCTTCCAGTAATAGAGTAAGTAGGAGTGGGCCTAGTAGGTCAATACTCCATACATAGCTGATCATTTATAGTAATCTTTCATTTTGTTCCAGTACGGAATTAAATACAGGGTCAGGTACATACCCACAGACACACACACAAATATTAATATACCTATGACCAACGTTAACTCCGAGGCTTTTGTACTACTGTCATATATTATTCTCTACTCTACAGTTTTCTATGGAGGTTAGTCGGTTACTGGGAAAAACCAATGTATGGACTGAGTCCTATCACTCTTTCAGTCTTTGACTGAATGACTGACTGGATGACTGACTAACTTGACTCACCTTTGCAACAACTACAGTACAAGTTTCCGCAAGAGAAGTTCCGAAACATTTTTCCTTTCTCTTTTCCCTCCCTTACTTGCTCTTCGCTCCTTCCTGTCTGTCTCCTCGTCTCAACTGTTTTCAGTTTCCAAGCCTTCCCATTACATTGGGATGAGGGAGTTGGAGAAGAGAAAGTGTCTTGGTCGTCAAGCTGTCTACAAAAGGAGAAAGTTTCCTCCAGTTTCCTCCAGTTTCTTTTTTTTTTTTTTTTTTTGAGAATCTTCCACACTTCAGTAGTCACACTTGGTTAACGTGGAAGTTATGTATTTTTTTTAGTTATAGCTAGAGCACTCTGGTACATCCAATGTGGGGCTGGGAGAGATGGGAAGCAGTTCAGTATTTTTTGTTGTATCGTCCCCTTTTCATTCTCATCGCCGTCAAGCTTTAGTTTCTTATGCAGACTTCTTGATAGGAAGGTTCTTCATACAGACCTTTTGACTCCTTATGTAGACATGGGAGAGGTTTTTCATATAAAAGGTTTTTCATGGAAACATCGTCACAGGAGAGAGTCGTCTCTCATTCACTTTTTTGCCTGGAGTGCTTCTGACATGGAGAAAGAGTCAAGTGCTTAGTTAGTTGCACTTCCAGGTCCTATTCAATATATAGAATAGAGAAATTGAGATTTCACTTTCTACCTTCTCGGCCAGGAATAGCATCCAGTAATTTTAATTCCACCTCCGTCACTGTCATTGGTCACCGGGTAAACTCATATAATCTACATCAACGTAACAATCAAAGTACACTCATGGCTTAAGTATGTTATTCGGGGTGGGGAAGTACAACATCGCTATTTGTCACACTGCCGGAGAGACAGGGAGTCGAGGCTAATAAAAACTGTAATTTTCTGAGCCCCCTGAGCCCCCTCCGCTTGTGTTAATGCGACTTGGCGCTGTATGCTTACCACTATGTTATTTTAGACTTTCTATTGGTAACGAGTCTCTCTCTCTCTCTCTCTCTATCTTTCCAATGGCAATCACAACCAGAGAGTCACCAATATTAACTGTAGTCGTCCTTCCTTCCTTATATACTCAGGGATTTTATTTATATTCCCATTCCAATTACTTGCCTACTTTTCACTCGCTCTCTCTTTCTTCCTTCATCATTTTTACCTTATTGGCTTTCCCACTCTTCCCTTTTCTTCAATCCCCTTTCCCATGCAGTGCTTCCTTGTCAAATGTTTTCCTTAAGGTTTATTTTTCACATTCCGCTCCCTTCCGACTGTCTAAATCTCTTTCCCCCATCCGAACCCAACGCTCCCCGCCTTCTCGGCTCTCTCTCTAGTTTGAGTTACAAGAGGATCAGTTGTCAGGAATTTGTTAACAACTCACAAGACACAGTGAGGCTCAAGTTATTCCTGGATATAGGAAAAAGTTGAGAAAGTTGGAAAGTTGTAAAAAAAAAAAAGTTTTGTATTTTTTAACTGTCTTCAATAATTTCGTGACAGGGAGACGACCATAGGTACAAGCTCCGGAGCCCGGCCTACTACTATCGTTGACGATGTCGGGACATGACCAGAACTAAACAGGAAAATGATCTGGAAGTGCTTTAAGAAAGGAGACAGTGACAGGACCATGTCATTTGATATTTTCCTCAGGATTGATATGACAAGCGGACACGGGCTGTGCTTATGCGTAATGAAAAAAGTAAAGTGATTACGCAATTTCCGAAATAGAACCCTCATTTTGCAATATACTGGCTAGATACCTGTCCTGCACACACAAGGAAAACTTGTAATGTCAGTTCCTCCAATTACCTCTCCCAAATCCGACGACGTGGTACATGATGACAGCCACGGCGAACCTTTTGGTAATTGTTGGAAGATAGGATCATATTACCTCACCACATGTAGATATCTACAGATACATTTCTGAGGCCAACATATTCCCAGTATAATATTATAAAGGCCTGGATATCCTATTATCTATGTACAGAGCTATACATGTGGGATTGTAGATTTGAGTGGAAATATATTCAATACATAAATGCGGGCAACAAGGCCATTCGTGCAAGGAGCCTCACCATGAAAAGTAATGGTTATGTAAGACCCTGCACCGGAGAACAGGTTCTCATAGCTCCTTTGATAGCTGGAGCTTCCTCAGCTCTCCTTCCTGTGTTTACGACATACACAACTTGTCCAAGGACTACATATGATCCATGAGAGTCATCGTATGGGATTACGAACCATACTATTTCTTTCCGCTCCAGCCAGCACTCACTTCCTTTCTCCAACTTATGTATGTGCATTTATTTGAGAGTAATAACAGTCCCGGACGAAGATTCCAACCTATTTGTCCATCCATCCATTATTTGAGACAGTACACCACCTGAATGACAAATGAATGATGATGATTCAATTTAGGAAATGAGGGAACACGTGACCGACTCACCTTACCTGTTATGATGCCCTGCCAATCCATCTATCTTTGTGTCGACTCGAAACCACTTTAGTTCATCGTTGAAAGGAAGGAGGAAGAACTTTGTATATAGGAAACGGGGTTAAACCTTTCAGCATGTGAGCACTTGCTAGTATTAATACTCTTCTAGCTTACACAATCTTACAAGATATCCATATGGGAGGTTAAGGATACACCTTTGAGATACCATTTGAGGAGTACAAGACCCATCCCTCCCTCCAATATACGTGGTTACCCATTGAACCCATAAACAACCACGGCAACATCAACCGAGACCCATTCAACTGAGTAAACGTTTCATGCACATTCCCATCACATTTACTTTCATCACCATCATCATCATTTATATATAACACACTAGTCTTTTTCCTTCCCTTCCTCTGCGTGTGCAGTTACCCTTTTCCGCCCGCCTGTCTCTTCCAGTCTTCACCTTCTTCCAGATATCCACAGTTCGGGTTCCACTCGTCCTTTCATTTCAGTTATTGCTGTCTGTGGGGACGCCAAACGGGCTCTAATTACTCCTCTCAAGTATTGAAATCCTCCCTTTGGTTCCCATAGCAATGCACTCCTTTTCTCCCCCCCCCAAAAAAAAACTCATTCTTATTGCATTTGAAATGGCTACTCCTCAGGATGATTTCTCTAGTATCTACTCCTTTTAAAAGGCTCAATCTAATTCCTATTGCGAGTTCCAGTAGGAGCAACTGAGCCAATGACTACTAGCTGATCCTGTTCGAAGTTATAAATACCGGCTAAATTTCTACTTAATAATCCTGAGGATGGTCATTTCCTGGGAAAATCTTACTGACCCTGGACTCTGAAGACACAGCCCTACTTACTAATTCAATTCAGAGAGTATCTAGGTACTCCATATATTACGAAATCCTAAAAGTTTATAGTGTATAGGATGTAACTATGTATGTAATTAATTATGTAGAAGGGAGGATTTTTAATTTCCAGGATTTTTATGCCAAGTCTATCTAAAAACTTGGAGAACCTCACAAAACCTTGGGCACTTATTTCAAGTCGAATCACTTCAATTATGCATTCCTGCAGATATTTTTTATTGGATTCCTTTCAAGGCTAAAATATATGAAACGTGCGTATGGCAATAAGGGCTTGAGTGTAAATAATTGTCAGGGCAAAATATGAAGGAGGCTTATGTGCAGAGTGACTCCGATGAATCCTCTGTTTGGAGGTATTGTGACAGGAAAGTGAATTATGTAAAGGTTGATTAAACCAAAAAGCGTGATTAAATTCTAAGAGCAGAGGTTTGTTGGATGTTAATGGAGAGGATTGAATAGAGATAATTGGATCTGAGAAGGTCAAGCATTCCATATGAAGGTTGACGAAAGTTAAATCCTCATGTGTGGCAGTTTGGAAGACATTAGGTGTAGAAATTAAAAAAGTAAGAGGAGTAGCGCCACAGAGAGAGAGAGAGAGAGAGAGAGAGAGAGAGAGACAAAAGTGAAATCTAGTATTCAAGGCTTGGAGGAGAGATGCGAAGAGGTCAGAATTCCTGACTTGAAATATTCATGTTGGTGTTATTACCTCAGGTCATGAAGGAGTATCCATGGAGCAAGTTAAACAAGACTTGGTATTCCAACCACGACCGTTCTTATAATTCAAGCTAGTCACCATTTAGGACAGAGACATACTGATGACTGACATTTTTTTACTTACAAATTCTCCTGTGTCCTCGTATGACTTTTTTTTTCCTGTCCACACTCCGTATAACTGACTGAGCCCTGAAGATGAGTCTATATAGTGAGAGGAAGAGAAAGGAAGTTGATTCTACTCTTGTGCGGAATTCTTGTTCGGAGGGGGGAAAAAGCTAATAAAGACATGCTTCCTAATAGGTTCTAGGAGTGAGAATCCCCGTCATCGTGACTACTTCGAATGCAGCACAGGTAGAGACTCCATACACATATGGCTGGGAAAGATCACATCCTCAAGAAATGATTCTTGATCTATATCACTCTACCACATCCTCTTCAAGATTGCGAGGTTGAACTCGGGAATTTACTTCGCATTTTTATTTCCTTTCCCAGAAATCACCACTTGGTTCCCTTACTATCCCCGCCGTCACTATAGTGGTTACTGAATTATTATCTTTCATACAAAATCTTTGGAGCCAAGTTTCCTATTAGAGTCATAACTTGTATACATATAGGGGAAAATATGGCCCTGCTCACTTCCCAGTCTATATATCTATCTAGTATATACGAATTGAAAAAAAAAACCAACTTGAGGGGGAAAACATGATTGAATATGTTGGACGATTATTGTGCGTATAGCACAACTATCCCCAGTCTGTAGACAAGTCTGTTAAAGGGGGGGACATACAAACCATATCCTGTTCAAATACTCCTCCTCTTGTCTCTGGGAGGAGGCGTACATACGGACGCGGTTTCTCTCATACACCAGAGGCAGATAAGGTAGAAAATTGTATGAAATTCCATCTAAAATTGAATCAGTTTTGGAATTGAGTCGAAATGACACAGCTTGTAACTTCTATTACATTTTCCCTTGACTCTGCGCGTTTTTACGATTGCTCAAAGTCGGAATATTCCAGTTGAGTCATCTTCCTTATAGTGACAATCCGCGTATTCATTTTTCCATAACCGTTCCTTCACAACAGATTCAACGCTGGCCAGAGTCATTTCTCGTCCTATTTCCCGTAAGTAGCTTTATGTATGCAGGAATGCTCAAGCACAGGTCCTTTTTCCTTATAGGCAAACATACCTATTGGAAGTACATAGACACGAGTGTGTGTACATACATACACATATTTTCATACACATATCTATCTAAGCATCTGCACATATAATTATTATCCATGTACAGAGGACAGGATTATAAGCATATGCATATCTATATAATTACATATGTAAATACATGCATGTGTCCCCAATGGAGGCTCTCCATCCATGATTTCAAGTAGAACCGCATCATTTTACACAGGAGAGACCCTGGCCGCCTATTTGCACTCGTACATTCCCAGTTATTCGAGGTGATGCACTCACATGGTTTTTTAATAAAAGCTCCCACTATTGTACCACTTCCCATGCTACAGAAGTAATGTAAGCCTGGCTCCTTCATACCCACACTCCTACTTTCATTCAAGGATCCCAATGCCCAAGCCCTATACATACTACTCATTGCTACTAGTGGCCTTAATGGTCCAAGAAATCCAGAGGGACTTGACCGACATGTAAATATATTGGGAGCGTATACGTATAGGAGCTCCCCAGTTTTATAGGAGCCCACGTTGACACTTTCACACACTCCCGTAGATTTTATTTCCCATCCAGGATATCATCAATCTTGAGAGGTAGATACATATAGTTGAGCATTTATTATAAAAAGTTAAATATGCTGTATAATTATAATTTGTCATATGTACAGAGCTAGAATTTGATAGGACTTGAACAGAGAGACCCAGGAAAAAGTTGCTACATATAAGAATTTGCGCAGTAAATCATCATTCGAAAGCCTCTTTTTCCCTTGGGGCTGCTTCATGATAACATCACTAGACCGTCTATTTTTGTCACGGGATTCACCCGTTATAATTTCTAGTGTGATTCTGGCGTCACAAGTCACATCTGACTGCGTACCTCCAGGCCTCACTGAGCTGTATGTTCATACATAGTTAGGTAGTTCCCAATAAGCGGAGTACTATGAGGAGAGTGTCAAGTAAGAGAGAGCAGGACGCTACTTATGGGGGGAAATGTTCCCTCCGTCAGTGTGTGCCAATAATGTGTACTGGGGCCATGAAGAGCTTTTTCCGCAGTGGCACTCATCATAATTTACATAGTAGTGGGTTTGAGGGACTAGTAGCCCCCATACCACTATTGTAGAAATTAGAAATCCAAGTTTCCTCTCGGACAGAAGCACGGGGAGCCACTGGATTATTGATTACATTATTAACAGAAACAGTCATAATGGAGTTAAGGGATTAGTACCCCGGACCTAATGGAGCATGGGAAATAATCCCGAAATTGAAAGTAGGAATTCCCCATCAAAATTATGCAGTCTGTCAAAGGGATGTAGAGTTATTAGGTTGGACAGATTCGGAGCGACTACACTAAATATAGCCCGTGGAGGCTTAACTGTATTAGTTATTGAGAAAGTTTTCGTCCCACTATTTAAAAGGGGGAGAGTTAAGAGTAGGAGAGTGGAGCTCGGAGAGAGAGAGAGAGAGAGAGAGAGAAGAGACAAGAAAAACGCTCTTGAAGACAAGGGCTGAATTAGTCCAAGAGGACTCTATAATGGAACAAGTATAAAATCATGTATAGCTTCGAAATGGGCCACTCCTCCTGACGGTAGAAGTTGAAGTAGATTGAAAGGGAAAAAATGTTGGTCTGTTCTGTTTTATCAGTCCATTGCATTTACAAAGATATTGTGGAGACGAACTTGGGGACCCAGAAGTGCTATCTTAACTTATCCCTATAGCTCGAGCAAGAGCAGTAACTATGAATGACTAAGCAAGGATTTCTTTTCTGTTGTTGAGTGCATTTAGTCCCAGTAACTCACCAACCATCATCCTTTCCCATTCAGTTACTTTCTCCTCTCCCCCTCCCCCTCCCCCCTCCTCTCCTTCACCTCTCCTGCCTTCTCCTCCTCTACACGATCTATCTTTATCTACTCAAATGAAATAAGATCCATTGAGGCATATCTATATATATCTACCTATAGTTTCTACAGGCTTGGGGAAAAAACCACAGAGAAAAATTCATTTACTTCACTTTCTCCCAATCTTTTTACAAGAGGTTACTCCTCCACACCCGAATTCTTTCAAAGGATCTCATTTTAAGTCATTTGTTCTCCACTATTACGTAACTAACTCCCGGTCCCATTAGTTTTCATATTTTTAATTTTACACTCTTCTTACACTCTTCCGCGGAGAGAGAGAGAGAAGAGAGAGAAAGAGAGAGAGAGAGAGTCTTCAGAGGAACCGCTTTTGTTGTTTTTTATTGTCTTCCCACACTCTTGTCAGTACACTCATCTCCTTGGGTCTAAAGCCTCAGTAAAACATGCACAGGGTACTTCAGTAGGGTACAGCTATGATGGAGCACTTCAGAGTGGTTATTTCTGTACGGCACACTTTCCCACTGTGCAATTATTTACTGTGGTAATGTTGATAGTCGTCCATCGTATTGTATATATAACGCTCCTGGAGTCATATAGCCCAAGTATATGGGAAAGAGCCTTCATTTTGATAGAACGGGCACAACTCATCTTTATAGAACTCTCCGAGCCTTTATAAGAGGAGATATTCTGGAAAGGGGGAAGAGGAGAAGAGTAGGTTGTTAGACAAAAGTTAGAGTAAAAATCCTTGCCCGGCTGATAAACAATTATATATTAAGAGCAATTTTTGTCTATAGAGTGAGTCGGCTCTCGGTGGCTATAAAAATAAAAATAATCATTATAAATGAGGCTCGTAACGTGGAAACAATAGTCTTTGGTCTCCAAAGATAATAGGTCCTCTCGCTTTTCAGTAATACACCTTCTCCCTTATTCTCTCCTGTTGTTTAGATTTTCGTCTAAGCCTGAGACTCTCCGAGGAGAGGGAAGACGTGAGAGCGAGAGGGAAGAGAGAGAGGAAAAATAGAGATGAGGAGCTTCTTATTAAATTTATGGACTATTTTTATCATCGTAAGAGAGATAGAAGCCAGAGAGATGGTAGTGATAAGAGGCAGTGAGAGGAGCGCGTCAGTTTCAAGACCAGTGATACAGAAAAATGATAAGACCACAACGTTTCAGTATTTTCCCCTCCACTTCACTCCCTCTCTCTCTCTCTCTCTCTCTCTCTCTCTCTCCCTTGTATATTCCTTTACGGCGGAAGAAAAAAAAAGATGCGAGATTAAAACTACAGATAGGCCTTAAAAATCAAGCGGGCTTTTGTGTACTTTCTTCTTTACCGATGAAGTAAATTTATGGAATGGCTTATGTAGCTCCAGCTTCTCTTCCGGACATTTCTCTAGTCAAGAGAGACTTTCAGGGTTCCAGAGGTGACAGCCGAGAGTCTCATCCGGACGTCAAAGTTTTAGCGTCACTGACACAGGCTCGTTCCCCCGGCAACTTGAAGAGTACTTAATTTTGACGGAGTTTTCAATATTCCTCCTCTGACTGGGTCCTGATGTCCCCTCCTGCCCTCCTGAGGAATATTGTTGGGATTGTGGGGTGTAAATACGGAAGGAGGCACTCAGTCGTGACTGTACATACATACTAAAAGGTAGGGGGAAAAAAACTGGAGGTATGTTCCATGAAAGAGTATGACGTACGAGGATCCCAGTTGAGGCTGTAAAATGTGGAAATGCTTGTCACATGTAGAGGAAAGAGAATTTTTACGATTATCTTGGAACGATTCTCCTATTCTCCCTCCCATTGCTTCTGTATATAAACAACTGGGGAAAGGTACCACAAGTAAACTGTTGACAAGGAGCTGGAGTCTCCGTGGTAAACAGGGCTAGAGCCGTATCTTCTTCTTTTTGTGTGTGTGTGGAGCATACAGGAAATAAAAAGGCATAAAGCTCGTGTTTTTCAAACCATTCCCCGCTAACCAAATGCCTCTCCCAGCATACCTTTCTGTCGTTTGTTATCAGTGCATAAAAGAAAATGTGTCATACTTTACATTTTGAATCGTAAATTTTATTTTTCTCTCTCCCTCGCTGCTTCACATAAATACATCCTTCTTTTATTCTCTTTCTCTCCTCCTTTCTCCATAGAATTCATACGTTGGAGTGCTCATTTCCCCGCATCTATAGATACATAATGATCCTCACGCACGACATGTACCATTTACTTTAACTCCAATGTATTTGACTGTGGATGTAATTTTATACATTCAAAAACAATAAATGTGACTGCTGTCCCGATAACGCCATCAATAAAGGAGGGGGGGGGAATATCCTGTGTATTCAGGTATCTATCTTAAGCTGGAGAACTTAAAGTTCTCCAGCAACAGCGATTAGTTTCCCCAGTTGTTTTTTGGCCCAGGGATTGAGAAATTGTGGGTAGTATGTCTCTTAACTGGAGATTTGACTTGGAGCATGTTTTTTTCATTTGAGGACATTAAAGGGATAAGAGGGAAAGTAGAGGCCCTTTTTAGCCTCGAGGATGAGATGTGGAGAGATATAAGGAGACAATATTTAAGCCAGGAGAAAGAGAGAAAGTGGAGAAATGTGCTTCAATGGAATTGTATAATTCGGGTTGCATGTTTAGATTTCCTTCCTGCTGTGAGCCGTAGGTACACAATGACGGGCAGAGAGAGAGAGAGAGAGAGAGAGAGAGTAGTCGAGGTGGTATTTTTTGTTCCTTGTGTAGTACTTATACTTAGATTTATGGACATGCTCCTCTTTTCCTTATACTCAACTTCCCTTTGCTCTTGATCCGTAACTTGTTCTCCTTGTTGCTCCTCGTGCACATTAGCGTAGACAAACTGGAGTTGATGTGATGCATACGCAAAAGTATTTTATTCAGAAGGGGGGATTTTCCCAGACTCTCTCTCTCTCTCTCTCTCTCTCTCTTCCTGGCCTATGTGAGAGTGTGGGGAAAGGTAGGTTCAGAGGATCTTTTAAGGCTTTCTCTTCCAAAATAAACCTAGACAAGGAAAAGGTAAAGACTTGGGTGGAGGGAAGGAATCAAAGAGATCTATGTATTTATTGATCATAAAAGAAGCACAAATTCAATGCTCCTTATCGTGTCTACTCTGTAGGTTTGGGAGACGTAAAAATTTATGGTCGTTCTTCCCGGCGTCTTCAACAACCATCCACCCTCAGAGACATGACTACACTACAAGTTTCATTGTGCATAGAATTTTGTCAAGCCGTTGCTTTTTCATTTTCCGATCCTGTCGATACTTCTATCTCTTTTTACTCTCCCTCCGCCCTCCATACCTGGCTCCATACCTCCTCTCTATAATGCGGTAGTTGCTCTGCAATAATTCTTATGCTGGCTGGGGGCCTAGCTTTTTTTTTTTTACGGGAAGATTAGCCTTGTTTAAGTATTTAAATGATTCTTATACAGCTTCCATCCAAGGATTCCAACATCGGATGCTATAAATATGACACACAGGGAGTTTCAATGCTCCTTCAATTCCTCCCTGCCTTGTGATCCTCCTTGTCTGAAATCTCCCACTCTGCATCTACTTTCTCCAAAGGAAATGCTTTTGATTATGAATGTATCTAAGTATAATTTTTTCCCCAAGGAATCATTACTCAGCATGGTTAGTACTCCTACCATAAATCCTATCAACAGTCAGATGCCATGCCATTGGTCTCTCTCCTATACTACCAACAGCCTCTCCTCAGAAAACAAGGGACAGAGTCAATTATACAGACCGCCTGAGTGTCTCCATGACTAACACTTCTCTGTTGTGCATGTTAATTAATCCATTCTAATTATGAGGGATTATGAAGCATATGAAGCTAGCTGAACCATATTTTGAGAGGACGTTTTCAATCTGTAACCGGAAAGATAAATGATACTAAATGCACCTACAATTACATATGGCAACAGACAAGGCTAGGCTGGCTTCGGCCTGAAGAGGAGCCAAAAACAAGGGAACCATTTAAATTCAGCTTGCTCCACAGTTTTGCAAATGTTTCTCAGTGACGGGGATATCTTCTCTGTAGACCTTGTATCAATGTCCTTACAAATGAGAGAGCACGGAGAGTACTTATATCTATATCTACAGGAAGATATAAATCCAGTGGTGTGGAAAGCGAGGTATGCAAATTATCATCTCAGGATATAGGATATGATTTGGGAGTGTAAAGTCCTCTGGTCCTTATCTTCTTTCAGCTCTGCCTGACTGGAGGTTGCATCCGCTACAATGTTGATTTACTACATGTTCTTTGCAGAATTAAACACGGAGAGTGTATGTTTATAGTGCGTGTGTACTGAGGGGACCATTCCGGCACATTATGGATATTCCTAGGGGGGGGGTGTTCTGGGAGGGGTAAAAATCTTGGTTGATTTCATTCATGATGACTGCTAATAATGGAGTCGTTTCCCTCTCTCAACCAGACAGTAGGATTTATGGAGAGGAGAGAGAGAGAGAGGGAATGAGGAAGAAATGTAGAGGATGATGTGTTCAGGTAATCATGTGTGAGATGCTGGGAGGTTAAGATCAAGGCTATAAATACCGTTAGCTCTCTCTCTCTCTCTCTCTGAGGTTGTTAGGGGAGAGCTCATTGTTCCAAGTCTTCCGCTTCGAGAGTCTTAAGGACGTGGAGCAAGTGAGGGATAGACCGAAGGAGAATTAAGAGAGTGGAGGAAGAGAGGAGAGTTATCCCTATGGCAACCTTACAGGGCAAGTTGCTATTTTTGCATCCTTCCTGTCTACTTTCTAAAGACTCTCGGAGGCTGAATACCACTGTGATGATTATGATCCGTCCTCATTCTTCCCTTTCTCTCCTTTGATTTGATACGTTGGAAAATCTGAGCCTTAGTCAAGGAAAATACTGTTAAATTATAATTCTCTACTCAATACTTTATTTACATGTTATTCCTGGGACTCTCGGCTCCTCCAGACTGGTCTTCAGTCTAATTTCAGGATAATAAATTTCTTGAATTTGGAGAGTATGGCAGAGTCCTTTTTTCTTCTTCTTTTTTCACTTTTTTCCCCCTCCTCGCCAAGTATACGATCCTTAGAGGAGATAGCTGGGAAGAGTTGGAAGGAGAGGTTATTATGATAGGATGTGGGATTGATGGTTCTATTAAATTTATTAAAAGAGCTCTTTTGTTCCCCGTTCCCACAACGTGCTTTCTGCATCCCTCTTTTCTCATTTTACTTTCACTCCCTTCTTTTCTCTTTTTTCCTCACTTTTCACTTGGAATGAAAGCCAGCTAAATCCTTTTATATATTTATCCCTCTCTCTCTCTCTCTCTCTCTCTCTCGACCTACTATTCCATACAAATTCTCACGAATCAGTAATTTACGGTACATATGCATGTACTTTCATATTTCCACTATCTACCTATATGTGGGTCGACCCTCAGTCCCTGTACCTTCCGTCTATTTCGAGTGGGCTCCACCACCCTGACTTTTCAGACCCAGGGCAGTGACGTTCTTCCACATAAACAGAGAAGGAGAAGGGCATTGGGAAAAACTTGTATTAAAAAATTCTTCCAGTGTTCTTTTTTTATGTAGGAGCTGGGGTTTCTTTCTGATGACTCTGTGGGTTTGGAATGCCTGCACAGCATGGTTTATTGAAGAGTTCCGATTACTTCTCTTTTATAGCCTTTGATGTGCCCGTTTGCCGTTTAAAAGGCGTTCAAATGTACCTTCTCCAAAGAGAATGAGAGTCTCTGAGTCCGGTAACCACGAGGCAAACTCCGTCGAGACTAGTCGACTCTGTCACACAACCTTATCATCGCTCTTTGGAGAAGCCACGGGCTCCTGGCATTACAGAGATCCCTTTCTTCACAGTTCAACTCACACTCAACTCTCTCTCTCTCGCTCAAGCAAAAAAAAATACCAAAGATTTTCATGCTATGAATCCATCAATATTTTAAATCCCTCTTCCTTTGATTCCACATCCACTCATGCAGATAATTATATTTGTCCCGTAAATAGTTCCCCCCCCCCAGTACTCCTACTACACCTGGTCAGTTCTTAAGGGCTCCATTACGCTACGAATGACTAATGAAGCCCGCGATCCTGAAAGCAATTATCGAATGCTATTGGGGAGCTTTCAGAAAACAAATTTAGGTTGCAAAAAACATGTGATAATCCGAGCCAAAATATTTTGTTACATTTTTTCGTACTACTTTCCAAAACACGGACGTAGCTGAATCTTCTAGATACCATAAAATACCTAATGCAAATTATAAATGAATTGTGAAGACTCTACGGTGTGATATGAGGAACGAATTTTGAATTCAGTTTGGTCCATTATTACTGAAGTTGCATCCTGTGACACGGACAATACCTGGCAAGTAGCCAGGTTATTAGTTTTTATTATTAAAAAAACTGACTGCTCCGATAGTTGAATGGGGGAGGGAAAATGTTGGAGAAGTTACATTCTTCCACAGTTACTCCACCGTTTAATATAAAGTTTCCTCCCGCTACCTCAAATTAAAATTCTTGAGTAGACCTCGCAATTTTCGATCTAAAAATAAGGTGTGAGGCATGGACGTAGAATAGTGGCGTCGTTGAACTCCAACCCAACTACCGACAGTCACTATTGTGTGTGTGTGTCCTTAGTGACGACGTGTTAATTTTCCAGTGAAGCCCTCGCCTGTAATTTGTAGAATGGGAAGGTGGCCGTATTTTTAAGCTCCCCTTTCACACACACACACACACACACACACACACACACAGACATTGTTCTATCAAATGAAAGTTTCTCTTGAGATAATGGTAGATTATTTGAGATGGGACATTTTTTGTTATCTACTATTTGTCTGAAGTTGGGGGTACAGCACTCCCATTAATTTCCCCTTTGTAGTCGCTGTCCGTACATAATTACATGTAATTACACTTGCATAGAGTAAGCTTATAAAACGTACATACTAGTGTTGGGGCATGTGTGTACTTACGTACTTTATATTTATCCTTCCCTTTTGAACTATACTTTGCTACAGGCTTTTCGTCCCCACTCCGCTCCACAACACTGTACTAATTATCTGGAGACAATTTCCATGGAGTGTGTGTGTGTAAAAATGCAGATAATTATCTACTTATTTCCATTTTTGTCTTATTTCACTTTCTCCCAAAAATATTTCCCTCAACTATGTATGTCCTCCAGGAATTGGGAGTTGGGGAACGTGACGGGAAGGGAATTCAAGTGCGGTAGTTAATTTTGACAACTTTGTTCCCAGACAAGTGATGACATTCCCAGAGTATTTTTATATTACCTTCCCCATAAAGATATTATCACTTGTGAATAATAAAATACAGGTTTGCTCAATCATGTGTTTATTTATTGAGGACTTATGCATGCATTTGTAGTTGTATTTCTCTGACTAAAGTTTATTCCGCCAGCAACACCTCTGTAGCAAATGCTCCTATCCAATGTACAAAAAGTCTCTTGTACTCCCAACTCTGACACCGTGCAGGGAATTTTACGAATGCAAATGTCAACAGGAATAATATTCTCATGTGCTGGAAGGGATAACAATAGAAAGGAAATAAATATGCATTCGGTGCAGTCACTTGAGTCACCAGCACGAGGTTTGTGACTGAGGGCCAGCGTAAATGTAAAAACATATTTTTGTATACAACTCATAGAGAAAAAATAGACGTTGCAAGGAGCTCATTTGTCCCCATGCACTTTGTATTCATAATTGCCAGTTCTCCGTCAATGATTTTATTATACATGACTATATCCGCCTTGTAGACTACGGCCTTCAAAAAAACTATATACTAAATGTATAATAATTATTATAGGTACTGTATTCACAGATATATCCGGAGCCTTCCCCATTAGGCTTTGTAATACAAATGAGCACATACGCTAATAATTAGAACTAAGGACGGAATATAAATATGAAATAGAGGAAAGGAAGAGTGGGAATGACGGCATTTGGCGACAGCAGAAGGAATTTCATGAATTTTATTCCATGGAAATTAAAACTATAAATTATTTCTATGCTAGTCCGAGGGCCCAGGCTCCAGTCGATATGATTTCGATAAAGGAGGGCCGTCCCACCTCCTGTCCCCGCTCAACTCCACACTATATACTCTATGGGAATAGTTCTGTGAAGGAGAGAGCAACTCCGACAATATTAAAAACACATTAGAGCAACTATGTATGTATTTTTGGTGAGGCTGCTAAACGGTGGTGTGCATGAATTTAGAGATATGTAGTGTCAGGTGTGAGTAACCGGAAATAGGTTTTTCCATCGCCTCGTTAAAGGTGCCGCAGTCGGAGTGGTTAATAATCACGATATGAAGTCAGTAAATGGACCAGTGCAAGGGGAATTTGTCGGCTCGGCATGAACTGCGAGCCCAGCCTCACAGTAATCTAAAATTAAGTAAGTCGTAACCTCATACTCCTCCAAAGTCCTCCCAATGGTCTCTTCTTTGAAACTATACAAGGCCCATGGATGAACCACAGTCCTCGCTCCCAGCACGTTCATACCCCTCTGTATTCATTCTCCTATGACTCTATGAAGGGTTAATGAAACGGAGCTGAAGATATGTACCATCATCGCTTCCATAATCATCATGGAACATGCAGAAAGTAAAACCGACCGGGTTTCAGTCCCTTCTCATCTCCCAATCTCTTTAACCCGTGTCTGCTCAAAAACAAACACTTACTCAGCACTGTCTCTCATGCACGGACTCCGAATATGTTCGGGTGTACTAATAATTACTCATCAGTTTCAGTTCCACACTTTTTACCCCCTTCAGGCCCCACTTTCACAGGGTATCAGTCCTGGGGAGTAATTACATGTTACAGTGATTGCATGGGCCTCCATTAACAAGTTACGTATACATATCTATTTATATCTAATTACCTGAGCCCAAGCGTAGAAAGTACCACAAGACACACTATCATGTCAATATTCGGAGCAAATAAACAAAAACTTACATGTCATTTTATAATTACTGTTGTTGTTGTTTTTCCTGCTGCTGTTGCTATCATCGTCGTTGGGTTGTTTGGCTTTCATTGTCAATAATTCGAAGTGAACGAGTCAATAATTTCTTACGTAAGGTCCCCAGCCTTGGAGTACTCATTTCAAAAGGAGTAATTGCAAAAGTATTGGGAATGTTTGAGCGAGCACTTGAGGGAAATAAAATAAAATTCCAGGGGCTCTTTAAAATAGTTTTGGATATTTGACGGATTTCATAGAAACTAATAATTATTACTTAGTTCTGGGGGGGGATTTTGATGGATAATTTGATGGTGGGAGGAATTTTGGGACGTCCTCGATGGGTTTTTAATAGTTTCTAGGACTAGAAATATTTCCCCGTAAAACGGACTCCTGTAGGGAGTCCGGTAACATGACATGACATGACTCAATGGAATCAGACCTTTCAATTTGGAAAGTATGATGATTCGATAGAGAAAAAGTTTCCCGATTTGAGTTATTACACTCCTCTAGTAGTAGTCTCCAGCCCCTGATATGAGGGAACATTTAGCTGTCATTTTCACAGAAATTCTACCTTGTTGTGGTGGAGGTGAGCATTTATTACCTCGCGGCAGACCCAATGGCTGAGTGGAGTTTGTCGACTGTAGTAATAAAGTATGGTCTTTATCGCAAATTGAGCTAAATGCATTTTCCACTTGATATGCTCAACGAGCCGATTATGTTTTCCGGGTTTGAACAATAAAAGGAATTTCATCCACTTCCAATGTTGGCATTTAACTCATTTTGCTCCTCTGTCGATGGCACACGGAGATACAATTAATTATAATGGAATTCGAACAGACATGTACATACGTATGTTCAGGAGGAGGAGGGGGGGGGGAGAAAGCACATGCCTGGTTCAACTCCTGTGGTTAGTCATCCATACTCTGGAGCTGCACGGATCCTCATGTCATATTTGAAACTCATTTTCATTAGAAATTCCATCAATTCCCTACAAATCTACCACTAGAGAGGTGTGTAGCTTCACTTGGGAATGTCCGTCGAAACTACGACGCCTTATTAAATTTTAAATGTCATATCTAATGTTTGAACAACTTCAGCAGTAGTCAGGTATTATTATGCTCCCCCGTGCAATATTCAAGTATTGCGAGAGCCCTTGAAAATATACGGCCTATTTGAGTCAACTTGGCCTCCAACTTTAGTAACACACTTCAGACCCCATGAATTCAGTGGGAAAGTCGATGCATAAATATGTGTTGGGGATGTATGTACCTATGTAAGTATGTAGAGCCGGCAATAGTGTCTACACAAAATGAAATATGCATGGGTAATTGCATACACACATGAACAGGGACGGGACACAGTACAAGTCATACATAATATGCTACATACATAATTACATAGAACCGACATAGAATATCCAGTAGGGACAACTCTCGTATTTTTCCCCCTTTGAATCCGAAAATGCAAATCCAGCCTTTTTCCAGGGAAATCCTGTATCCAATTAAGGTGACAAGGGGATTTGGAAAGGACACTCAAAGAAATTGTAGATAGCATAATTATTAATACTATAATGAGAATGGATTTGCTGGATTTATATGGAAACAGCACCAGTTGCAGGAAATTCCCTCACTTGTTTTTTTCCTCGAGTAATTTTAATATTATTTGTTATTTCAGTTTTCCTCCGGATTTTCTTCATAGGACGATTTCCCAAGTCAAAACTTTACTCGGAGACGGACTGAGTCAGCATTGGGGAACATTAAAAGGGAGAAACCCTCCGTTATAGTGCATCTTTGTCAATCAATGGCATAGGCCCATTAGGACCAACAAAGAATACAAAATTTTCAAAGTAATTTCTTTGGAGAAATGTATTTTTCCCTCTCACATTCTGCTCTCCAGAGAAAACTTACTAAAAGTACACTCCTGCGACGTCCCAGTTCCATCGGAGCATGTAAGTGGGGTAGGGAAGTTTTAGTTGCTTGTACATATGTATATGTACATAGGTCCTTGGGTTAAATTTTTTCAAGATATTTTCCTCCTTGTGAAACTTCTGCCTTTTTGGCCCTCTCTTCTTCTTCTCCTTCTTCTTCTTCTTGGTGTAACTTGGGGACGTAAAATTTCGGCGTGAATTATTATAAAAAAAAGTAACTGGCACACTTCACGTATTGTAAGACCAATGTTCCTGTAGAGTCCCAAAGCAAATCGACGTGTGTACACATGAGTTTGTTTGCAGGGGATGTTGTTTGGAGGAGGAGATAGCCAAAATGTTGTAAGCAGAATAAAAGGACGAGAGGATCTGACCCGCATTTGGAATAGGGGAGGTATTATTTCTTTAACTATTTTAAACTTTGGAAACTATACTCAATTTCATCTTTCACAAGTATTCGCGGGTGCCTTGGAGTAATAATTCCTTTCTATGAAGACAACCTGATTTTAGGGAGTGTATAGTTGATGTGTTTGGATTGTGATGTAGTATGTAGTTAAATCAGATGATATTTCATTGAAAGGTTCCAGGAAGTAACAAAAGCTTTCACATTTTCCTAATGTTACGCAGGTAATCAATATGTGCCAGTATTTACTTACCTTGTTGCCTACTTGCCTCTGCACTTTTTGACATCCTTCCTCTAATTTAATTTTTACAGACTTAGAACCTTTGAATTTAGTAATTATTTTAATAGAGATGTGAGACTTGCACTAGGAAATTAATTGTTACAAGTTTCCCGAACCTTGTCCTGAGTTAAATCGATACTTGTCATTATGCATGTATGTAATTATTTGCTGACGGGGATTTTAAACATGTAGATGAAAACCAGTAGTTTGCAAATGCCAGTAGTAATTAAATACTTGAAACCATAAAGAGTAGTGTACAGGATTGTCAAAAACTTTTATCCTATATTTTCTCAAAGATGCAATCATGCTAGATGCTATCATTGTGGGCACAGAAGTTATGAACAGGAAACGGAAAAAAACTTAAAAAAAAAACAATTTAAAAAGACATTAGGCCTCCTGAAGCTTTCCGACCTTCGTCCAGTCATTGCTATAATCATCACAGGAGCTTCCCCAATTATCAGTGACATTTTTAATGTCAACCAGAACTTGAATTATCGCATTACCACTTTATATCTATGTATATTTTGACGCTATTGTCGGGAAATTTCAGAATAAGAAGATCCTTAGCGTTGCATTTTAAGTTATTTCGCATGGATTGAAATAGGAGGTTCGAAGAGATTCTAAATTCTAAAAAAAAGTCAATTATGTTTTCCAACAGAAGTTTTTGGGTCACCCTTATTTCTTTCAAGCACGGGGCACAGACATGAAGAAAATTAGCTTCATTTAACCTGAAGTGCAAAAACTTACACTCCAGTTCAGAGCTGCTTTCAGGTAGCAAAAAATCAAGATCCGCACCTGAACCCGACCCGCACCTGAAATATCAGGTTAATTTTTTTCGTCGACCCGAACTTGGCCCTCCGGATCCGAGTTAACATCCGCACCTGTCAGGTATTTTTGGATCAGGTACTTCATGGTTACCCGCACCTGAAAAAATACCTGAGGTGCGGATCTCACAACAAACCCGACCCGAACTTGAACCCGAACCTGAACCCGAACCCGACTTTCAAGTATTTTGTCAGAGCAAACTGACAATCACAAGTTCTATCTTATTACTTTATCAAAGTAAATACCACTTACTCACTGACGCTAAATCCCAAATACGTAAATCTGTAATAATGTTAAGTGACAAGCATCACAAAAAGACTGAAAACAGCCAATTTAACCTACCCAAAGCATTTTCTGAGCAATAGCTTCAGCACGAGATCGGAGATCATCTAGCTTTTTTAATTGTAACCAAGCCTTAAATTAATTAATTTTAAAAATAGTAACCAAGCCTGAAGGCACAAGTATACACCAAATTGATTCCAATTTGTTGATGTGTACTACAATGTTGCTAAAGGCAATGTGCTACAAGGCTATATCATGAAATCAATTAGCAAAGTTTGGCTTAGTGCATCGCATGGGTTCAGGTCGCACCCAGGTATTTGGGTTCAGGTCGCACCCAGGTATTTGGGTTCAGGTCCAGGTTCAGGTTCAGTATGGGTGCATGTATTTTGGACCCAATAATTTTGGGTCCTTTCTGGGTGCAGTATTTTATACCAGTGAAATTGGGTAAAGCTTCTGGTTCAGGTTCAGGTACACAGAAAAACCCGTTTTGCTTTTACCTGTCAGGACCAGGTGTAACAAATGAAAGACCTGAACCTGATCGCAAAAGACCTGAAATGTTTGGATTTACTGATTGAAAGTTAAAAGCCGGAGAATTTCAAGCTTGCAAGATGATTTCCATCGAAAAAGCAATGGCAGGGTGTCCCAGGAACCAGTGAACAGGCATTCTTTTTCATTTTAAATATATTTTGCACTGCAAACACCCAATTGTACTTTTAACACAAGATAAAATAGTAAAAAAGTTCTGATTCTCAAGTACCCAAAACATGCTCAGGTCCGGTCCAAAAATACCCAGGTTCAGGTCGTCTTTTGGGTACTTTTTCGGGTTCAGGTACTAATCAGGTGCGGGTACTACAAAAACGCAATTGGGTCAGGTTCAGGATCGAAAAATTTGAACCTGTAAAATCGGTACATTTTCAGGGACAGGTTCACACTTTTGAGGTACCCAAAGTTTGGGTCCAGGTACAGGTTCGACTGTTTTGAACCCATGCGATGCACTAAGTTTGGCTGCTTGTTAATTTAATTGGTATGGCAGCTCTCATGCATCACTAACTACCACGTGTTCTTCAGCCATGTGAAGCTACATTAACGTTCATTTCTGCTTTTGAGTTTCATTCACGTGAACTTAAAGTTAAATTATTGCGGTAAAAAAATACTTGCTCAATACCTGAAATTGCAAGTTCGGGTTCAGGTATTTTAAATTCGTCGTACCGAACTTGTACCTGACATTGAGCTCAGGTATATTTTTTAAACCCGAACTTGATCGTAACCCGACCTGTAATATCAGGTGCGGATCCTGGATGTACCCTCACTTGACCCGAATCTCAGGTACTTTTTTTTATAGCTGACCCGAACTTGACCCGAACCCGACCCGACGGGTATTTTTCAGGTACTACCTGATACCTGCAAGCAGCTCTGCTCCAGTTGATATTGGAGCGATTCCATACGCACTCTTTCATACAGGAAAGAGAAAGATTCGAAAAATGTAGGGATTTTGTGTTTGAAAAATCTGTGAAATCTTGTAAGTTGCCGCTATGGGCAGCAATAACAGTATCTGCTATAGATTTAAACAAATCCGTTTTAAATTTCAGTTGTGCTCAAACTCAAATTTCCGCTCAAATGGTCGAGTTTTCACTTTAGTGAATAATTAGAATTTTAAGTAGAGGTTTCCATTGCAAATAAAGACGAAATCGCACGAACTTTTGACTCCTGATATGCACCCTAACACACAATCTGGAAACACCAGGTGAAGATTGTTCTTTAATTTTAATTTTACCAGTTCTAAATGTCATTAAATGAACGTGACATGGTTCAGTTGCCTACAAATATACCTATAATTCTACGACAGCTGAGCTTACCTATTTTGCAGGCTTATATCAGTACATAGGTTTTAGCGAAGATTCTTGCAACTTATTTTGCCGACAAGTCTCTTCAAAAATTACCTTTATCTATCTTGTCTTTTACTTTTTAGTGCACTTTTTAAAACCATCTTCATTTTTTTTAATCCAGTTCATTTCAATACTTCTTAAAATCTGCAGAGAGACCTAGTTAATCTCTGTTAACTATTAAAATTTCTGCAATGATTTATTTTAAAAATTGTCAATAATGTTAATAGCAAACTTTTACTGTATTTTTATCCTAAAGTCCCAATGTTTGAATTTGAATAACATCCAAACCTTTAACAACTTGACGCTGGACTTTGTTTATTATCCTTTACAATGGTACTTGGAGCACCCATGTTTTTCAAAAACGTTGTTCGGTGGGAACTCCGAGATATATTTTTCAAATGTATTCTAAATTGTAGCCATGCAAGGTTTTTGATAGCAACAGCACCAAAATGTTGTTGATAATGGCCCATATTTGGGTATGTATGGGGTGTCGGGGGTTGAAAAAAATTTCTTTAACGTAGTTGAATCTCACATCAATTTTACGCTTGAGATAACCACAATCAGTTCATTGTTTCTGAAGTTAACCATAATTTTTTTTGAAGGTTCCGGTAAGTGCATATATATGTGATTCTTTCGCCCCACGAACCTTTTTTTTTAAATTAAAAAATGCTAATCGAAGTAAAACCATTTTCATAAAAATATACCATAAATCCGCAATCAAATTCTGTACAATTCTACACTTGGGTATAATGCGTAGACAGATCCTGGAGAACCCAGTGGTCCAATGGCTATTGACAACTCTGTACTTCAAAGTTGGTAAAGAAACTATATTTGGTTCTGTCTGTTGATTACTCTACCATTGAAATTAGGTTGGCTGGGTTGTGGACATTTGGGGATTTTGCGGAAGGCAGAATAGTCAATTGGGGGATAATAGTAGAGGGAACAGATTTAGACACATTAATTTTCGATGGTTTTTTTTTTTGTTAAGAATGAATGTCGTTATAAAATACACAGGAGATTGATACACTAGCGGAACGAATTTGCTGAATTTAAATATTTGAGAAGCATGTGTAAGTTTAGGATAAAGGACGGGAAATGTAAATAAGTAGTTATTAAGGGAGACTTAAAAGGGCTAATTGTGTGCTTTTACTGGGGGTTTTTGTGTGCACTAAATCTCAAAGCTGAATTCTTCCTACCGTTCCAATACCTCACATGTGTACTTCTACTTCAAAAGTCTCCGTTGATCTTTGGATTATTTGCTACTGCATGAGTCTCTGTGTGCCTAATACTGGGCCAAAGATATAACTTTCCATCAATCCATACCTTCAGATCCTGACTACTGGAACTAATATATTTAGCTTACAAAAAGAGTCTTGTGTGGTGGAGATTTTGTTTACAAAGCCATACACTTGATGCTTACCCATGAGTGCGGGGCTCGGGTGGGCAGGACAAGAAGAAAATGAAGGATGAATAGAAAATCAGAATTCTAATGGGAAATGTTTGAATACAATTATTCAATTCATGGATATGGACATTAAAAGTTGCTCCAGTGCTCACGTATTTTACCGACGGGAAAAGTTTTGGGAGCTTTCTCCTACTTTTCTTATCTATTCCCATATTCCATACATTTTTGATGTACTTACTTCATTTACTACACGTATCCCGTATAATTATAGATACGTACATACGCTCATTACTGGCTGAGGTGGTCCTTCAAAACTGAATAATTTAGTCTGAAAATCATGTTGTGTTTAGCCTTGTAATGTGAATGTACATGTTAATGCTGCATCTACAGTCGAATCCACTGATCCATGGCACAATGTTGCATTGTCTGCTGGAGCATTGCATGTCAGAACTTTCCTTCTGCCGTCCCAGACCCACAAAACCAACACTCACAAAATTGCACTTACAATTATTATTATTCCGCCTGATACAGGACCTAGACTCAACTCCCTTGATTTACAAAACATTATAGGATAGTTGCTGTTCGGAGGAAGAAAAATCTTTTAAGAGCCAAAAATTGAAAATGAAATATCATGAAGACCTCCTTCCTCCTCCTTGCAATGCCACCAGAGAGGCAGAGTCATACAAAAACTTTTAAATAATACCATTCACAGGAATACCAAACTTTTCCTCAAATTGATTGGTTTGATGTTAAAAAATTCCCTTATTGTATGTCAGGCCTCAGTAGGGAATTTAAAAGCATGCTATTTGATAAACTTTACCCTGAATTTATTATGGGACATTGGGTACATTTCATACGGCACATTTCCTCCTTGAGGGTGATACAGGGTTCTTGAAATATGTAAACAAATTGCGACTGTCAATCAGATGGGAACACTTTATTTTGAAAAACAACTATCAGAAGACAAAGGAGCTCGGTCCTAGACACAAGTTCCTCGATGTTTTTCCAAGTCAACCGTCCCTCCTCGAGACTGGATTCACTTTAGCATGTCAAACACGACCATAAAATTGGAAGTATAATAAATAAACATGAATCCCCGCAAAACAAACTCAACACGAGAAAATACATTTCAATCATATCCCAGTCAAATACAGTTTCTCCCCAAGACTCGTATACTTACTCTCTTGGTTCTTCCAGTCCTAGATTTTTTTTTCTTCTTTCACCCAAGTGTTACCATCCTCCTCTCCTTCATATATTACAACCCGGGGATGGGAAGACTGAGAAAAGAAAAATGTGTACATACAGAAACAGAGTCACTGAAGTGCACACACACACACACACAACCAACTCTTGTCTCCGTGCCTGGAAAAAAAAAACTTTCAGTTTCACGTCATCCCCAGCCATATATAATTACTGTTGGTAATTTGGAAATAAATTGACATTCATTGCTGGGGTTGGGTGGATTACACACTTGGTGAAACTTTTGGGATGCACCTTGCTTCTTTATTGTGGACGGATATATACATTCATATTATTTTTTTTATCTTCAGTGAGTAAAGCATCGAGGTCCAATAACCTCCACACAAGTGTGAGTTATCACTACATGACAATTATACGTTTTAACAGAGTCATTTATCCCTCGGATCCTGCCGTGAGGCTTTCTCTCTGGCTTCAACTTCCCCCGATACTCCTTCAAATACCTACTTTTTTTCCCCCCTGGAAGTTCCAGAGTTACAAACTTGTCGGATGGGAAGCCAGCCTTCACCTTTCAACCCTTTCATGGTAGGGAGCGTCAGAGCGGGTTCCAAACAAGTTTACTTAGGTCTTGTACATGATGGTGAATAGCTATGTATGTATACCCGGGTATTCAAGAAGATCGGGCTGAGAGTACCTACGTAGACGTAGAGTTGGGTCGTCTGAGTCTACTCTCAATCTGGTAGAAATATATACTTAAGCTCAAAAATTTAAGCACATCAGCAGACGGATTTTTTTCCCATCCTCGCCGGAAAAATCTGGCTGCATAACTAGACAATTACGTTCTTTTTTTTTTAGTCAGGCTTAAGGAGGAGCGTAGGAGTACGTACATACAGGATAGACTTCAAAGTGACTGGTATATGGTACTCAGACAAAGTGGAAAATACTACCTGCCATGGTTGTGGTCACGAAGTAGAACAGTAATCAAGGGTAATATTTTCACACCCGCATAATGGTCTTGAATGGTGGAAGGCATTATGCCTCACCATGAAATCTCCTGATTCGGCGGAAAAATATGCTTGGTTTGTGTGATAAGAGCTGTTCATCGGAAATTCCCCAACTTCATTCCTTTCACCTGGCAAGTTCCTCGGATTTCCGTCCACATACAAATGAGGCGTCTAGTGGGTGTTTGTTAGGAATCATCAATGTTTAAACTCCCTACCACCGGAGGAAGTGTGTGAAAAGTACAGTACGTTACGGGATTTCCACTGTGTATTTTGTTTTGGAGGGGGGAGCCAACAGCCAACTCAAAAAAAAAAAAAATAGCTTGTGTGGCAAGGAATCAAAAAATAATGGTTGGATTCCATATCGAAAGGAGGATGCATAGGATCGTAAAAAAATATACAAACTTGGTATTACCATGATTTCATGCTTGCCTGACTACTCTTCAAGTAGTAATTTGTTAAGGATCATCGCAACGGCACCGTCGAAACCAAGAATGCAAACGTTGGAAAATGGAATGGAATTTGTTGAGTTAGCTGCCTAAGCAGAAGAATAAGACGGAGGCAAAGCCCGGGTAATAAAGTAAAGTAACAGATGTAGGGTGTAAAAATGGTTTCAGCATCTATACTTATATCGCTGGAATAACAAATGGCATGGGCTTGAGAAAAATCCCTATAGAAGAAACACGACTCCAGTTTTAGTACATTGTTTTTCGCTAGCCCTGGTATTAGCGTTCACGGGGTGCCAAATAACATTTCCCTCCACCAACCTATTTCCCATTAGCCGGGGATCTTTATCTGGTAGGTTCCTGATTCCTCGGGAGGATTTTAAAAAGTTCGTAACACATCTAGCCTTTTCTTACAAAACTTATGCTGTGGAAATGACGTTGTTTTTCCGTTTTAAAACGTTTAAAGTCTTCCACCGATATATTTTCACACTCATAATTACGCTTTTAAAAAGTTTATTTTCATTAGATTTTAGCTTTAGGAATTTGTTAATTCAAGGACGATTTGCGTTTTTGACTGCCTTGCAAAATTTAATTAAAATTCTACGTTTATTTGCACTGATGAACCGTTTCACTGTGACGGCAGGAATAAAGAATTCCCTACAATATTCATTCCTAAAATATTATGTTGCAAGTACGAACTACGAAGTAGCAGCGCCTTCTGTAGACGCTCAAAGCTATTTCCTCCTATTTTCTCATGACCCTTAGCGTCCCTTTTACAAAAGTGATAGCCTTTGCTACCTTAATTCATACGAATGATGATTCAATAGAAATAGGTCCACAGTACGATAGTTCCCAAAACGTCCTCACATCCTTGCCAATTGCAAAATTTTGTCAATAATTTACATACCAAAACAAAAGTTGGGAAAATTGTATTGAATGAAATACAAGCAACATTTCCAGTCCAATCATTTTTCACATGTATATTTCCCATAAGTACATTCAGTTACATTTGCACAAAAATCTTGACATAACTGTCGCTGTAAATACCAAACTCTTGCCTCCTTTATATCAAATCTGCATCAAGGTCAAAAAGTCCCGGGCATTATGTATCTCGAAAAAATTTAAGTAAATTATTTGACTTCCAAGTTTGTATAAACTTTACCCTTAAAATTGACAGGCTGGAGGGATTCGAAATATAAATAATTTTACAGTAACAATTATTACATTTTTTTAAAAATGACATTAGAACGTGAGCCCTTGACTTCATTAACTGAATTCTTGTCAATAGGGGAGTGTAGGAGTCTGGAATCCAAAATGAATTCCACAGTTAAAAAAAAAAGTGGAGCCAAACAAGGCCTTTGTGAGGTACACTGAAAATATATTCCTGGGATCAATGTGGGAAGTTGATGTACCATAGAACAGGGAGGATTTTGAAGGCTTGATTACTTTAAGCACACCTATATCTACACATGCATAAAATAAAAATAAACAAGAGCACACACATGAATACTTTCTGGGGACAAAATTGGTCATTAATCAAGACTGAGCTGAGGGGTGAGGTAGACAAGGAAACAATTTGTAGTCAAAGGCAGATGAGGGCATAGATAATGCGTCTGATTACATTGGATGGTAAATGTAAATAGTGAAGGTAGAGTTACATACATGCGAAGGTCCCACCTGTGCCCCACAACACTTGCCCAACTTATAATCCTCCAAGGTAGAACACTGGATCTCTTCCTTTTTCGAGTCACCACAAGTATACAAGGGAAAGTTTTTCACACACAAGCAAATAATCTATACCTATTGATGTACGACGTAAAAAGAGTAAGAGACCCCGAATTTCTGCCAATGCATAAAACCCTACTAGCTCCCGACTTATTCTCCTGTACTGCCAACCCGGATCCCTTTTCTGATGGGATTCGTCTGTCAATGTCAATCAACAACGTGGAGTAATCCCGGGATCGCTGAATTGTCATACTATCCGGAGGGATTTGTTGGGAATTTTTCAAGGAAAAAATGACCCCCTTCTATTCTCTCTACGTGTGTCAATTGGATCTTTGTTTTGGAAAAAAAATCTATCCATTTATTTTTGTCAGTGTATCCCACTCCTCTGTCCTCTTACAACGCGGGCTTGTCTTCCCTCAACTTATCGAATTCTCCCGTTACACCTGTGTCCCACTGTCATGCTCACTTGCTTGAAATTTTCCATCAGCAGGGCTTAAAGATGTTGACGTTTATTATTTAACTTAGTATCCAGGCACATGCATGTGGGGCATGGTGTTAGGTCCGTATACAGATGTACGGAGGGTGACTATGGGCCCCTCAGGTTCTACTTAATAGAAGCCGGGAGCTTGGAAACCGGTAAGTTAATACAGTAGTATGGGAGGTGTGTTATACATAGATTCTACATATAACATGAAATATGCACTGCGAAGAGTGTGTATTTATACCTAGAATATGTAAAATATGTACATCCTATAGCCTGTGGTTAGGCTCCGGGATAGGAAACAAAATTTAGGTAAACTCCCATCATCAATTCAGTACTCAAAGGAACGTATCCGGTATGCATATGTAGGATATTGCTTGTATTTACCCTGGTGGTTCCTCTTCCATTCACTTAGCCCTGTCAGATTCATTCAACGATACTTGTTTAAGAGCTTTATACAAGAACACTTACCGTGGGCAAATAGAGGAAGTCTACAAGTATAGACGGATGCATGTACGTCGAGATACAATTCCGAGTCTGTTACTGTTTTTTTATTCCATGGCATGGGGCTATAACATTAATTCCGGTGGAGACCAGTCCGATTTAAGCTGGCTATTTAATATAAAGCTATTTTAGTGTGGAGCCTTTACCTATGGAAAATTATCTCTCATGCAAGAGTTACGAGGGCATGGGGGTGATATGAGTAAAGGGGGACGATGAACATGGAACTTTTTAGCTAACGACTCTAGTAATTACTGCTCAGTGTGTGCACTGTAGATATTTTATTGACTATCGGACTTGTCATATGCTCCAGAATAATGTTTCTGACTGAATAGTGTAATTATTGAAGTTCATGGGGAAATTATGGGCTGAATGCTTCTATACTTCATAAAAGTATGGAGAGTGTAAATAGATACTTGTGGTGTGGAGATACATATGTACATATATAGGGAGCTTATTTTCTTGATTTTACCTAGCTCACACATATGTATGTACCTATACATACCGGCATGATACTATAGATGGCTTATGATTAGTAGTACACAAACTTTATACGTCCATAGTTTGAGTCCCGGACTGTTTGTGTACTCTATCCTTAACAATATAGACATGATATTGTGCTCTGTGTGAAACTTTACTCTCCATTTCCCATTGCATTGCTCTTCTACAGTGCTGTGGCCAACACAGTGGGATGAAAGCTGTTGCGCCTCAAAATCTATAAAATGTTTTTAAGAGGATTTGATGAAATTGCAAAGTATTTAGTACGGGGAGGAACATATTTGCTGAAGGGAAATCTTCCAGAGCTGAAATTCATCCAGTGAGTCGTGTAATGTATAAATCCACAAGATAATCTTTCTGTCTATAAAGGCAACTTCCCCCGCCGTTGTTTGGATGAAATGAGCTTTATGAAATATAAATCTTACTCAATCCTCTTCCCTCTCGAACAAAACGGGCTTGTAGTTAATTTCTTATAAATAATCTCATGGAACTTGAACCGACTTGACTAGTCCTAACTCCTTTATTGATTAACCCTTATTACTCCGGCGTTTTCCCATATTCAAAAAAAAAAAAAAAAAAACCTATGTCCGTACACATGTATGGATGCAATTTTCATAAATAATAACCGAACATGAGAGCGGACGGAGAAGAACAGGAGAAAGAGAAACAACACACACACACACACACAGCATGGGGAAAGATAAAGCCGAATCAAGAAATCAATAAGGAGTATATATTCTGACCATTTTATATTTTTCCCCCCTGATATAGCCAATTGGACTTGAGGCACAATGAGCAACGCATCAAACATGCACACACATGCTATCTAATAGCTCATCTTTTCTTACAATTCCGTAAAAAAAATCCTAACTTCAACAGAAAGTAATCACTGAATCAGAGACAGGCAGACATTTCTAGAAGAAAGCACACATGTTCGGCACAATACGAATTCCCTCATTGGCAGGTCGCTTCTTTTGTTTGGTCAACTTTATTCTAAGTATCTATACCTACACTCAGTTGTGTTTCCTTCGAAAAATCCGAAAGAAAAAAAAAATTCACCAGTAAGAAAAACAACCGTGTTGGAAAAAGACAAAGTACTTTTGGTGCATGGCATTCACAGCTCCGATACTCCAAACTAATAATAACACAACACGTATAAATCATATCCGACTGTACCTCAAGCATTTCACATAACTATCTCTATTCCTTGACTCTAACGAAATACGCCATTAATGTACATATATCATCAAAAAGCATTCTCCCACGCTTCTAAATATGAAGGATAAAAAATCGATCCTTCGAAGACTCAGAAATATATTTTATTATTTCATGGTATCAAAATTTTCAAGATAATATTAATTAATTGAGGCATCAGTTCATCATTCGAAACTGAAAAACCTTTGGGGAGCCTTTCAGTAATAATTACACTTCGGTTGTGAAGAGGAAAAGGGACCTGGAGGAACAGATGAAAATACATTAAAAACCTTATAGACAAATTATTTTGTGTTTAATGAAAATCCCTGCAGAATATTTTGCTTTCAATGGAAATTGTATCTAGGGCATTTTACTTCTCCACTGACGATATGTAAGTCCAATAAAAACAATTTAATGACAAATCCCTTTCACTCGTACCATATTAAATTCCATACTTGTGAAATGTCTACAGAAAAACAGATCCAACTATTCAGGAAATTCCAGGTATTTTATAGCATTTCCACCCTCAGATTACTCACAAGTGTACTCATTGTTAGTTTTATCCGTCGCCCTCCAGGAAAAAATAATTGAAAGAAATACCGCCTCTCCTTTCCTCTCCTCCAAAATAAGTACTAAATATAATAAAATATCCCTGCAGTATATTTTTTTACAGTACAACTATCGGTATGTCTATGTATACCAGCATAACAAGGCAATCTGCAGGCGAGGATAAACGAGTATTGAACCCCCCCCCCCTGGAAAAATCAGGGAGGCACATCCTATCATGTAAGCGTCTTTCCCTGTTTTCTCTCAAAGCAAATTAAAATGTTGCTGAATTTTTAAAAAATAAAAAAACTTATAGACCCTAAACCCTGAGTGACGACAAAATTACTATAAAACCTAAAAATTGTCTAAAATTCCATAACATACTATTATTTCCTATTTTATTATATAAAAAATATGTATACATCGAGCATCTTCTCGGTTCATCTCAAGAAAGAGAAAAAAAATCATGAAAGAAAAGAATAAGCTCCCGAGTCTTTCTACCCGAAAGCGGAGTTGAGCAACGGGGTCATTTTCGGGAAAGGAGAAAATCGGACCTGCGGGTCGTCGGTCATGAACCGGCAGTCCGACAAAGAATTTTTAAATTCAAAATATTCCTCCTGATATTGATTTTGAATTTAATTGCTTTTATTTCAGACACGATTAGAACCTATCAGAGTTGAAATAATTTAGTACATACGAAAGTGCAATACTACCAACTGGAATTCAACAAATTTCCCAATGTATGATCTTACTTTTTGTTTTTTTTTTAAACAAGAATATTTTTCAAAAATGAGAGTTTTTCAATTACGCATGCCTACATGAGCTAGGCTAAAAATTAGTCACCCTATTCGTATGCATGTACATATTAAGTAACTGGTTAGTGTGCTACTAAAATCAATTTTAAAAAATTGACCCACTCCACCTACACACCCCCCCCCCACCCGACAACATGTTTCGACATTCCGGAGTGCCTGCACAGAGCAATAGCAGGGTAAATATACTGGAATTACAGAAGATACATACAGGAAGGTAATGCATGCAAATTCAAGAATGTTGCCCTCGGAACTTCTGGAAGACAGTACAGGAACGTGAGTGGTTGAGAGACAGTGGGTGAGTACTTTGCATACGCGATATCTGAACTCCTCATTGAGAACAAGAGGAATTATTCGGGACGGGGGAAGGACATGTATGTATGAGAAGTTTAACAAGGTAGAAGAACTGGAGAGTATTCCTAGCATTCGTTAAGTTCAGCTGGAGTTGAAGGGAAAGTGAAGCTCCGAGAAAGTCATGGAAGGCTGGAGAGAGAAAGCAGAGAGTCGGGAAGGAGAGAATCTGAATATGACGTCGTTGGACGAAACCAGCCGCGTGTTTCACACGAACTTTGTTGGCACGACGGGAAAAAGACCTGGAACATAAAAACTCAAAACCAAATGTAAAATATATACAGTAGCATCAACTTTCCCCAGGAAACCCTTATAGAACTATATAGGGGAGTAGGAATTCTATTACATGAGACCTCTCACAATCAGTGAGTTTCTTATGAGACTGTCGACAGTGGATCCAACCGTGCAGTTTTATTTATACTTGTTCTCCATTCCATGTGTGTACTCAACCTGACCCATTTCACTCTATCGTTTCCACTTCGGGTTCACAGATTAGTATTTTGTTTCAGTGAGAGGACTCTCCATAAGATTGCTAACGAAACCTTTTATGTGTGTCCATTGTAAAGATTTTGTGTGTGTGTGTGTGTGTGTGACGATTCTATTCCTTCCAATTGTATTACACGTTAGAGCATGCTTCGCTCATTGGCTGAACTTGTTCGTTATCTGTAAGTATACAATACTCAAAGTAGTCACGTCTACGACTACTAGTACAGTCAATGCTCTGTTATAGTGAACATATTCCAGCTAGAATTCAATTCTTCCTAATTGCATAACTAGGAGGTAGGTGATATTATGCTTCTTTCTTGACATTTCTGGTTTGACAACTACTACCAATGGGCGTCAAGTTGGGAGGGAGCGGCCAACTGCTACGTTTACCAAAGTAAAAGTTGTCATGAGTATGAACAGAATAAAATAAAAAGTTGAGTAATCATTGACCATGGGATGATGATTTGATGAGACGGATCAAATTGGGACAAGCAAATAAACTGGGTATAAAGGCAAAATTGCATTGCCTAGGATAGGGATAAAATAAAAAATATATTTGTAAATATTGGCATTCGAATGTTTGGGCCAATACATATGTCAAACTTATACAGGGGTATGTGTAATTGGTGGGAAATTCAAGTATTGTAACTGTCAGATTGTGTAGTAATATTCTTATTCTTCGCCTTCGGCGTCTTCTGGAGGGTTCCCTGACGCTGTGTCGGACTCTTCTAGTTCTCCTTCATTATCTTCAGGTTCAGATGCTTCAGCTGCAGGTGGTTCGGAAGGAGGCTGCTCTTCTGGAGGCGGTGGAGATTCAGCGGATGGCTGTTCTTCTGGAGGTGGAGGAGATTCAGGTGGTGGCTGAGCCACCGCGGGTGGTGGAGGTGGTGGAGGGGTTACGGGTGGCGGCTGGGCTGCAGCGGGTGCTTGTTCTTTCGGAGGAGGAGCAACTTCGGGGATGACAGCAGATTCAATGGATTTGCCATCACTGCCTTTACTTCCTTTTTTATCCCCTGTTTCATCGTCGTCCAAAAGACCGGACAGATCTATATTGTCAAGATCAAGAGTTAGTTGAGACGGATTAGATTTTTCCTGAGATCCTTCAGTCTTATCCACTTGTTTCTTATCTGGGAATGCATTAACACCAGCTGACTCCATTTCCTGTGGTAGTAAAATTATTTTAAAAAATAAGTACCAATGACATCTATGAAGTGATATATTATTAATAGATGAAATGTCGACTAGACTACGGATGTGGCTCACCTGACGCAGAGTTTGAAAGAACTCTCGCTCAGCTTGTATGATAGGGTCAGTTTTAGTTTCGTAGACGATGTCAAATTTCTTGCCGCCAGTTAAATCTGGTAATGGAACTTTTTGGCCGGTCTCTTTCTCTTGAGCTTCTGCATCTTCACGTTGTTTCTTCCTTGCCTCTTCCAATCTTTGCTTCTCCGCTTCGACTTTCTCTTTGTCCCTCTTTCTGAGTCTTATTTCTCGATTTCTTTGTTCCAATACTTTCTCGCGTCTAGATTCTCGCTCAAAAACGGCCGCAAGAACGGGCCTGATTTCGTTAAAAAAAATATATAAAATACCTGGAAACTATTAGTCGGCGAATTACTGCTAATATATTGAACTTACTTGTCGATCTTTTCAGAAGTTGTCATTGTCTCTGCTAGCCTCACTAAACTCATGTAGCCTTGATCGGTACCGACAGCGACAAATTTGCCATTATCAGATGGAGCAATTGTCGTTAAGCTATCGTCACAAACCTATTCGGAGAAATTGAAAAAATGTAAGTTTTTTCCGGCGGTTGTTTTCCAAAATCGGTAGGTGAAAATGTATGAAGACATACTCGAGTAACCAAATGAGGCCGAACTGGGTCCATTAACATGTCCCAGAAATCTAGGTTGCCATCTAGACGACAGCAACAGAAACTAGACGCCCTGGTTGGTATCCAAGCTCCATGAGAATACAAAGAATTCTGCAAGAACATTTCGATTAGCCTTTGGGTATCGTATGAATTTTATGAAATTGATGATGAGAAACAATAACTGCGTCACAACACATACTTTATGCAAGAAAATACCTTCGGAGCAGTCCAAAGAATAGAGGATTCCCGACAGTCTTCAGCAAATATTCGGCATGTGTGATCTCCAACGGTTAAAAAGTTTTTTATAAACGTGGGATTCCTTTGTAAACCTCGAATTGGACCGTGATGAGCTTTGTATACATGAACCAGTTTGTCGTTAGGGGTTTTCCCCTTCCTCATCATTATCATAACTTGGCCTGTGTATCAAAGGACACAATTCTTAATTTGTAAATTAATTGCTTTTAAATAAGTAAAAAAAAATTATAAATTACCTGTTTCAGTCCCTACCATGAATTTAGTGGGAAGAGTATGTTCATATTCTAAGATTGAAGCACCAAGTGCATGATCAGGTCGACATTGGCCTTTCTCGGGGTCTAACCATGTGGTTTCAAGTACTTCATTAAGTTTCCGATCATCCCACCATATTACCTAGATTTTTCAGAAGTATATAAATCCAGAATTGTTACATTAAATTTGGGCACGCATTAACCTATCTTTTTATTTCGATTGGAGCCGGAAGTTAGTGTGCTTTGCAGAAAATTACCTGACCGTCTAACCCAGTTGAGAAAAATTCAGTTCCAGTTTTACTATTAATCCACATCACTCCAGTACAAACATCTCCATGCGAGCAATCAAATGGCGAAGTGTCCACAGCATTTGCGCCAACTCTGGCGTCCCAGACACAAACCTTGTTATAATATACGTGACCAGGAGAGTTTCCACGAGAAATTTTGAAATGTACTGTAATTTTAATCGAAGTGCATTTACCGAACCATCAAAACATCCACCGATTATCCTGTGCATATCTTTAGGATTATAGCGCATATCAACTATATGAGTTCCAGCTCGGCACAAGCCTTCAGGGCGACTGCTGTTTTCAAGATCCCACAGGAAGGCTTCAGTGGGTTGTTGCCGCAATTTGCTATCAAATTCTAAAGGACAATGGCAAATCCCAACTCGCCCAACATTATCTGGAGCCCAAGTTATCCTAGAGACCGGGCGTCTCGTAGCACAAAAATCTCGATAAACTTCAATTACATGAGCGTATGGGGGCTGCTTATGAGTGTCTGGATCCTTCCACGGATCACCGAAAAATTCTCCATAAATATCCAAAGCATTATTTTGTTTGATCAATCGTTCCGTAATCTACAAGTAAGTCACATCTCAGACATTTTAATATCTATGATTTGAATTAACACAGGCAATTCGTATATGCTTACGGTAGTCATTTCCAACATTGACGTTAGATACTGATCATCTTTCTCTAATTTCTTCCGGTACCGGCTAACCATATCTGGCTCATTTAGATCTACATCTTTTGGCCAGCCTCCCTCGTCATGATATAGTCCTGCATCTTGGTAAATCGCTCTTATAGTGTTCATCTGACAGTAGCATCAAAATTTGATTAACCAACCGGTAAATACTGCTTAAAAGTGAATACTTAGACAGGTAAAGTTTAAAATTTACCACTCCAAATTTTACCATCCCTGGTTACCACATTTTTAACCAAGCCACATATTCTAAAGGGGTGGAAAGTTTCTGGTAGTAGAACGATCAATGTAGGTGGAATGGATATATTAGATAGGTGATAGTTGAATGCAAGTATATAGATGGTGCTTGGAACTTTTCTTTGACAGATATGCTACGCGTAAATTATTAAGCTGTGTTCAGTTACAACTGTTTATGAAAATATTTCCGCTTGGCCGATAAAAACATTACTGGAAGATTTGAGCCATTATCCAACCGTTTGCAAGACTTCATTATCACTACAAGTACGTTCTTACATAGCAAGAATGTCGTTGTAATAAAGAATGTGTTCTAAAAAGGAATATTGGGAATGAGTCCCTGGATGAGGCTTTTGGGAATGAGTTCTTGATAAGGTTTTAGCGAATGAGTTCCTGGATAAGGGTTTTGGGAATGAGTTCCTGGTGAATGTTTTGGGAATGCGATCCTGAAGGAGGTACTTTTGAGAATGATTGTCCTTCTAAATGGGAAATTGCAGTACAACATACATAAGAGACTTTGCAACATGCTTTCAAGAACATTAGAAGGCCCCGTAGAAACCACTTCCTAAAACCACATTTAAGTACTCACTCACATTACAATCTCCTCAACAAATCACTCCCTTTGCAATATTCATTGAGCTAATTCCCATTACATCCTCCTTTAAAAACTCACTCCCGTTACATCTTCCCATCAGAACTTACTACTATTGCAATCCCCCATTTCCTCCCATTAGATGGAGCAACTTGCAACGAGACCGAGTTCTTATGGGAGTTTGCAAGGAAACGTTTTTTCCAAAGGAAGGGTCCACCACATTGTGTTATAAAAACCACGGTAATGCACCGTATGCCATACATTTCACGACCAGGGAAGCAAAACATATTTCTACAAATTTTCCATCATCAGTATTAAAATAGCAAAATTTTAGGAGTGACAGCTCAATTCATTTGTCTTACAAATATCTGCTGGATTATAAGATTATTGGCAGTACCTCAGTTTCCGCCGGTTGTGGAACGGCCTGAACTTCCTTGTCCACTAGCCCCAGTCGTCGGACTTTCTTTTTGAAATTCTTATTCGGAAAAATATTAATATGTGTCCTCCCATGGTCTTCTAGAAATTGACACTGACGACCAAAATCTTTCCTGAATTTTATGTACGGATAAATGAGCTCAGGTCCTTCTTTTGCCATATTTTTGGGGTGTACTACAAGTCCTACTTATAGAAGTCCCGTTTTACTACAGGCTACTTAATGTTTTCAAAGTTAGTATTTAGCAAATACCATGTTACAAAAAAAATTACGGATTTCCAACACTCTGAAATGCTGTGGTTCAACCACGGCTCTACTGTTGCGTTATTGCTCTGAATGTAATGCATTTAATTTAATTTTAGTTGGCATTTTTGTTTGAGTAGGATTTCGTCTGAGAAATTCTGAGAGGAGTTGTATTCAAAATCGTCAATGTTTCTAGAAAAGTTTTAAACTATTGAGCTGGGCCATCTATAGAGATTCTATGGAGCATAGTCCATGACAACTTGGTAGTGAAGGCGAACCCCACAAGTAAGGCTCCGAAGTCTGGAAAGACAGTGGAGTGAAATGGGCTGGTGACTTGACGCCCCTGCAACACCTTTCGCTTAATTATATTCTGTCCTTTGATGACTCTCAACGTATTTTTACTGTTGATGAGCTCATGAGCTATAAGGAGCTTGAGTATTGTTACATATCTACTTCCAGAGATTATGTGAACGGGAGTTGCGAAATAAGATTATAATTAGGAGCTAAATCTTCGAACGGAGCAACTTTAATGCCTGGCATCACACCACGGTAATCATTTTATTTAAATCCGTTTTTCTTGTTATTTACTCATTTATGTACAAAAATAAATTGGGTGTTCAAGCCTCATGTTATAACACGGACGAGTGTGTTATGCTCTAAATAGACATGTGGATTCTATTTCAAAATTTTTGAATGTATATTTGAATTCATATTAGATTCATGGATATTTTTAAATTTTGATTGAATTATATAATTATTAACAGCGTTGAGTTTTGAACTTTAAATTGATTCTGTGTAAATCTGGACTGAATTGTTGAGGTCATTGATATTTTTAAAAGTGTGGGTGATTGTTTGATTTTATTTCGTTTGATTTGGTTTCGTTTGATTTTTTGCTCGAATTTGATGTATTTAAATCTGGGTTGAAATTTGTATTCCAAATGTGTGCAGATTTACTGGTTGAGGTGGGATGTGTGTCAATTTAGAAAAACGCTTTAGAGTGTCATTGTATTTTGGAGTATTTCAACTGTAGGTTAAATATGTATTTCATTTTTACTGGAAGCTTATTGTGTGTATTTACATCTGGTTTGATTTTATCTTGTGTATTCAAACCTGTTTGACTTTGTTGAGTCGACAGTTGAGAGACACGTGTGTATGTTTAGTGAGGGATTTTGGGATTGAATTAAACCGAAGATAACTGTAGTGTATAGCTGTAGTGTGGGAATTGTTTCTAAATTGTGAACACTGTGATGTCAAGTAGGTTAGATGTATTTGGGAGATTAAAATGAGGAGCAGAAGTTTTGACTGATAATAAATCCTTTGATGTGTTTTCTGTTTCCAGTTTTGAAGAAGCGGAAAGAAGAATCAGAACTAGTAGGACCTTTTCAGCATGCACACAGTTCTACGATCGGGTTTGGGATATGTAGTGTGTAGTTGTTCGTTGAAATTGAACGTCTTTACTGGATGAAGGATTGGATTTGTGCGTGGTCGTAAAACAAGAAAACTGGGGATCTTCCTCTTTATGGATATTTAAGGAGAATTTTATGGGCGGCAATAATTTCGAGGAGGATTTCTATACAGGAGTTGGATCCTGTTCCCGATGTGTTCTCATTATCAGTCAGCGTGTAGAAGCGGTCTAGAAGCTTGTCAGTAGTTGATTCTGTGCTGACGAAATAACTACTTGCCTGTGATATTACTATCTTTCTGTAGTTGACACCAAATTGTTGTAATAATTATTACAGTTTGTTGAAATTTGTAAAGATTTGTACACGGAATTCACGACATTAATTTATAGGAATCATGTTTTCGTCATTGAAGGAAAAATTTCTCAATGTGCAAGAGGAGATAACCACTAGGTAAGTCATTTTGTTTTTGTTTTAATACATTCGACTGCTTTCTTGTTCGTTTTTTAAAGTTTAAATCTAATTAGTGTGAGTAATTTACTCAGCATAGCTTGCTGACATGGAAGGCAATAGTTATTGATTATTGATGATGTAGCTGTGCTGGTGTATTTGAAGGTTAATATTGATGTATTGTAGAAGGTTATAGAATACTTTCTTGGAATTTAAAAATTTTACATGGGGTCTTCTTAGTATGGATTTAGTAAAAATTTTGTCATTAATAATTTAGTAGCTATTATAAATGACAATTGTGTGTGTTCGTTAAAGAATTTCTTGTTTTTTTGCAGCTTGAAAAATCTCAAGTTTGATCGTCATTTACCAGGCTCATTTAAAAGCAATAAACCAGAGCTTAACGATGTAAATTACGATGCCGGTGTGGAGCTCCTTGAACGGTACCAGAATTATTGGTCCGACTTGCATAAAAGAACCGAAATTACAGCTGCCTGTGCTTATGTAAGTTTATTTTCTCTGGTTGTCTAAATATTATTCTGAGTCCCTTACCCCTTTTTTGTCACAATCAAACAGTGCAGTAGTTGTATTTGAGTTTGGCTGTAGAGGGAAGGGGTCGAAATTGTTTGCCAATTAATATTTATGCCAGGGTTAGGTATAGTCACTCGCTACTAGTCAGCCAGGGCAGGATGTTCAAAAGGCTTGTATTCCAGCTGTGCTGTACTGATTCAGTGGCTGTTTTTGTAAAATGTCACTGTCTTTGTAGTATCTTACAGTCCGGGCGTATTTAATATATGTAGGACACAAATAAAGTTTTGCTTTGTGATGCCGAGGTGGAGTGTAATTGTATGGTAGGTACAGAAACAATTTGTGAAGGTAAAATTATTCAAAGTTGTGTATTCAAGTTGGTAGGACTAGTACCAGATTTGGGAGTTTCTAGTACGTACTATAGTTCCTACTCCTACTATTAGATTGTGAAAGAGTAACGTATCATGTATTACTATGTTTCAATGGGTACTTATAGGGAGTCTAAAGTCATGGTTCTCGTCGGGATTAAATTGTTCCTTTCATTTATGAGTCTAGTGAAGGAATCTCATGGGATTACCGTGTTTTCTCATTGTATTACTTTGCAGGAGGTGGACGATTTAATCACAAAACTTCACCAAAACTACGATTCACAGTGCAAGAAAGTTGGACAGTTGTCGAACTCTCTGGCTAACATTCCTCAGCTCATACATGGAGTCCAAGAAGTTTGTGATCTTATATGTGAGTTTTCAATGTGGTTTTCTTAATTTAAACTTGGCCTGCAGATGCTCATTTCTAGTGTGATAGCTGGATAAATGCTTAGAGGAGGTACTAGGATACTTCGGTGTGTTATGTAGGCAATGGACAAATTTAGCCTAGGGAAGGTTAAGTACAGTCACTCTCGACTTGTTTTAAGTGCGAGGATGTTTGAAGAGATGCAGGATTTAAGATTTATTCAGCTTTAATATAATATCGTATTAATTTTTAGGAGAGGTACAAGCGAGTGAGTGTTAGTGTGCGAGTAGTGCTTCATCCTTCCCATGCTCCTCTTCATAACGCTCCGCATACTCATTGGATGAAATAAAATTGGGATGAGAGGGTTTTAGATCCATCTCGAGGCAAAAAGCTCTTCTGAGTAGTAGAAGTAAGGATCGATGCGGAAACTCACGAGTATACGACTAGGTCTTAATAATGTAATAATTTAGTGTGCAGTGCTTCATGTGCCCCTCCGGCTAAAACTCACCTAGTTCGTTACAGTTTTCCACTGACGACTGGAGATGTAGATAAAATAATTGGTTTAGGTCTTTACTAATAATAACATTGATAAAATAATGAGACACTTGACCTCAAAGATGATGCTTAGCATCTTTTCTCCTCCCCATGTCTGTCTCTCTTGACTTTTAATTTATTTTGGTGACGCAGTAAATGTACAGTGTCAAATGGATGAAACAAATGAATCCTTGGAGGCACTTCAGGATATTGTGGATACACAGGAACTCCGAGAAAAGCAGTTAGACCATCGTTTTCAGCTGGCATTGTATCAGGAACGTCGCCTCAATGAACTTGAAGGCCTAAAGGGTATTTACGTTTCTCTTACTCCATTACATAGTTCCTAATTTAGGGGGTCAGAAGTTCACGGGACTTTCAATAGGATCCATTTAATCTTTTTCACTATTGTCTACAGTGAAGTTGATGGAAGAACACTTGGAAAAAGTCAAACATTTTGAACAGCGTCAAGTTTCTCGTTTGAAGGAAAGACAAGCAGTCTTTCAAGAAGCTTTTGAAGAGGATCTCCAGCATTTTAAACTGCAAGGCTCCATACCAAGTAAGTTGGCATTAAGTAGAAGTGCGTGCTCATCTTCAAGTCAGAGTAATTAATTTTAATATAAATTGTTTTACCAGAAGTGACGGGTGTTGCCGAAACAAGCCCAACTTTAGAAGAAATTGAATTAGAAGAGGATCCATTTGTCCTAGAGACTTTCTTGGCCGATCAAGAACAAAAGAAAATTTCATCGAATCCTTGACGTATATCGTGTCTTCTTAGCTTGTACGAAACAACCGGAAATTCCATTGCATAGTTTTATTCGCACTAAACAATAATTATTCCTATGAAGAGGATCATTACTGTGTCTTACCTTAACCATGAAATAGGTCTCGAGTCTCGAGGTTTCGTTCCAATTAATAATATATGCCACTGCTTCTTACAAGTAGAATTACTGAATTTTAGGCCGTAACGCTATCTCAAGAAAAACATTCCAAACCTACTAATGCAATTAGACGTCATTCCAAGTTTTCAACGAAGACACCTTCCTGTGATGTAGTTAGTTACTGACATTATTGAATAGTTAAAATAGTAGTATAGATTACTTATATTCAAAGGTTTTCATTTTTGTTTGCACCCGTGTTTGTCCCAATGTCAAATTGAATGCCTTGCCTACTAGGTAGTACGTACCAGTAATTGTTTAAGGTGTCACCCACCATGATCTCTAGTCCAAATGATGGGTCTTGCGTGGAGAACACGCTTCTACTAATAATTAGTTAAAAGATCTACTTACTACTTCAAAATCTAATTGAAAATGTAACGCTCAGTCTAAATGTTATCGGTTGTAATTCTGACCAAATATGGGTGTAATTACGAATTGATCGTCAAACTGTATTGTTTTAGATTTTCTTTAATAAAGTAGTTGTTATACAATCATATAATTACTACGCTTCTAGCCTGCTAGGCTTATGGAACAAAGAAAGACAGTAGCAAAGTATTTTCTCACTTAATTACACATGACCGTCTGCATAAACAAACATAAGAAACGGTGAGATACTAATAATCGTAAGTAAACTCCAAATAACTTCACTGCCATGATTTCAATCAAAAGTCGAGCAATTCAGAAATAATGTTAACGAAATTTACAAGTAAACGCAGGAATTAAATAAAATATATCCGTTTACCTGTTTCTTCATTCGATTTTTTTAAGTGTTTTCCATTTTCCGGTACATACGCAAGTACTTTATCGCATGAATAATCTATCATGACCGCTTATATGTATACGATTTAAAAGTATTTACACTACTTTTACACAAAATTTAATGGAAAAAGGGTGAACACCATGGTACTTGTTGACGACGTTCGCCACTACAAACGTCCTACGGAATCACGAAACGACGATTACAGACTACTAAGGCTGTTTAAGGGTACTACGAATCCATATTTACTCATAACCAGTTGGCACAACAGGTATGAATACTACGCACCAGGCCAGTAATAAAAGGTCGAGATTCAAGAGATGGGCAAAATCAGACTCAAATCCTAATTCCCTGTTTTGTACTTAAAATATAATTCTGGTGGGATTCTGCCCTCAGCGTTCAATACTTCAATAAGCCGCAGTCGTGCATCGGAGCTGGGGGTTCCCAAACTACAAAACACAAGTGCAATCGACAGTCGATACTGAAATTTTTTATTGAAATGGTTATATAAGATGATATTGTTATCCAGTTAAATAACTCACGGTCTCCGTAATAACGCTGGTAGAAACTGTTCCACGTAATACTTCTTCCGAAAAAGAATCATTTCCAGGATAAATTGGGGAACTTTACCATTGCTGGTGAAGGATCGCACAGCGGCATCGACATCCCGTTGCAATGGATTGTTAGCATTTAGTTCCAACTCCATCAGACCCTCAAGTTCGTTGTATTCCTGAATTCTAGCTTTGGCAGCACTGACATACTCACTCCAAACCGTTCTACAGCCCGCAGCTTGCGGGATGTAAGGCCAGTAAGTGGCTTGAACTTGAAGGAAACATGGTGGTTCGATAGGTATCCAATGGGTGAGAAAATCCGTAAAGAAAGAAAATATATGAAGCTCTCTAATGGGAGATGCTTGCTCCTTGGCAAAAATACTGTTGTACCATTTTTCATACCGGAAAAAGGTATTCGGTGCAATAAGGGAACAGTGACGGGCTAGGATAAAAGACGCAGAAACTTTGTCAGGCCTATTTTCATTTAAACCCTCGACCATTAATTTTTTTATGTTGTCCTTTAAAAATCGAAGAGCCTCGACATCATCGTTATAAAGTTTCTCCCATAATGTCACTGTTAATAAGGTATTTTCCCAATTTATTAATTCGGCTTTGCGTATTTTTTCCATAATTGCTTGAACCACTTTAATTGGTGACTGCGGCACGCCAATGAACTGAAAACATGGGATAAGAATGTTAAAATGTGAATCTAGTAAACTTATCTTCGACATGTCGGATGGAGGAGCAAAACCCACCATATTTATTGTATCCACTTTAAGTTGATTCTCACTCAGTTTACTTAAGCTCTCTTGCTTTTGAATAACTTGTTCAACTGTCAGGCTCGACTTCTGAGATATAATGTGTTGGAGCTGCCTTGCGAAATATCGTTGTTTTAGTGAGACCGTGATTGGAACTACAATAATTTTCTCATTAGTAAGAACGTTGAAAATACAGGTACTGCAACCTTCTCATATTCATGTTATCACTTACGATAGGAAACGCTTCGTAGTATAAAATGATGTCCAGACTGGTCCAAGGTAGGGCTGTCATCAATCAATCTGGCAGTGATTTTATGCAAAATGTCTTGACTGTAATTTCTGATCTTGGCCAAAGTGCTCGTTTTCTCATGATTACATTCATCGGCAATTATAAGCGCTTGGAAGAACTTCTCTAAAATCTCAATTGCATTTCCCCTTGCATTAAACTCTAAAATTGAAGGAGAGAAGCAAAAGGTAAGGAACCTATGAGAGAAGTCTGATGCAAAGAAGTATTCCTTCTGTGTCAACCTGGGGAAACAAATACCGTCGAAACCATGAGCATCTTTCTCCGAAGCATTTATCATGTCAAATTACCAATTTACAATTTATTTTAACCTGAGATGAACCAAGTAACTCACGTGATTAAATAAGACGACACATTTAGCAGGTCATACTTGGCATCCATTAGCCAAATCAATTCCATCGGTGGAGATCTTACCTATTAATCAACACAACAATAAACAATCATCGTGATAAAAATGACAAACTATCTAGCAAAGTACAATATGTATTTTGCTACTGATCTCAAATCACTACCACCTACTGTAGTAGTGTAAACTATCCGTATTTTGAATTAAACAAACCTGCTCACAAAAGTGATGACAGAACTTATCACGATTCAAGACAGCAGTCGAATTAAGGATCTGTCCAAAGCGTAGCACCTTTTCCACATTGACCTTAACTTTGTCATTAAGAAAGAAAGTACTTTCATACGGAACCACGTCAATCCCAGGCAAATGACCATTTCCATTCAACCCCGTGAAGTAATCCCCCTGCCCCGTTAAGTAATTCAGAACCTGGTTCACCGAATCCAATTTAGGCCATTTCGGCGGTGGTACTTGCGGCATATTCCTAAACGTGTCCATCCGCCCGTCCTCTACCACCTGCTCTCGCAACACTTTGGCCAAAAACACCGGGGCAAACAGCTCCCTGACTCCAGTCCCATTGTTCTCCTCCCGCTCTCTCTCCATCCTAATATACAGGTTCCTCGGCGTAAGGGCATCCTCCGCAACCTCTTGACCCGGGAAACCGCCGTTCATGTTCCTTAAGTATTATCCACCAGCAACTCTACACACACCAATCAAAACAACAATTCAAAACCCCAACCTAATATTCTCACATATAACACTACAATAACTCTACAACTATCCCATAATCAATACCCTCACAATTTCCACACCAAAAATCACTAAAAACAACCCCATGCAAAATAAATTTCTCAGGAATCCACAGTAGTCTCCAATTCATTCAATTATCCCATGCAGCTTCAAGGACAACATCAAAGAACCACACACTCAGATTAGCACCACAAAAAATACAAAAGCATCAATAGCAAATCCCCAGCAAACAACAATAACAGCATCTCCCATTAACAACAACACTAACAACACTAACAACACTACAAACAGTTAACAACTCAAAAATACATCAGTCACTTACAAACAACAACAAATGCGAAACTCCTGGAAAAAACAAAGTACACTCTACTAATCACTACAAAATTTCTAATTAAAATTATTACCGCCCAAACTCAACTTACCGGACTAAACCCACAAAATCAACCCTCACATACAGCACACTCCATCCAATTAGAAAGGTATGACTTCTAATCATCCAAAAATGACCAAACTGGTATCTATCCAGTATTTGTTTACTACTTGGTAATTATTCCTTTTGTAAATGACCAACTTTAAATCCAATATTAAAACTCTACCACACTTCAACCCACAACAACAACAACTCCCTCCAACCAATTCCAACCTCCCTCACAGTAATACTTGTTGTGATGCCTTCCTCAAAATCCAACATTTATTTCGTAAACTGTCATCCTTTTAAAAATGTATTTTTTCTCCAGTTTATCTGAAAAATCTTCGAATGTGAGTTCTTGTATAGACACTACTACGGGAGCCCGACACAAACAACAACTATACACTACACATGACTCAACAGATCGTGCTCCACATTTACCCACAAGCTTTACTATAGCGGATGAGGTCCGTATACTTGAAGCACTACTCCTGGCAATGAGCACACTATACACACACACACACACACACACAGCCCCACACACACACAGTAGAACAGAGCCGTATACGCAAACAGGTATAAAAACATTAAAGACTCGAGCAGGCGGAGTCGTTAGTGAGTCCTTCCAGTTTTGCCGCAATTTTATATAAAATCATAACAATCAAAGTTCCCTCCTTCCCTCGTGGCCATCCTTGTCCGCCAGCTTTCGAAATTCTTCTCAACCCATTCAATTCGAAGAAAGTACTCATTTTTTAGATGCGGTCGGGGTTCAAGTTCAACTAAAAATATATTTTGAAATTTTATCCCCTCAAAATGGCTCACCTTCAAACGGAATTAATTTCTCACACTCGGAAAGTCCAAAGTTTGTACAAGAGAGCCCTCCGGAACCTGGAATCCTGGGCCTCGCACAGGTAATAATAACCCTCCATTAATTTTTTACCCATCTGTATTTTCTAAGGAATTACATAAAAATCATCAAATTCGGAAAAATCCGAAATATTTTCATCCCACGATTATGAGTTCCAATTTTGTAATTTTTGCATTGGAAAGGGTTCGGTCAAAGAGATGGAATTGGCTTCCCTCAAATTCATCTTTCACAATAATTGATAATTCCTGGGTGATTTCTTAATTACAGAAATATAATTGAATGTTCGATATTCTTTTCTAGTATGGCGAATTGCAGAGTGTGAATTTTGGGAGTAGTCGAATTTTTCCAGTGTATTTGCTAATGGGGTTGGGTTTTGTTTTTGAAGATTCGGGATTGTAGGATCCTAGCACTGATGGTTTGTTTTAGGATGGGTGAAGATTAGTTTTATTGTTTTTAGCAAAGGCAGAGTAATGGAGGTCGTGATGCAAAGGAGGGGAAATGGATGCTTGGTGGATGTAAGATTTGACTTAAAGCTAAATGATTGAATGAGATTTTGAACCGATGGATGGAGAAGGCAGTGTTGTATAAAATTTCATTTTATTTCCTTTGTGTGTGGGAAGGTTTCCAACAGATTATGAACGACGGTTGTACATGGTTTTCTAGACATTGATTGCAAGAGCATCCTTATAATCAGGAATGAAGAAATTAAAAGGTCATGAAGGCTGCTGGGCAGGGTTTTCTTTTTGAAATGGAGGGGTTTGAGTCGGTGGTTGAGATTTTAAGGCTGGAGTATAGAGAGAGATGAGCTGGAAAGGGAGTTTGAAGGTTGGGGAATTGAAGGTGAAGTTTAGTCCGGTTCGGATGGAATTTTCATTGGAGTCCGAGGTTAAAACTTAATGATACTGTAGTTGTAATTAAAAAAATTGTAAAAAAAAAATTATTTCATCTGTATCTCTTTCTGAGAATATATACAGCTGAATGTATTTTACGGTGGTTGTTGCGTCTGAGTTTGATAAGTTGGGGGGAGTAAGCTGGTTGAGTATCGTTTCTATCTGTTACTGACGGTTTAGTTAGGAGGATATGTTCGGGTTGGGTTCGGAATGACATGGATTGTGATGGGTGGATTTAAGGGTTTCGGTGGAATTATGAATGACCGGATTCGGTGTCTGTACGTCTTGTTTTATAGTGTTTTGGGAAAGAGTTGAGGGTTTTTGTGACTTCCAGAGGATATTTGTGTTACTATTAGTACTTAATGCTAAGATTCTTAACGTTATACAATGAATACCTTAAATTGAAATCTTATTCATTAATATTGTAATTCTAACGCTAACCTAACATAAGGTAGGCACATAAAAACGGTAACAATAATAACGCCTTAACGCTTATTTACTTACATCTATATAAGTAAGAGGAGTAAGCCAATCTAAAAAAAAAATACATGTGTATATGTAAATTGCATTCGTGTTCATAGGAATGGACTTTCATGGACAGGGACGACGCGAATGTCTGTACATGTGAGAATGGGACCTTTCTGTACTCATTGCTCTTTAAGATTAGGCCACCGGCGTAATATTGCAATTTTTAAATACGTAGATAAAAGACAGCAGTAATTTGCTACAAACTTACTAATTGACTGATGTGTTCAATGTTTACACTGGCTTGCGTTATCCTACATCTTTGTCTCTTATAACCTACCCTAACTTGATATTAAGTCATTGTATTACTTTTTTGGTAAGATTTTTGTGTCCAGATTTCTTTAAAAAGCTAAAAAGTAAAAATTATTTTGTCTGTGAGGACAACTTGTTGAACTGTGAAGTTGAACCCGCAATTTGAGCTCAGATTAAACAGATTTTTACTTCCAATGGGCAATGGGCTTTATTTCCTGCCCTGAGCTTGGCCGTAGCCTCCACCTGTTGTCTGTTGTTGGCCCCAACCCCCACCGCCGCCGCCACCGCCACCACTACTTCCTCCGGTACTTCCCCAGCCGCCCTGTTGACCTCCACCGCTGTAGCCTCCGCTGGATTGTTGACCCCAACCGCCGCCGCCGCCGCCGCCGCCTCCTCCTCCGCTGCTTTGGCCCCAACCGCTACCGCCGCCGCCGCCGCCCTTTCCGCGGCCACCACCCTTGTTCAAACTCCTCAAAAGTCCAGATAACTTTCCTTTGATGCCTTGGAAGACACCACGGATCTTACCCTTGACCTGAGTGAAAATTTGTTTAATATTGAATCCACTTCCACCCCCTTTTCCGCCGCCGCTGCTTCCTTTCCACCCACCGCCGCCGCCGCCACCGCCGCCTCCGGATTGTTGTCCCCATCCACCTCCGCTACTTTGTTGTTGACCCCATCCTCCGGAACTTTGAACTGGTTGAATTTGAATGGTACCACCCCATCCTCCACTTTGTCCTCCACCTCCGCCGCCACCATGGCCGCCACCGCCGCCGCCGCCATGACCGCCGCCGCCGCCTCCACCACCACCACCAGCTTCCCATCCTCCAGCGGATCCTCCGCCACCATATCCTCCAGAGGGAGCTCCGTAGTTAGAAGATGGAGCTGCAGCTGCAGGGGCACCATAGCTGGTGCTGCTTCCATCTCTTCTGTTCACAGTTGTGTGGTAGTGTGTGTGTTGTTGGATAGCTTTATTGAAACCCGCTTCACAAGTTAAGGCTAGTGCTAATCCCATTAGCAAACCTATGCACAGGGTACGTTTAGGCAGCATTTTCATCTAAAATTCAGATACAATTTTCAAACGTTAATCCAACACAGCGGTGTAACATCTATAATAAATCCAATTAGCATTAAAGCTATGGTATGCGGCTCTGTATGTATGGATCTGTAGGAATTTCTAATAAGCAGCATTTGCCAAAAGCTATGCTATTGCTTTAGGTTGCACTGAACAGATACTTTTCAAGTATGATTGAAAGGGACTGAAATTTCAATACGCAGTCGTTTATTTTGAATGGATGGAAATAAAATTTTGATTAAAACTTCAAGTTGAACTTTATGAAGTCAACTTGTTGTCAAAAATCCGATTTTTTTTTTCAAAATGATTATTCACTTGAAAGGGCTATGGATTTGGTCACTAAAGGAAAGTGTCACAGCCAAAGGCACAAGCGGAGATCGAAAATAATGAAATGAATCAACTTTAAATTTGTTGATTGAAGTAGTCACCTTTTTTTATTTACTGATCACAAGTCACAATGAAAATTTCCGCCTGGAATCCAATCGGCGGATCGGTATATTTCACTCACTTATGTATCACAATGGTGTTGATCCCAGTGGAAAATATCCTGATAAAATAGACCTCGGAAGTTGATACAAGAAGATCCACACAAGGGTACAAACTTGGCTTCTCTACACTTGTGCTTTTCTTAGAAGTCTTGAAGTCGGAATGAGCTCTTGGGCTTTTCAGTCAATGGATTTTATAGACCCTCTATGTAACATTTATATTATTGGGGGGTGGCACATCAACAATCATTCATTTTGCAGAGGTAAAGGAAAAGAGAAAGGTGTTCAGAGAAGACAACCGGCATTTTTATGGCAATAATAGTCAGAAAGCTTGGCAGGTGCTTACACATACCACGCAGACTCAACGCTGTATGCACAACTTAAGTAGGACTAGTTTCAAGATCCCCACTTTACAGTCTTCGAAGTAACACATGTCATAGGCCTCAAGTTATAAACTAGGAATCGAATTAATTACTACCGACTTGAAAATATTTTAGATATGCAACTTCATTGTCATTTCATCATGAGAAATTAAAATTATCACATTTTTAGGAATCCCATCTCATTGGGACTCATAATTATTTGAGTATGAAGGAATTACGCACAGCCACACAAAAGCAAATCTTTATGGAATCAGCTCACATAATATTAATCGGTAAATGTATCTAACAATAAGTAGATGTCGAACAAGAGGTGTAGTTATATTTATAACTACGTGATGCGATCTCCTGACACAGTTTTTGTAACGATAAAACTTGTCAGTGTGACAGTCGTAAAAACTCGTAAGGACTGTAGTTGTGAGGACGTTAAGGAAATATTTTGTGAATGAAATTAAATATATCCGTATTCATTTCACTCCCAAAAAAAAATGTGCATAGTTCGGCAAGGTGTGCGTGAAATTTGTCGACATGGCATTATCAGACTATGATTCTTAAGTATAATCTTCAGTATAAGTATGTAGTAATATGCTTGCATGAGAAGTGCCTTATTTGTTCAAAATATGTCGTTTTGGGTTAACGATCCGGTAGCTTTTGCTAAATTATACACACGCACATGTGAATCCCTCCAAATTATATTAAAGTTTTATTTATTTAGTTTTTCATCATCATGTCTGAAGACGAATAAAATGACTACTACATTTAGATGGTGAAAATAAAAGGATACGAAAACTCCTGTATTTTCTGGTTTCTTCCACATTACTATATATCCACTCTTCTGTAAAGGAAATATTACAATTATTCTCTAAATGCTCGGCCTACCTCCGCTACCGTTGTCTTGTGCAAGTGACAAGACGAGAAGACAAGTTTGGTCTCCTGCTGCGAAGTAGTCTTCTGGCCAGGCTTGAGACGTGCGTTTATCTAATTAAATTAAATTAAAATATTACTGTCATTAAGGGCTGCGTAGACAGTATTGTCATGTTACGACCACGTGCACGCTCCACAGACACTCTGGTATGGTCCAACTTGTCAACGCAGAGCACATACACTCGGTGGCCACAAATTTGCATTATAAGTCAATACAAATGGTCTCCGGTGGATAACTCCAGTTCGACTAGCGCTAGAGGGCTGAAATTTTTAGAACGTTTAATTAGAGGTGTTTAGACGAGATAGGGAATAACAAAAGTATAGATTTTGTTGTTTATATCAGTATAAAAAAATTTAAAAACAAAAAAGGTGGAATTCCGTGTGACAAAAGTTTGCATTATTACCGTCACCCTTTAGTTTTAATAGCGGATATCCCCACCACGGGCCTTAATAAGCTCTTGAATTATTTTGGGGACGGAATACACTAACTTTCGCGTCTTTTTGGGTGGAATAGTGTACCATTCGTCAGTGAGAATCTGCAGTATCTCACCATTATTCTGGGCCAAGTGGGGGCCACCACGGAGAGTAAGAAGAAGCTCGACCCAAAAATTTTGAATGGGATTCAGGTCTTCCTATTCAGTAATTAACAGCAGGACATATATGTGGCTCTTCTGAAACCATGGTTGCATAGGTTTGGATGTACGCTTCTGATCCTTCGTCCTGTGAAAAATTAATTTCCTAAAATTTTTTAATTTGTTGCAAGATTCCTTAAAATATTTCTCAAATATGGACTGAAGGATCTCCTTGTTCATGGTGGTATGAACGCTAACAAAATTCCCTACGATATTGGGCGAAAAACAGCCCCATACTGTCAAGAGATCTGAAAATGAGCATGGGATAAAGCCATGCTTATAGTAGGGTTTATTTAAGGTTGTTGTAAGCAAGTTTATATCCGTCTCGAATTACGGTAAACTTGTAGAACCCTGGCTGTAGTGATTTTTCTGGGCTTCTCCACACTTTTGGCTGTCCGTTGGTATCAAAACTATAGATTTTGGAATCCCGAGACCGGTGTAGTTTAGCCCAATACTTATCTCCACATTTGGAAAACTTTCGTCCCCTGCTACCTCCTTTTGTCAGCATATTTTTTGGTGATCAAAGATTTTTTCCGGGCAATATTTCCATTGTATTAGACTTCCTTGAGTCTTCGCCTTACAGTGAGGTCCCTAATATTGACACTGGCGTCGCTTCTTACGCTGCCAGCGTTCAGGTTAGGTCGCCACTTCCTATGTTTTATGGCTGTCTTCATTATTTGACAGTAAAAACTCTTGCTGGTAACCCCTGGTCGGCCAGTGTGAGATAGCGTTTAATTACTTCGTACCTAACGCACCTGAAAAACACTTTTTCAGCAGCTGGATACGAAACGTGTAGAAATTTAGAGGGTGTTTTAATAGAAGCACCGTCAATGCACCTCCGGGCATTTAAATCTGTACAATCCTGGCTTCAATCTTTTTTCCATATCATAATTAATTAGCTAATTTGATTACGACACTCTGTACTGTAAATACGAACAATAAGGTCTAATCCAGAGCTCTTTTTTCGTGAATTGTGCAGAAAGAGCTGGGATACACTACCCATAATGCAAACTTTTGTCACACGGAAATCTCACCTTTTTTGTTTTCAATTTTTTTTAATACTGATATAAACACCCAAATCTATGCTTTTCCCCTACCTAACTCGTCTTAACACCTCTGTTTATGAATTCTAAAAATTTCAGCCGTTTAGTGCAAGTCCCGTTGGAGTTATCCACCGGAGACCATCTCTACAAGCTTATAATGCAAATTATTGGCCGAGCACTGTATATAGCCCTCATATCGTAGCCCTCATCATAACATCGGTCCGAGCTAGCTCCAAATCTCCTGAGCCCTGTTTATTTGTTAGCTAGTGACAATAAGCGATCTCCTACTTGAAATATGGTAGCATTTTGTGGAACACGTCTGTCACCCAAGTCGAGGAAAAAGTTTTTGTAGGATGGTGGAATGGAAGCATGTGGAATGTAGGGAAATTAAGTGAGGATGTACCGTAATAATATGCGTGTCATGTTGCCCTGTTCAACGTAAACATAAGTTTTTCTTCTGCCGTGTGAACATCATTGAGAGTGTCCGCATGGATGTCAAGAAGTTTTCTGTTTTTTTTCCCCACGTTTTTCCTTGCGCTTCTTTCCTGATTGTGACTTTGTAAAAACAAGGAGCAGTGTGGGTATTAAAAAAAACTCACTGTTTCTATTCCTTGAATGAGCTCATTTTTAAGTATTATCGTCAATCTATCCCACTTCAACTCCTACAATAGGTAAAATTGACAAGGAGTCTTGGAAAAGGGATTCTCTCATTGGCGTTCCTGCACGAGACTCTCACTATTTACTCGCACTGCTTGCTCCTCAGTAATTATATTGTTTTAGCTTGCACTATATATGCAGTATTATCTCATGATTACGTGTAGTGTGCCGCGATACTCATCATATGTATTCTTATGATGAGGGGGAGGTTCGTACATTTGGCAGGGATGTTTACATTTAGATTTTTACATTGAAGAAAACTCAACCAAGGAGTAAAAAAAACGCGTTGGGTTTCATATTAATTATGAGATTGTAAATTATATGGTTATGGCCACTCTGGAAGGATATAGGTAGTTGTAGTGAATGGTTATTCCTTATGAAAAGTCACGGAATCATTATGATTGGTTATAATTAAAAAGTCAATGGCTATGAACTTTTAATGGACTTCCTCTCGTTTATATAGATAGGTTCTTATCATAATTTTTTCTCGATTTCTATTAATTAGTTATATGAGTGCTTATGTAAATTTTTCACGAAAATGTACATCTACTTGTGGGACTTTACGCACGAGGGTCGGTAGTGAGTGAGGTATCCATGTTTCTCCACTTATATATTGTATGTTGGAAATAGATAGTGGATATAGAAATTAGAAAATTTTTTTACTGAGTGAAATATCGTATTTCCTTTTACCTGGCTTCATCGCCTAACATACAGCATCTACATATTTTTAAATGTATAATAATTAATAAAATATTACTCTGTTGCTTAATACATCTTTGTTAATTTTTCCTGTCGCCTTCATATATATACATATACATGTATGAGAGATCACAGAGATCTTTTTACTCTCTCTCTCTCTCTCTCTCTCTCTCTCTCTCTCTCTCCCTCCCTCCTCAAGTTTATTCCTTATGTTATCAATGGATGCAAATAGTATCTTTTGATTGTTTTTAAAGGTTTTCTTGAATAGTACTTTCATTTGGAGGCTATACTTGCTGCAGTTGGGAATGCAACAACTCCCAACAAACAACGGATGAACTTACCACATGCATGTATTCATTCATTCAGAACAAATCCTTCCCCGATGATATACATCATTCTCGGATTCTCACTCTATGCCGTCGTCATTTGACCAAGGGATAAGGATGCAGTGGCATTGTTATTGTCCTGTTGCAATTCGTAATTGCTTTTACTCTGGGTTGGACAGAGACAGATGTGTTTAAAAAAGGAAAACGCTGTTAAAAATTGGAATACAGTAGAGGGAACGGAGGGAAAAAGAAGCAGTGGAGATGAATTATTGTGTTTATGCGTAGTTTTAATTGGGAAAGGAGGTAAGCTGTGCATGTTAAGAATGTAGTCCGAAATTTGTAGAAGGATTTTCCTGTTGAACGAGAAAACTATGCAGAAGACGACGAATTAGGGAATTATTTTCAATAACTAGTTTATAAGGTCATAACTCTCGTGCAGTATGTGTCTTAAATTACCGGAACGAAAGAGATTGACCTTGTTTGTCCGTTTGGTGGGAGTTTACTAGGAGTCTTTTTGAGTCGTACTAAAAGCTCAGCTCTGGTCTTCACTCACAGGCCTTTAAATGAGTGTAGGTCGTCTCATTCGTTGTGTAGGGAAATAGTTTCTTAATAATTGCACCAATTTAAATAATACATCATACATGAAAAAAATATATTTCATATGGAAAATGAAATCGTAATCACGTGGCTTGACCTGTAACAGTTACTGAGTTAAGTAAAATCATTTGAATAATTTCCTCACTTTTCCATCCCAAGTTATATATACGCGTTACATTGTAATAATTGGAAGATGCTTCGTCAAATAAAAGATTAAAAAAAAAAAAAAAAAACTTGGCTTCGGATCCTATTGATGAATGTGGATGTCGAAATTGTCTAGACCAATTATAGGAGTGCAAAGTTGAGGCTGTTTGATTAAAATTGAGGGATACATATATATGTATGCTACAGCTGAGCCATTAGAGATGTGACCCACGTAATGAAGAAGTTTCAAATCTCACTTTTACCTTGTGAAATTGATTGGTTTGTGTAATTTAAATGGAAGATAAATTAAATAATAGCTGCACGATACCTTTGGTTTACATTATAAGGAGGATGTGCCTAAAATATTTGAGTAATGTAGTCACTTATTTGCATGTATTCTGAATTGAATTATTCTGTCTGTAATATTAAATATCAATGGGGTGATGGCACATGCTCAACTTTGAGCAGCTGCCTCTTTCCAAGTGTTTGTATTAGGACTATTATTCTTATTATTTTATGATAATTGATAGATGAGGTCTGGGCGAGGGAAATAATCGTGCGTTAATTCCTAATGTATCTTCCCTGAGCGTCCCGATCTGAGCTTTGATAAGAAAGTGGATAGAGAAAGCCGTAACATTGACTGTTGACTAACAGAAGCCTCTGTTGTTTCAATGTGATAATTTTGTAATAGGTATGCCCAGGACACACAGACAGACTGTAGACATCAGGGTTGGAGTTTGGGGTTATCCCGGGGAGACATTTTTAGACAGTGATCATTTTTTTCTTCTTCAATGAAGATGAGCTGCATCGACAATTATTTGACATTATCAAATAAATGATCATCTGTCCATGTACTTGTAGTCATGTAGTTTTGTATTTAATTATTAGTTATTTTTTGATTTTCTTCAAGCTAAACCCTCATAATAATTAATTATGAGACGTGTCCCGAAAATACTAGGTTTACTAGCGAAGGTGAGAATATTTGATTGTGGCTGCTTACAGTGGACACATAATTACAGTAGATACATATATGTGTGGTGGTAATTACAAGGATCTGTTATGTATGCTTTGGTGTGTATCCATGGACTATATGTATCTATGTGTATTTTTATTTTATCAACATGACATTACTTGAGTTATCATGTGGATGTAGAAAAACGCCCGACGTTCGCCACCGTATTTGCTTAAGAAAGTTTTCTACCCTCACATTCTTTTAATATTAATAATCAAAGGAGTTTGTCAGAGAATTCTGATTCAGTCATTTAGATCCTGTTTCTTTTAGCGAGTAGCTTTTTATTTACATGCATAATTACATACATACATTGGCGTACATACTATACCCGCATTATATAGAATGAAAGGGTGGACCGTGTTCAGAGCTGAAAGCAACTAGACAAAACTCTCATCAAATAAAACATGGGTATAAATACTTTTATAATTATGTCTGTATTTATTCTCCTGCCGGTTGATGTTTCAATTTCATTTGGTCATCTTGTTTGTTTTAGTTTTACTGGCAGTTGAACATTGAGTCCCCCTTTAATGTCCCATTAGTACCACTATTAATCTCTCGCTCCCATTTGACTTATATCGTCGTAGAAACTTGACAGTTACTGACAGTTATAACTACCAATGGATGCAAAGGTTTTGTAGTTTGTAGTAATTAAATTATTTAAAAAGTTTTTCTTAATACCATGATGATGATGATGATGATGGTCATGATGCTCCTTGTGAGGGAATTTCTTAAATCCACCTTGAGTATTTCTGTTGGGACTGTACTTCAAACAAGCTGCGGTCAGGGTGAATGACTATTGGAAAATCTCAAATTGGTTGTATTACAGAAGTGAGGTTCTTCATTGCCATGCTTTGTGAAATAATCTGTCTTTTTTTCGTCTTCTCTCACAAACGTATTTTTTAGTATTGAAAGAGAGCTGTTACGGTAGAATCGAAGTTAAAAGGACCATTAGTTTAAATTACCATCATCAACTGTTTGAAAAGTTTAGGGTTATTAGCTCTCCGTACTCACTTATCTATCAGTCGTGTTAATTTTTATTGATACATCTCCTCAAGTGCTGACTGACTCCGGCATAGTAAAAGTCTTCTGTGGGGATTCTTATGTGGAACACGCGATGCGTCATGTAAACGTCAATAGTAAACATTGTAGATACCTACCTAATAATGGCTAAGCAAACATGACAATGCACAACGAGTGAGAGAGTCTTAATGTAAATCCCAATAGAGTGTAAGGAATGAAGGTGTCAGACTTAAACTCAGGCATTGCATAGTGGGAGTGCAGCCGTTTTAAAGGTATTGTGTTCGGGAGTTTTTCAAATCATAATAATTACTACAGACTTGTTGGAAGTTTTCGAGATTCCGAGGCAATTACTGAGCCACTGTCAATCAAGGAAATGTAAAGGGAAATATTATTGAGTCCAATGTTTTCGGTTTGATTTTAGGTGGTGTCAGATTTGTATTTTAATTTGGGATTGATTTGTCATATTGATCTGTAAAATCATTTCATAGTCTCCTTTCACTAGATACTTGTAAACATGAAAGTTTTTATGAAGCTATTCTTATGACATTTGTTGTTGTTGTTGTACTAAAATTCTTGCACATTACCTTATCCGAAGTTCAAGTTGTTTTGAAAATAAGAATTATTTCGGTAGATTTAATAAGCTTATTGTTTGATTGTTCTCTGGACACTAATACCAATGGCTCAGGAGTGTTAAGTATTAGGAGTAATTAAGAATCCCAAAGGTTACCCTCTTTGAGTGTAGGCTTGGTCATAGTAGCACTATAGTTTCTTGACGAGGACCAAATAGATAATGAATCCCGTGATTTTAAGTTCTTATTTATTTTTTGATGGGATTTATTTGCAGGGCGTCACTCTGAGAAGTTCTTAATGAGTTTTTCATATGACTTTTACTATGCAAGTGTAAATTATGACAGTATTTTATGACCCCAATATTTTGTAATGCATATTTTGTATGCGTTGGAATTATTGTTGTTCTTACTGAACCCTCTAATTAAATCTCTTGTTCTTCTTGTTGAATTCTAATGAGGCTGGAGTTTCTTGACATACAAGAATGGGAGATGCACATGGTATTAAATGGAATAATGTGATTAAATTAATGCAAGAATTTGGTTTCCCATTATTTTTAGGAAGGTTGGGACTAGTGAGGAGGACCTGCACATTGTTGTTAGAACTCTTTGAATCATGGGTTTTTTTTAACAAGTGCTCAAATGACTTTAAATTTGACATATTTGTCAATCCGACAAGTTAAGTGTCGACCTGTCTGTCTCTGATTGTGAGTGTATGTGTGTAGCAAGATGTACTTAAATTATGGTTGTTAATGTGGAATAATAGGAATGTGGAATAGATACATGTAGGTTTTATTACCGCAGTCATTTCCTGCCTCCTCCGTCTATTTTTTTTTCTGCTGTGATAAAAATGTATATTATACTTTTGTCTTTCTTTAGGGCTGTTCCTGTATCTCTCAGAAAACTGTTGACATGGTAGTGTAAATAAACTGAGTCAGTCGAGAGGGGGGAGCGGACCTACTGTGATAAGCGGATATAAGATAAATATTCTGCTGCATAATATATCTCCTATTACATAAAATATAATAAATATAGGTATATGAGGAAAGGATGAATTATTATTGTGCAAACGAGGAATTCGCAATGGACGGAATGGCTAGGATCCTTTAGCTCGAATAGCCTCACGCATTATTTTCTTTAGGGAAAAAAAATTTTTTTATTGTTAGGTAATTTGTAAAACTGTGGCATTGTCGACTCGGAACAATTGACGCAACTTTTCTCAGAATTCCCATTTGTTTGGGAGAACATTCTCACCTGTCTGCAAAGTATGGAGTGTGATAGGATACTTCATTTGTACTTTTTTTTTGAGATAGTGAGATTATCATAATGGAAATAACTTTCTCTACATCCATAATATGCACAAATTCTCCCCTCAGGTGTGTCTTGACTCTTGTTCCTATTTAGCGGGACAGGATTGTGTAAATACTCTTGTCCGTCAAACTTGAGGATTTGGGATTAAAATATGTTATATGATTGTATGACTTCGTATGATAAATGAATGCAGATGTAATTACTACCTTCACACGAGGCATTATTACTTGATTCGATCCTAAGATTTGCTATTGGTGATTTGGTGTTTCTTGAACTAATAATGGAACGTTTAGGCAGGCTAGGACTATGTACGATATTGTAATTTGGTATTGCTGTCGTTATTGAATAAATGCTATGATTGAAGCTAGGGATACGCTTTGAAACCATGATAAATGAGGAAAATCTTCAAATTGATAAATACTACTCTACTGTTTAGATGGTTTTTTTCCTATATATTATCCTTTGGAAACAGATTTTAATTTTTTTTAGGATAGGAAATTATTATTGGTTGTTTAGGTTATTAGAGTAGTTTCCAAGTCTATGGACTCCCCTATATACAAGGTATCTACAGATATCGTTTAAGTTTATTGATAGGCTGGAAGTAAAAGTTTCTGTAAGTATTTAGAGCCCATGTACATATGTACCGCATGTTGTGTGCTGCCCTGCTTGGGCATGGACTGGTGTATGTGACTACTTGTGTGTGTGTATGTGTGTGTGTGTGTGTGTCTATGTACGTATATGCTGGGTGGAAAGAGAATGAAAGCAAGAGTTCTTATTTAATGATAATAAATATATAATTATTGTGATCATCATTATATTGCTTTGATTTGATGGAAGGAGACGGAGGAAAATTTCAAATTCGTAACGCACCAGTGCTACGGTTATTATTATTGTGTGTGTGACTGTGTGAGCCTTTGATGAAATGTACGTTATTTTTTTCCGAAAGTATTTAACTCCGTGTTTATCTGCGTAGGATGAGAAAGCCAAACTTGGTTTCAATAGACTCGCACTGAGCGTCTCCTAATAGGAATGGGTCCAAGCAAGGCACCGTTCTGGGAGATGTTACATGCTTAAGTCTGTGGACGTCTGTATGTATCTCTGTAGAAGTTGTTAAGGAAACTTATCCGCATTCCCCTGCTGCACCTGCATTTATGTAGTATGCATATTATGTGTGTGTGTGTGTGTGCGGATGTATATGTAAGTATATATACTTACATGTATAATTTGGTAGCGTGTAAAGGAGGTACTGGGTCCTGTGCTCTTAAGTAGGTGTATATAATCCTGACAGGAATGATATGTGAATGAATCGCTTGTTGTTAAAAATTTCAAGCGTTTTTTTGCATTCAATTCAAAAAATTATTATATTCTTTATTTTTTTTTTAAACTTTAGATTTGTCTTCTTGGCACTATGGTGTTATGCATGGGTAGACTCGGCCGGGGACTCGGGTCTAGTAATAAAAATTATCATCGTTTTCGTTTGAATGGAAATATATGTGTACTTATATTTATTGTTACTCATATTATAGATATATATAGATATAAAATATTTGTACATGTTTTTTTAAGGAAAAATCCTGACATGCATATCCATACACTTTTAAGCATATTTTAAACGCCATGAATTTTCTCGTAGCGTCTTAAGACGCGTATTTTGGCAGGCCTGTGAAAGTATCCTCTGTGTATATCCCCTGTATATGAAAAATCTGGATGTATCTACTGTCCATTCTATGTAGTTGGATCTATTGGGGTGAGGCATGTGGATCTTCATGTAAAACAGGGATTTTTACAGTAATTTAATGTTTGTTTACCTTTTCCGTGGTTTGTCAAAGAATTGTGTCTGTCTAGGCGGCCACTTATTATACTCAAGACTTACCTTCTTTTTTTTTTTGAGGGGTTGGTACACAAAGCTTGACGCATGTTTAGCAAGTGTCAAGAAGAATTATCTCTTGTAATAATTCTGAATTTACGCTGCATCAAGGTTTACAGCTCTCGTAATAATGGACAGCATCGGGGGGAATCAGAGCGATCTGAATTGAATTCCCCTCTGCTTCAGTCACTACTTGGGAAGATTATGGGTTTTTGATATGAAGAATATGGAGTTTTATGTGAGAGTAGTTTTTTACGGGTTTCAGAAGTGGAGGCCTCATATGTGTATGTACGTGTAGACTGTCGGACGCTGAGGTGTGTGTACTTACAGGGAATTAAATTACCGTAATTTCATACGTAAGCCCCATCTGATCTGGGTTTATGCTCATCTAATTGACAATCTTGTATTTAATGTTATCTTGATCAGAGATAAAGGCATTTCAGGTGAGTAAGGTGAATTGTATCGTATTAACTTTAAAAATTATTTTTTATTTTGTTTTTTCTTACGGATATGCTTTTTGTTGAGTAGGAGATGAGGAGAATGCAACGTTAGATCCTTTGGGAGTATAAATATATACATTTATGTGTAGAGATATTTATTGTGAGGTCTTCTCTCTCTCTCTCTTTCACACACACACACACACACAGATCATTAGGGTCTGGTTTAAAGCCCTTGTACGAACACTGACTCGTTCAGGTGCTCTGTACATAGTACATATGTGTATATTGTTTTGTTATTTTTGGTGTCTACCTTTGTTTTTAAATCTGTAGCCTTTACATTGGAAATTTGTAAGATTTCTTGGAAGTTTGTCAGTTAGTGTAGTTTGAGCGTAAAAACAACAATAAAAACTGACAGGTTTTATGTTAGCTTTTTTTAGTACATATTTTAGCTTATAGCAACTTCTTGTTTCACTGTTCACGTATGAACTCTTTAAGTTAATGTTAGTTTCCTTCTGAGACTTCTATGTACTGATATCCTGTAATTATTGTGTTTCCCCCCCCCCTCTAAATCGCCCGTAACTAAGTATTTTCAGGTTTTGAAATATTTATTGTGAGCATCAATCTTGCTTTCATGCTATAATACACATGAGCTTGGGGAAGTGGATTCTGACGCCGTTTCTACTACTTGTGGACCCAAATATGTTGTTTTTTCCCCCATCGGCACATATCTATTTCAATTTGTTACGGAATAAAATGTTTGTATTTGTTTGATTGTAACTTCTTAAATGCCGGATCATATAATGTACAGAAATATCTATATATCAGCTGCTGTGGCCTAATTTTGGAAAAGTTTCCAATCAAGTTTCCTGGTTTTTTTTCTATATTTTTCTGAAATTATTATTATTTTCTTTCTTGTTTCTATAAGTATTTGAACTGTTATCAAGAGGTCATGGATCTGCAAATCGTAATGTTTTGTGGAGTTCTTGTGTAGCCTGTCCCCTTCATTTTAATCCTGTACAACAGAAAAAAAAGCAAGCTTGCACACGTGAAAAGTTGTCAACTTTATAGATTCCTAACTTCCTGCTGATAGGAATCTCTGTACTAAAGAAATTCGTGGAGTGAGTCTACATTTCCCTGTAATGATGGGTAACTCTTAAAAGTTACGAATTTTTGATGACAGTTTATTGACAGATGATGGCTTATTTCAGAGTATGCACAGTCTCTGTTCGGGGATACGTATGTGGAAAGGTTTTAAAAAATAGAAATCGATGAGAGAGAGAGAGAATGTGTGCTTGGGAAAGGACATGATTTTCTAGTAGTTTTTCAGGAAATTGATGGGTTATTGTAAACCTGATTTACAGATGTCTCGTACTTTTTTATTGTAGTCATTGTAAGGGTATATAACTGTACCGGCAAAAAAAAACTCCTGAACGGGCTTGCTTAAGGGTGATTGTTTCTTCTAAAATTAAATCTCTCTTATTTGCATTGTAATTGAGTTGGCTGCCTCAGTGGTTGTGGTGTAATTATTTTTTATATAATAGGAAGATAAGTAATGTAATTACTGAAGGAGAAGCTTTACAACTGTGGACAGCAGGTTCTCACTCAAATCTCAAGAATGTGAGTACATATGTTCGTCTATATATAGTACTGGTCTGTAGGTAGGTATATATATATATATTTACTAGGTATTTTATTTTATGAAGTGACATACAGCTCAACTTGAAACATTGTTGCCTGTGGTCATTGCCCTTCTGCACTACTCACTCTGTGATGTCGGTGTTATGTCGTGAGTGTAGTATTGGTATTTTATCTTATGTGTTTAAAGTTAGCATGTGAGCTCGGGTCTGCACTAACAAGATTTTTTTTTTACTTGTCAGTCAGACAGAACCGTAAGTACAGTTAACAATAATTAGCAACAATTATTTAATAGATCATTGTATGCGTCTCGAGATTTTTTTCACACGTCAGCTCATTTCGTAAACTCTACGTGTGGACTATGCATGAGGATAGGGGAGTCTCTCAAGTTAATACCCATACAGTCAACACTTGAGAGCTCTTTACAGGGTGTCACATATGTCCGTGGTTTGGAGAGTGATGATTGTGTGGAGCCAGACTTGATGTCACTTGCTCTCTGAATAATATTACTGAGCCTCAAAAAATGATTATGACGAAAAATAACATTGAATGTTGAAGAAATAATGATTGTTCTTAAAGAGAAAAAGTCATTCATAATGCATTCGTATGGTCGCCGCAGGTTAGGCTAGGCTTAGCAGAGGCTGTGAAGGTTCATATTATTACCCCTGCAGTATTGTGTCCTACTTCAATTATTTTATAGGATACCTGACCTGAAGTCCATTTGTTGTAGTCAAGTCAACTCACAACAGTGAGACAAAGTCATGAGGGAAAGAGTAGAAGGAGGAAATCATGTCGGATCGAAAGTGAAACTTGAGTATTACATCAGTAGAGAATGCAATTATGTATTATTTCCATGCACACACACACACACACACATGATATTATCTGAAATAATGTGTAAACTCATTCTGTCCGGTGACTCCATTGTGGTTGAGGAGAACCAGAAAATTTAGAACTGGTGCGAAGGAGATGGACACGTGAAAATTGAAAAGGAGTCAGTATCTATAGATAATGGAGGATGATTAAGGAGATCTTTTTTAATGAATGAGCCAGATGAGGGTGAATGGGAGGGTTTGTCTGAGGTTCAGTATTATAGGAAATGAAATATCTTGATTCAGGAAGATGAAGAAAAAGGAAGAAGATGAAGAAGATGAGAGGAAAAGTAAAATCTATAAAAATGTGTACAATCTCATGTATGTAAGGCTATAGGTCTATGTAACTTTTATAATTTTGATTATTTTGACGACGATGCGAATGGGCCTTGTCCCAGCATAGTGCATGTTTGGTGCTAGTAGTGGTGGTGGTGGTGGTGGTGGTGGTGGTGGAGGAGGAGGCGAAGTATTATTACGGTATTTGAAGCATTACACGGGGAAGATGAGGCTATATACTGCAGGAGATGGGATCCTACGTACATATTCATTACGTTCGGATGATTGCACGTGAATATCTCTCCTTTGGCTAGGAAGAAAGGAAATGAGGACAAAATTATGACTCAGGTTGTCTAACCGCGTCTCTTACATTGCACTTTGTACCATTCAACCATTCAAAGAATGGATCTTTAAGTCATATATCATTGTTGGTTCACGATATCATGCGGTACGCCGCTTTACAATGAAATAATAATCATGAAAAATTCAAAACTTCACAAAAATTTGCTGTCTCGTCGTCTCTGTGTTCCTCTCTCTCTCTCTCTCTCTCTCTCTCTCTCTCTCTCTCTCTCTCTCTCTCGTTGCTTCTGCCCTCGCTCTCTAACTCTTCATATCATCATTTCGTATCCCTTGCTCATAATCACTGTCATCGTTTGATTTCCAACTATAATATTTATGTACGTGTCATTTGGGGGTATGTGTATATATATGGAATAGATTTCTCCACACCTTACTCTCAATGGTTTAATTTGGTTCCTTCCATTTTTTTTTGTCGTAAGGTTGGAAAATAAAGCTTAGGGAAATATCCTGAAAAATTGTAATACCCCAATTATTCCAGAGGTTGGTTTTATTTTCATCAGTCAATAAAAATTCGGGTTGATCATTTTTTTTCCCGAGGGATGTTTCCTATCAGAAATATATCTAAAGATAAATATGATTCCGTCGAAAGTTTTACGGATCACATGCAAATAATTGCAAGTCTGAAAGTTACACTTAGTAGCTTGTTATCTCTACTGGTGTCGTGTAGTAATGGATGGACTTGTTGACAAACAGGACTGGGATGATTTGTAGAAGTTGGAAATCGGATTTGAATGTTTTTATTCTTTCCTTGTGGCCTTAACAATTTTTTCTTGTAGTATTATTATCTCGTGGTATTTTCCTTCTCTCTCTCTCTCTCTCTCTCTCTCCGTCCATCGTCCCTAAACGAACTTGAAAGGTTCAATAGACAATGTTTTAAGAGGAGGGGAGGGGGGGGGTGTTGAGAAATGTGATGGTCGTTGCTTGTAAAAAATTGTATTCCTGTTTGAGATGGTTTGCCTTTTTTGCTAGAGGCACAAGTCACAAGTCAAACCGATTAATGGCTCTCTTTTCTGTTGATGTTTTTTTTTATTTTGTATGTAAACTTATAGGAGAAAGGGAGGGAAATTTCATTTAGTATGCACTGAAGCCGTCCAATGAATTACTTTTTGGGGGGTTTTTACTCATAATAATTATAAGTCTTGTGAGCTGTGGAGTGCTCAAAATGATTTCCCGACTTTTGGGAGTGTAGTCATGTGTTGGGGATATGAGGATGTTTGGAAAGCTTGGGGAATTTTAAGTAAGGATGAGGTAGAATTAAAAGACAGTTGATTTGAAATCCAGCGAGAGCTTGGATTTTTACATTATTTTTCGTATTTTTTTTTTCCAAATACTAGTTGTTAATTTTGAATATTTTTACTTTTGAGCTTGTCTTGCTAATAATTTCTTTCATAATTATATTCAAGCGTACTGTGAGACTTGTAAGGGCATCCATATTTATTATGAATGATTTCTTTTCCCTATGAAGATAAATACCTAAGTGGAGTGTTTGTCTTTATAGTAAGGTTAGATATTTATTCATTTATATGTTGTTGGGCATTTTGAAAAAGCAGTTAAAGTTATTTCTCGAAGATTAAGTGTTTTTCCTCCTGCATTGTTTCTAGTAAAAATGTAATGATTTGAGGGATTCAGGCCTTCTTACCTTTCCCTCCCTATATCATACATTTTCCTAGATTTAATGCGTTTTTCGTTTGGTAATCATCAGATGCTGGCGGAATATTTCATGAGGTGCATCGTGCAGATGGTTTGAGAGCAGGGAAATTCTTGTATCTATAGGATTTCGTCCCAGGATTTCACTAATAAGACGTTAGGGAAAATAAATTTTTTGGTGAAAATCTCCACATGAAGATGCTAATTGTGGGCGTAGTTAGGGGATACACGGAAATACTCGGTCGATGTTAATGTTTGGTAATTAACTTGTCTATTGACACATCATAATTAAATGTGTGTAAGTCTACTGTTGTAGCGAGGGCTCGTAGAAAACCCATGTTTACGATTATTAGTGACTCAGCTGACAAATACTTGTATATGTATCTATAAATCGTTTTTGTATGTATGTGCATAGTAACTACCCAAGAGATTAGTTGGTTTCCATCCCTTTGAGTCCTCTCTCTCTCTCTCTCTCTCTCGCTCTCATACACATACACACACACACAGCAGCTCATTGAAACGCGTTTCCTTTCTTCGTAGCTCATCTTCCTTTTCTGTAGTAATTATACATTATACACAGTTATACGGACATGTACATATGTATCTAAATGTACGTTATTACAATGTATGCCTACTATGTATGTACGTAACTACACTTGAGGACCATATGTAGACACTATTTTCGTATATCTATGTATGTGTGTCCAAGTCCACAAACAATGTTGAAACTTCAAATAAACACATGTTTCTCTCCATCGTCTTCCTCTATATATTCTCTGATGTGTATCTATAGTTCTATGAGACGGAGGAAAGTATATAGGACATAGGACAGGACAGCTTTGGCTCTTCGGTACAAATTATTACAAGTCAGTTTCCAAATCTCATCATTCTTTGAATCTAATGGGAATGGTAAATAATAAATGATTATTTAAGCTGATTTGTTATCCTCTCCTCTTTTTTTTTTCTTCTTCTTCTTCTCCTCATCGCTTGGGAACGCTAACTAAGTGGAAGTTTGGTCCAGAGGAGAAACTAAAGTGTACAGTATTTAACCCAAGTTTAGATGCGTGAATGGGCCCTATGGCACGACAGACCTAATTGGCCTCAACGTTTTCGATTGAAGAAAAATGTTTCCCTATAGACTCCCTCTTTTTGTGTGCTTACATATATTTACCTATATGTAAGTATCTACATTCATCTCCATTTGTTTGTGATACCCTTATATGCATTTGACATTTAGTATCTATACGTTGGATAAAAAAAAAATATTATGTTACAGTGTATGTTTAATTTTTTTGTTATTTTGGATTACCCAAAATGGCTGGTGTTAAATATATATTACCCCTCTTTAAACTAGGTGTATGTATCTATGTACATACCCAATTGAATCCACGGGTATGTTTTTGAGATTTTTTTTCATCTTTCTACAAATGAAAATCTGGGATTCTGCAACATATTTGTATGTGTGTCGTGTTTTCTTTGTAAGTGCATTTATTGTAGTGTTATTATTGAAGGATCTTTTGGTCCGGTAGGATTCCGTCCAATGGACTAAATAATACACACTCAAAAGGTTGCACTTTATATGATAATTTCTTTCGGCTCAAGTCACAATGAGTATATATGTATACATACATATGTAACTAGGCAGAACTACCCCTACATACAACGAAAGAATTATCATTGTGTGTCTACGTATAATAAAGTGAAGAAGGAAAGAAGAAAAAAAAAACTTCAAGAAGCAGGATTGAAAATTGAAACCCTGTGAGGGAAGATTCTTGTCCCATGATGATAATCATGTACTCACATTGTAGCTGTACCTACTTATACCTATCTATATTTATATAGAAATATGTACACGTTTCATGGAAGGCTGTACCTCTTTAATGTGGGTTCAGTTGGTTGTTCGGACGCGACTTTTATCAATAGATACTTTTTCCTATACTTATGATTATGATGGATGGTATGGATACTTATCTACATCCTCCTATAAGGAGTATGTACTAGACTTGTCCTGTGTGTATAAGTTTATAGCCAGGTGGATAGGGACATATGGTATGTGTTTGGGTGTCTCCAACAGTATGTATGTATGTACGAGGATATGTATGCATGTATTTATGTATGTATGGTTAGGGTGCCGAGAGCTGCCTTACTAACCGACTGACTGACTAACTGACTGACTGACTGACTGACTGACTGACTGACTGAGAGTGTGTCTACGAAGATGGTACAATGTTCTGAACAGGTGGAAATAGCTAGTCAGTTGGTTCATTGCGTAGTTGAGTTTCTTGTTTGGATGCTTGAGAAGTTAAACATGTGCAGTAAATAGAAACAGAATCTTACTGGGTTGGAAGGCGACGTATTATGTATATTAATAGACTCATACATACGACTTTCACTTTGATGCTAATTTTTCTGTGCTCAGTCCAAAAACTTAACTCGATTGTGTGTGTATGTATCTATATGTAGACGGGGATGCCTTGTTATGGAAGGGGGGCATATATATTCCTACCTACATATCTATCTATATCTATCTATATCTATCTATATCTATCTATATCTATCTATATCTATCTATATATATATATTTATTCAACTATTGTCTGTGTGTGCCGTGATTGAGCCAGGAGGTTAGACCAGTGGGGACTAGGTTGTACATCGATATACATTTTTGAGTAGTGGATAGAGTGTGTAGTGTTGATCCTATATCTTATATGTTGGGGTCTATGTACATTAGTAATTATGCGGGGAGCATGTGCTGGTTGAGTATCTCTTAGCTAGGAAGAATGTTGACTCTTTAAGATTCTTAAAATACCTGACGTGTGAGATTGTATTTTATTCATGGACCTAGATAGTACATCCTTTTATTGGATTGCTCCTTACATCTTTACTTATTCAATACATTATATTTTCACTTGCCGACAACATTTTCTTTTATTCAGTCGGCCGTTTCCTTATATGATCAGAGTCTTGTCAAGTCATTTCAAAGACGAACCCCGTGCCTGCCTCGTTTTATGCCACATCCGTATTTGCATCTGGTATTATAATCCCTAAGCTGGTGTATGTATATGTAATTACATTATGTGCCGTTGGGACAGTGATGATGATGATGATGATAATGATGATATTGAAAGCAAGGGGGGAATTAGGATTGGCATTTATTTTGTTATTGAATAGGAAGCTATTTGTGAATTCTCTTGTTGTTCGATTATGAACTAAACTGATAATGGGACCGGTCGATTGGTTTTTGTGTGTGTGTGTGTATACACGGGATTATTATACTATTATTAACTTATTATTGGCCCGAGTGCTATCTTTAGGCAGAATAGTTTGGAATGTGTTTCCTTGATTGGTATTCATGTGAATGAATTTATGTATGTATGTATGTATGTATTTGTGTGTGAAGGACTAGTATGTAGGAGCGGAGGACGGTCTGGATGTTTGAGGAAGGTTATTCTATTCATACAACTCATAATTTGAGATTAATTCTAGCATTTCCCGGAGAGCTATCCAACCTCATTGATTGTGATTTAATGTTAAGCTCCGCGTTAAGTTGTGAGATTATTTATCTATTACTACTACAGATAGTCGTAAACAAGAGGGATTAAATTAGGAAACTACGAGGGTGGAAATTTTGAAAGGGATTTTACAGTAATGGCTGTTATTATTAATTATTATAACTATTTTTTTCTACAATGCTTCTAGTATGTATTCATCTTATGAGAAGAATCTATAGGATTTCTATCTATGCGTATCATTTTTTGAGCTGTAACCTGTACAATAATTTACGCTGGTAGAGCTTTATGGATTTGTAAGGGTGAAGCCTTCATTGTGATGATACGGCCCGTCAGGTTGTGTGCTATATTGTTTCCTTGTATAGGTCAAAAAGTGAGCTTTGGGATGAACCCTATCCCCTACATGTATCGAGGGGCTCTTTCTTGGCTGATGAGAAGGCATGTCATGAATAAAAGATCGGTATAATGATTTTTAATTAAATATGACAACCCGTTTTATCTCAAGTATTTTTCCTAAAGATCCTCAACCAGTGTTATATGTGGGCAAGTTGACTGAGGAATAAATTAATTAGAATATTTTCCATTCAAATGGCAATTAGTATACGCATTATAGATGGGCATTTGGAAAGGAGTTTCTAAAATTATTATGATATCCAGTCTGGACATGACAGCGGAACGAATCCCTATACAGTATAGACTTTCATTGATGTTTGAAATGAATGTACATATGGGCATATGTACGGATGATTTTCCCAATTTTTTGCCAGTAATAAATATTAGAAGAATCTCAGATGAGCTTTGTTGTCAAGCTAAAAGCTATGCATTAGTATCTAATACTTACTGTACTGGCAATTATGGCTAGTTTATTGATATGACGACTAGTGGGACGTTTCGTAGTAAATAATTGTTGTCGCGGAACGGAGGAAACTGAGTGCTTTTTTTTTTATTATTGTAGCTTAGGTTAGCATAGGTTTGTGTATTTCTGTACAGGTTGGAAGTGACTCTCCATGTAGATACTGAAAGCGAGGGTTGCTCACAATGGTTTCTACTATAAGAATAGAGATTAATGAGGAAGGATGGAAAACAGATGAGAATGTAGGTAATTACGGCAGGAGGAGGGTTTCGCACAGTTGATGATTTTAATCATCATGTTGGAATTTATATATTTTTTTTTGTCGGAAATTCCCTGAACATACACCATTTCCTATATGAAATCTCACTAGAGGATTTTCTATTTTTAATTTTGTGATTATGATCATATGTGTGTGTGTGAGTGTGTGTGTGTGTGTGTATGTGTGCGTATGAACTAATGAACTTCAAGTAGTTTTGTACGAATATGGGGATGACTGTTGAGGTAGAAAATAGATTGAAATGCGTGCTGTACTGTCACTACGTTCATGTTATGGTCAGTGATTCGTGAGATGCAGAACTGACAACTATCAGATATCTTGATGTGGGGTTGAGTATGGTTATATTATGGAGGGTGGGTCGAATCATTTCGGAGTTGTTGGGACTGAGTCTTCTATTTATGCTCATAACTATTATTTCTTAATTTTTTGTTATTGCTGTTGTTGTTGTTGTCTAGTATGGTGGTCTCAGTTTCCGATTGATAATAAATTTGTGAATGATGACCGTAGTGTATGTGTGTGTGTGTGTATGTGAAGGTTATAGATGATTAGGAATTTTTACGGTACGGATCTTTAGGTCCTGAGGATGTTTTGAAATGGGACACAAGTTATTTACGACGGAGGAAAATCCTGTTGGAGGATATCCTTATGGTGGGATTGATTGAAGTATTATAAGAAAAAAAAATTATTATTCAGGATGATTAGTGACAGGGAGTTGATAGGGGTAAGGTGAGGGACATGCATACGGACAGGGGAGTGTATGGAAAAAAAATTCTATGTTCTATGAAGCATTTGTCAAGTATATGTAATTACATTGGGCCGTATTGTTGGAAGCATACGGAACACCAAAAGATTTCGGGCATAGATAACTACACTGACTTGTGAAGCCCAGCTGTTAATTTATTTTGGTCGTTGGAACTAATGGAACACAGCTCACAGTAGGTTACATTCGTCACTCACATTTTGAAATGTCATCGCAATATGGTGGGGTGAAATGAATGTAGGTACTACTACTACCTTACCTTCCATATCTGAAGCAGATTTCTTTCCCCAGCCCTTTTTGTACATATATACATATGTATGTAAGATATAGCCCGGCCTCTCCACAACCCCATGCTCTTATAATGGTAATCATAATAACGGAAGAAACTTGAAGATCAATAAGACAAGGAGTAAAAAAAATATAAAATAATCAGCACATGGTTAGAGACTTTTAAATACCTTGGGACATACGGGTGAGGTTAACGATTTTTCTTTCTACCATCAGCCCAACGTTTTCATCACTCTCAGTTCCGTTACGTTTTGTGAGGGTGCATACTGTCCTTAAGGATATATCAGCATCCATGGTTGTATTATTGTCTGTTAAATTTTTATCATGAGCATTAAATAACGTTGTGAGATTTTGATATTTTGATGATTGTGCAAGGGACTACTGTCCTCTAGAAGGGGGACTCCATCTCGGAATTTCCAGCATGGGGAAAAATGTAGTCCGTGATTTAATTTCTGTTATGTTTACTATAAATATTAATTATATAGATATTTAATTTTTAGTTTTGATCCTCTGTCAGAGGTCAGGTAGGGAGAGGTGACTGGGATGATTTTGTTTTGTTTAAGAGGAGTTTATATATATATTTCCCTTTTGTTTGTTTTTATACACATTCATACATATCCTCCTCTTCTGCCTGTTAGAGTTCAAGTCATTGAGTGGAGGTGATAGTTGTTAAATGGTCATAAAAGGATGGAAGATTGACGTGGATAGGGGGATGTGCAATGATGAATGCCACAGAGAGAAGCCTGTCTTCTCACTGTAGACATTCGTTGAAGGACTGGAATTTTGCAATCCGTAGATTTTACTCACGATGTCAAGTGAAGGGAAAGAGGTTTTATCGGGTTTTGCACGCTTACGGCAAATAAATTATAATTGCATGAAAACGTTTGGCATGTTGTAAAAACAAAACAAAAAAAAACAGTTGCACTGTAGTCTAATTGTAAGGGATTTTTGGATGAATAAAAGTAATACGCTTTTCTACTCCATGAGAGAGTGAGTCCTGGCAACCAGTTTATAACATACAGATATTTAAATGTGTGTACACTTCTTCTTCTTTTTCTTCTTGAGCGTTTTTGTTTTTGAGCATCTCAACTATTTACTTATGTATATATAATTAATATAGATATACATATCCATCCGCATAAAATATATTTAGAGGAACCATGGGATTTAACTGTAGTTATTTGTATATACTGGGATTGCTGATTCTCTATAACTATACATTAACTATACATATCTATATCTACCCCTGGGAACTTATTTCCAAAATGAGCGTGAGCAGAGTTTAAGAGCATTTATACAAATCGTGGATCATGTGTATCGTGCGTTTTTGTGATCACATGCTTAATTAGCGGTACATAAAATACTAGAAGCACGGAGACACAGATATGTATGGAGATACTTCCTATTAAATTCCTCTATCTTCTACAGTATCTCTGTATGATACAGCAAGTCGGGAACAACGTGCATATGTATGTAAGCCTCATATTACTATAAAGTAAAGGAGTGAGGGAATTGAGCTCCTCAGATGAAATGATCAAGTATAATTTCTTTTTGAAAAATAAAGGATTTTATGTCCTCCCCACCTGAAATCCTTGTAGAGGAATTAAAATATCTACGTACATGTTGTAGTGAGGCATAATAATAATAATAATAAAGGATGTGTAAGAGTATGAAATGTGCATATTTAGAAATATATTGTGAGCTGTTCTCGGAGTGTTGACATTTCAATAAAGTATTATCAAATCCTACATATGCAGTTTTAGAGTCGAAAATGTATCTCTGTGGGTGAGATGGATGGAAGATGAGGAATTTTCTTTTGAGTTGTTTCAGAAGTTATGGTCAGTGCCTGAGAAAAAGTTGTTCAGTACAGTCTCTTAAGGATATGGGAGATGAGATGAAAATGAATTTTAATAATAATTCTTGGGATTCTTTGTCTCAGTATAGGTATTGGGAGAGGAGGGGGGGGGTGTGTGCGTGTGTTGTAAAGATGCTCTATGAATTACGATGCACTTCGTGCTACTTCACTTGAGTATTATGAATACGTTATACAAATAACCTCTTGGAAACTCTGAGCTCCTCCTGAGGAGTCTCAGTGTACTGTAGTACCTCAAGATCCTCTAACTACATAGCATCTGTATATGTATTTATGCTCTGTGTACTGAAGGATGTAATGTGATCACGAAGATGCTTCAGTATGTTTACAAACTTGTATATGTGTGAACATACTAAAAAAAAAGTAAATATTTTTTGGGAGACTCTAACTCCAATATTACAACAATAGTCAAGTCATATATTTTTAAAGCAATGGAGCATGCATCTCCGTGTGTACCTATGTAAGTGTTGACAGGGGTTGCAAAAGCATCAGAATGAGACAGAATGTACTGAATTGATGGAAGTAAATACAGTCAAATGTGCGTAACTATACTTTACGGGATTATCCCTTCTGCTCCCTTTTGTACAGTTGAGTTTGAAAATTAAAGTATGAAGGAATTCATGAAGCAATGCACCCTCGCTTTCAATCTCTGTCATAAATGGACTCCCGTGAATGAAAAAATATATAAGATATAATTATGTGTGTGTGTGTGTGTGTGCACTTTGAGAAGTTGGAAGATGATACTCTCAAGTAAATATGATTATTATGTAGATATACATAGATATATCTACATGGATGTAGTATCTATCTATATATGCTCATGTTTGTAAGCAAGTTTTTTTTTATGTTCGGCACTCTCGGCTTTATTGAAGACAAAAAATGGATATCCGTAGCGTTAGGAAGGGACTTGTTGAGCTTGTGGTCTTCCTTGTTATTGTTACTCCTCAGGAGTCTAGGTGTGTGTGTGTGTATATATGATGGTTATCATGTGTTTTAGTCTGGGAATTAGGATACACTATGAGGCTTGACTTGATTCATAAAAGATGACTGGGTGCTTGAGTATATAGATACTTGAGTAGTAGAACCTCTGGGTTGATATCAAGTCCTCTGTAGTCTTGTGTAATTTAGAAAGGGAAAAGTATAAAAATGAGAAAATTGATTTCCTATTTAGATGAATGATCCTTTTGGCTTCCGCTGAAGAAGTCCCATTAAGTTTTACTAGTTTTCAATCGGAAATGTCAGATCCTGCTCTTCTTGTACTTTGTTCGGTTTAGATATTTCACTTATGCTAATTGTATTAGAAAATTTTAATGTTTGGATTGATGTCTTCATTTTTCTCAAGAGTGCAGGGGGAGTGAGTAGACTGGTTTTTATTGTAGATTCTCAATGGATATTTCACTTTGACTCGGAATTCTCAACCGGACTTGCTCAGTTAGCTTGCATATTTACTTCTAAGTCTCAGGTCAAATGTTGTGATAAAAATTGTTTTTTTTTTCCGTACCCTATCACACTAGGCTCGTATCTACTAGCTACCTCCAAGTATAAATACTTAACAGTTCTCACGAACTGACTGTTGAGCAAAGGGTAATAAAACAATGATATTGTGATTTTATAGTTTATTATTGTTTGATGAGCTGCTACTTCGAAAATTGCTAAATGATTCGACCCATTTAATACATGTTTCAACATTTACCATAACTTTGTTGTTGACACGTGAGAAGGTGGGAGGTTGACTCTATTGTACAATTAAATTGACAAGGGAACGGCGTACTTGTATGTTTTTATTGTGTGTCTCGGATCTTAATCATGCATACAGTTTAACTCCCCTGTCCTTTTTTAATACCAATTATTGGTATAATTAAATTGACTTCCGTTTTTGTTTTTTGACGCCTTATGCACAGTTTTAATTTAATGACTTTTGATTAATGTTCTCAAACGATTTCCCAAGTTGTTTTTTTTTTGAAGGAAATTACATATGCAAAGTTTGCACAGTCGTAATAATTGTGAGAGTAGGGATTATTATTGTTTTGAGGATAAAGCAAATATTAATGATTGGAAGGATTTCTAAAGGAAATATTGTCAATAGTTAAATTGATGGTGTGTCTTCGAATGATGACTTAGACAAGTCTTCAAGGATCTATTATATTTCGCTAGACAAATTATGTCATTCCTGTGATTTAACGCACGTTCCGTGGTTCCTTTATTGGAGATTATGAGTTGTTTTGTGTTGGGCTTTAATGTAGCCTTCAGTTGTATACTGTCGTCGGAGGGGATGAGCCGATGAGCAATAATTGTTCGATGGTGGATGAGTAAATAGAATGGAAATATGTGTACAATACAAATTTAAAACATTGTCATGTCTCAGGATTTGTGATTTGGCAAAGACTTACTTAGATTCCTTGCAAATGTCAACTCCCTTGATGTTGTGTATCTACGTTTAGAGAGTTCCCAAGTTGTGGTGTGCTCCTATTGAGAATGATTTGAGCTATAGAGTATATATTTAGCACTTTTGCATTTCGTAACTAAAATAGGGACGACTTTGACTCTTAACCTTGGTTGTGGGTACGTGTGCAGGTGACGAGCCCATCGTCCTGACACCAGAAGAATGATCAGATTGTCAGAGTTGACAATAACGATTTGAGTACCCTCAAGTGTATCAGCAAACAATTCAATTGTGAATTGATACAGCACACTTGGGATGTGAGTTGGCATCGGCTACGACTAATCCTGAAAATCCCCATTATGAATAATGTTGTTCACTTGACCTTTTCAATCCTGAATGTGATGTAGTAGTCGGAGCAGGTTGATGGTTAAGGAAGTGGAGGTAACATGTAGAACCTTAAATGTAAAATTATTCAAGTTTTTTTTCTCTGTCTCTGTCTCTCTCTCTCTCTCTCTCTCTGTCTCCCTTTCTTTTTGACACTGGTTTTGGTAAATCAAGCTAATTGTGAAGTTCAGTGGTTCTGATACTATTGTGGTGCAGGATGGAGTCGATAGTGTAATTATATGTATCTATGTAGGTATACTTGTACAGTCGGACTCATTTCTTAATTGGGGTTGCATAAGGAACCATTATTCAAATAGATTATTATTAAAGTCATGTGCATCCATTATCAGCGACTTCCTGTCGCATGAGGCTTTTTACCAATGCATCCATGCATTCCTTGGGTTAGTGTGTATCTATATTTATGTGTCTGTGTGTGTGTTCCTTTAATGAAATGAAATAATTGGAGGAGTTTGGATAATTCCAATTATGTTTAGCAATTTTTTCCCTCGAGATAGAACGTATATATTATTACCACAAAGGTCTTTTTTTTAGTATCTACCTATCTCCTAACACTATCTGACTACTAAAATAATTTTTACCTTGAACTTACTTTCTTTCAAGATGCTATCTCCACCCTCTTAAAGAGCCATTCATCAAGGCATCATGATGGTATTGAGTGTGAGAGTACTTGAGTGATTTTATAAGGTGTTGAATAATAATTGCACTACTCGGGAGATTTTGAATGAGGTGTATTTCTACACTATCGGTATTTCATATGTTTCGAAGGAAGCTGACAAGGATCAGGATTTGAATGGGATTGTAATGGAAGAAAGGGGGAGAGACGTGTATCTGCGTCTGTTTGTGTGCATAGTCATTACAGTCTTAGCTGAAGTGAGGATAATTTTTAATGCTATTTTAGGAATGCCTCCCCAGTGACAATGTAGGACATGGTGTTACTCTACGTCCGTTTTATTTTACATAAATCACATATCCACATTATGTGAGTGTTTGACCATTAAGAAGTTCAATCTAAGTGGGTATTTCCCTTTAAGGAACTTAAGACATATGGTTATTGTAATAACTATAGTGCAACCGGAGTGGTGATAGAGTGTACCCTGAGTGACAAATGCTCCTAATCGTATTCCAATGTAATGAAATGTCGAGAAAGTCTTTTTAGCAAATTTAAGTCTACAGGTAATGCATCTCTCTCTCTCTCTCTGTTTCTTGTGTCTGTCTCAACTCATTGTGTACTTATAGATTATTACTTACCCTGAGGTGTGTTGGAGCTGAGTTGTGTACAGAGACAAGTCAAAGTATTACTTCAATTGTTTAAATAACGTTGTAAGCCTTGCTCAGTTATTTTTTTTTCCAGAGTAAATTAAGAGAAGACGAAGGAAGGGTATAGGAGTTTGTAAATCAATTAAACTTTTCCTTTCAAGATTTCATTCAAATGTAGGCTTCATCTCTCCTCTCTATCCACTACTTACTCTAGAATGAAGATCCGGCTACACATTTCTCCTCTCTATAATTATGTACACTGAGAGATGAGCACTGGTGTGGTGTGTTGATGGCTTTATTATTACATTACTTTGTAACAGACTCATATATATGATGAAATGTTACTTCAAATAATGAATTGATCCTAAGTGATGAGATGTTTTACACGAACATGAAATGTGATCTGGTGGTCTTTGTATTACTTGAGAATGGGAAAGAGAGACGGTGGACTGGTTCACTAATAAAAGGACTTTTCACCCACATATATGTAACTGGTTGTGTTGGGAGAGACTCCTTGTATGAATGAGAATCATTATTTTTGAGAAATATACATAGATATACATAAGTATCTACATATGTAATTATGTATGTACGGAGGGTTGAGGCTTCAGGGATTTTTGTATTAAAATTACTCCCCCGTGTCATGTCAGGATCATACGGAGCATGTAATTATCAGGAGAAGAAAAGGATGTATAAATAGTGCGAATTCTATTGTTTCTAAACGAGAAGCCATCAATTATAGTTCGAGATGGTAGGAATTCCATTATTGTTACGCATTAGAAATTCACAATGCATTAAATCATTTGTCTTTTAAGCCGAAGTGTGATTAAGCTTCTTTATTACTGTTGACACTCAGCATATGATTGACTTGATGCGGATAATTGAGATTCATAATTATACGATACGTCAGAAAGAGGTTATTCATTTTATGTACTCTGCACAGGGTGTCGGGAAATCCTGTAGACCCTAAAACCATACCAGGAGGCATGGTGAGAATAATTTCCCCCCATGTTTAAGGAAATCTCGAAATCTGTCCTCAGGTTTGTCAACATTTGCTCCATCCCGCTATCCCAAAAGGCTTTCGATACGACGGTCAAGGAAGTGAAGGAAAGTCAGGATTTTTATTGGGAAAAGTGAAACTTTGAAAGTTTTAAATTGTTTGCTCAGATTTCAAATTAAATTTGATTTTTTTTAATAAAAATGATTGCTTTCCAACAAGCACAAGAAAAGGCCCATGTGTCAAGAGTAGGAAGGAATAGTTTGGAACAAGGTTTACCCTGAAAATGATAAATCAGCTTCATACATAAATGAAAAAATAAAAAATTGAAGAAATATATTTAAATCGTGTCATTTCTTTGCTATTTGTAAATTAGTTTTAAATATTTGGTCGAATGTTGACCTCAATCAAAATCAGTGACAGGACCTCAACAATGCAATGGCGAGGAAGCTACAGGCTTTTGTGTCACCCTGTACATATAATTATATATGTATACTCGTAAGTACTTGTTTACAAAAGGGGCCTCACTGGGTCGGTGGACTGACTCCGTCCATTCAGTGCCATGCATGTACAGGAACATTTGTAGGAATGAAATTATTACTATCATTGTTGTACTATTCTTTAACTATGAAAAGTAGACGGAGAGTACAAGTAGAGATGATGGTGATGAGTTAATATTATTGTGGTGAGAGTTGGGATTCCAGTATATTAGTTACATCCTTTGTGATTTTCTTGCGTCATGATAATATGATTTCTATAGAAATTATGCTGTTATTATATTCCTTATTAATGTGTGTTTGTGGAGTCGTGAGAACTTGTGGTTTTATAACAAGGTGCGAGAGAGAAATTATTCTTGGTTACATTCCTCTTTGGGATCATCTAAATTAATTGATAAGGAAGGAACCTGAGGAAGATGAGTTGATGTTTTAAGGGTCGGGAAGTGTTTCTTAACACTACGGAGGGGAAATAACAAAAATGGAAGTAGAATAGAAATATGAACTATTCAGACTTTTTTTTATTCCTACTATTAAAAATTATTATATTATTTTTAAGTTTTTAATTTGGCTCATTGACTGGGATTGATGTGTGGGGTTTAGTAATTACAAACATATGTATATACATGCATATATACGTCTGCAGTACTGTGTGCTATATATAAATCGCCTTGTAAGCTTTTACTCATTGATTTGTTTTTTTGTTGTTGTTGTACAGGGAGGAGTACCGGTATTCAGCTGTAGTACTAAGGGCTCGTTTTGAGAAGAACCGAAATGAATTAGACATGCGAAAGGCCAAGGAGCTACTAAGACTGGGGGAAGACGAGCTCTTCAAGGGCAACCATACCCATCCCATAAAGTGTAAGTCATTTATCCTGAATATGGGATTAAATTCTAAAAAAAAAATCATCGACTGTATATTGTTTTAAATTGTATGAATGAAGAAGAGAAATGAAAGAAATCGTAGTTTTTATTCTAGAAAACAAGGAAAGAAATTACGAACTATCCAAGAGTAAAGAGACAAGACCGTAAAAGATTTCACATATTTGCATAATAAATGGGGAGTTGATTTGACTTAATGAGAGGTATAAAAGGGTTAATATTATGTGCATTGCATGACTATATTGTTATGGAGAAAAGCTTGTGTTGTGAGTAATAATGGGCTGTTTTGTCAATTAAATTGAAGCTTAATTTTTAACTAGTGCTAACAATCTGGCAATAATGACACACACACACACACAGACACACTCACTCATACATACATATGTATGTACATACATACACAAAAGTGTTTTAACGCGTTCGGTTGGTACAAGAGAATTTTGTCTGGGTTTGTGAATGATCTTAGATCTTATATCTTGTCAATCATTTGGAATGCTAGTATTATTGAAAGTAAAGGTTGGTCGTACGCCGTTCTCCATGTGATAATGTCGGTCAGTATTCGTACTTCCACTCGCCTGTAATATTTTTCAGTTGGGTTCATGTCTTCAGGTGTGGGCATCAAAATGTAAGGTACATATAGGTCGTTTGTAGTACGTATGTATAGGGAGTATAATATGTAGTTATGGGTATGAATGTGTAATAATTACATATGCACGTGGTGATTAGGTTGAATTTTAACTGTGTGTGTGTGTGTGTGTGTGTGTGTGTATGTGTGTATGCACGTCAGTATTTGAAACCCCTCGTACAGATTTTGTATTAATAAAAACTGTGCCGAGCGTGTTCAGTGATGGTGAAATTAATTTGGGGACAACCTGCTGTTCCGTCGTTAATAATTCAATGAGCGATTTTAATCCAAGGAACAATACAGGGATGTAGTATTAATAATTTTGTGGTCGATAAAAATAAAAATTATTCCTCCTCACTTGCCATAATATTTTGCAAACTGTCTGGTTAGGTCTCGCAAGCTGTAGTCCATTGAATAGTAGTATGGTTGGGGCAAGTAAGGGATAGAGAGATACTAGACTTACTACTTGGAGAAAGGTGTGCCAGAATAATTTGTTTTAAATTGAGGAATTGATACTATCGACTCCCAATGAATAAAAATGTGATTAATGGAGGCGTGATTGAAAGATGAATGTGAAGAGTGCTGTTGGATGAATAGTGATATCGTTGAACTTTTGATCCCTCCCGGCACTCCTTTTTATCGAAACCTCCAACATTTTCATACCTATCAATAATATTTATTGTAATGTGTATCATGACAATGTCTCCTCATCGCTAAACCTACTATGCATAAAAATAACCATGCATTGTTGGTTGGGGCAAATGATATTTTACAAGATGAAATCTCTCTCTCTCTCTCTCTCTCTCTCGTGTAATAGTTTTATTAGTTCTGGTGTTGCGCAGGGCTCCTACTGCCTAAAATTAATGCTCTCCACGATAGATTCAGAACATGTAGTACGGAGCCGAGAATTATTGCAATATATGACCGCAGTGCGTATTCATGATTCAGTAGTCTCTTCTTATTTTAACTTGTATCATCAAATCATTATCACATTATTATTTATTATTAGTAAGTTGTGCATACAGATGTATGGACCACTGTCTCCCCTTTCATGTATGAAGGCTGCTGTTGCAAGCCGGCTCTGCATATCCCATAGATGTTGTTCTCAGATTTTACGGTAGGCAAGATACAATAATTAGATATGTGGCTGACTCGGGCGATTTGCATATTCAACATTCCTATATTTATGTATGTAATTATGTTCAAGTACTTAATTTCAGCCCACATTTTATTTACTTTTGGTATGTGTCAATCAGAGACTTTTGTTTTGTCTCCATAGGCACAACGGCATTAAAATTTCGTAGGTTGTAATCACCTACATCCTATATCCTTAGTGCACCTGGTACCATCAATTCTAATTAGTTTTCTTGTGTGGATTTTCTTCTCGTACTACTGTTATGCCTATCTTCTGTTTTATCAAGGGTCTGGTCTCAGGCCTGAAAGTGAAGGAGTTAGATGTATGTTCGTCCGATGTAAGAGGGAAAAAAATTTGAAGAATATTGATGCTACTACTGCTACTACTACTACTACTACTGTTACTACAGGCACGCTTCAAATAAGAGAGTGATAAAAAATGAAAATACCGTATAAACAATGGGAATGACATTACAGTAAGGAAGGTAGTAGTGGTTGTAGCAGAAGTGCCAGGAATGCATAGATCACTTACCTGAGAACATATTCTGAATGACTTGTTGTTGTTTGCTGTTGTTGTTGAAGCCACACACTTATTGGATGCAACACGTCAAGAACAATTCGCTCAGTCTTGGGATCTTTTGCTCTAATTACCTTTACCTTCACTATACCTTCAGAGCACCTAGATGTATGTCTTGAATTTCTTCAGTTATTTCTTATGGCTTTGCTCGGAAGGATAGCAGTAGTTCAGTGTATTAGTTTAGCCTTACTCCATATATCAAAGTTTTCTAATCACATGAACTTGAGGCCATTAGAACTTTTTTTGTGATGATAGTCATCCCATAATCCCTCAACTGGCGTTATGGCCAGAGGTTTCCTTTGATTTTGAAAAACAAAAATTCTTGGTAATAAGTTGTAGCACATATGTATGTTTTTTAAAACCGTAAATACATATATGTAATTATTCCCATGTATACATCAACACTGATTTTTGAGTCCTGCAGGAAAAGAGACTCAGGGTAGTTATTTATTTTCATAGGGTATTTTTTGAGGTTGGGTTTCTCCTTTTGACAATTTGATTTTAGATGTATGTAATTTTGCCGGCTTTTGGGACACACATGTAATTACTATGTGTGTAGTTGTGTACATTTAAAGATTTTATATTCAAACTTGAGAGTCATAAATTGAGCAAATTGAAGTAAAAAGCAGTGAAAAGGGTGTTGAAAATATATTTTGTAAGAGAAAGCATGTTTTAATATTTGAATATTAAAACTTGTGAGGGAACACGCACAGCATCCCGTTATCCCTGTGTATGTATAAGTTGAATAATTATTTTTAGACCATAAATTTCAATCATTTTTGAAGCTCATTCTCTGAAATCTTTTAATACAACTTGTTGTATGAATTTACCACTTTTAGGGACATTCTCAGAGGAAAAGTTTTTTGCAAGAATTCCAAGATTTCAATATTTAAATGCGTATGTGTGTCAGTACGAGCCCTTTTGATTTGAATGAATGTAAAATTGTAAGTGAAAAGTAGCATAAAATGTAGTTTAGGAATTTGTTCATAAGTTCCAAGTTTGTAGAATTATTCAAGTTGAAAACAACTTTTGACAAAAGGTAAAATGTGACAGAGGTTGTGGAAACCCTATGAATGTGTAATGTGTAAAAATTGAATTCTACGACACGTACTTATCTATATATCTAAATATCTACAACATATATATGCATTGATTGAACTGGTACTATGTACGTATCCAAAGGTCTCCGACGCACAGAGAGACACAGACAGACAGAGCACACTGATAGTAATCATTGATGAATGAATACAAATGAACAATTAATGCTAATATATTCTTTAAAGTTGTACAGAAGCTTTTTGTTCACTTAATGCAATTTTCTGTTATTTCTTGATTTTACAGCTATTTTCTTGATTCTCTTGTAATAATAGTTATTACTAATGTACGTGTATGTGTGTACTGTAGTGATGAGTTTGTTTTTGTAACGAAAGTTTTTTTTTCATTTTTTTTTCAATACTACTACTACTACAGATATATATATAATTATATATTTGTCATGCTTCTTTCTCACACGCGATTAGTATGGAGGTGCATTGGAAAGGGAAATGAGGTCTTCAATCGAGAGGCTTTGATAGGATGTGTTTTGTGGATTTGTCTCGTCCGTTGTCATTCTCTGTAGGGATTTAGTACCTCAACTATGTGTGTTTATAAGTACAGTATAAGCCCGCACGCTTTTTGATAGTACTGTACTATTATGCGTATATTGATATATAATTATAAATATGTTTGAATGAATGAATGATTACCATGATGTTGTTTGGGTAAACTTGTCTTTAAAACGTTGAGTCTTCATGATCACCTACCACCTCAAAATGATTTCTTGTGAGAACTGCTTCTGGGCTTGGGACAAGTTTCATCGTCTGCTGAGAAATATTGATGTGTGTAAGCAACTTTCCTAGCTTGGCTTGTTGCGTTGCTCTCATTAGTAACCTGTAATTCTGAATGAGTGAGTCTAGCTAAGGCGGATGTCTTTGCGTACACTTAAACTAAAGATGATGTTGGGGTGATGATATTTTTTGTATTGTTTATTTTTACATTGTTTATTGGTTTTTAAAAGTCAGACTGTTTTGTTACACACATGTAAAATGCTCAAAAGTAATAATATAATTCTAGCGGCAGATGAGAATTTGGCCGGCAGAAGACATAATGTTAGGTCTTGTTGAGATGGGTACTCGATACTATTGTAAACTGTGTTCATTCATTCCTTCATTCATTCATTCATTCATTCATTTTTGTGTATGTAGTTGTAGAAACATAACTAATACATTACACATGAGTATGAAATGGAGGAAGCCCTTTGCATTTCATATGAATTCATGATTATTGAAGTGATTGTAGCGGAAGCTCTAACTTAATGTAGTTAGGGAGTACAATGTACAGAATTTGTCGAGTTAGCAGCTGACTAGGAAATTATTATTTAGTTCCTTAGTTCCTTAAAATTAAAACATTTTTAATAAGTATCATCTCTCAGATGGCTACACCCGTGTAACTATTTGAAGAGCGCTGTCACAGAAGACAAAAATAATGTAATAATCAATCTTCTTTTTTTTCCTTCTTCCAATGATTGTTCTTTAGTTTAAAATTGTCGGGGAAATTAAATTCCTGTGTAGTCATAGTTGCAACATTCCATGTTACAAGTTGTAAAGTGCAGCTGCATTTTTCAATGCAGGCATCTCCAATAGTAAAATACAATGCATGCAATTTGTCAGTTGGATTTCAAATTACTTAACATGGTCATCCAACTTGCAAAGTTTGTTAATTATGTGACAATTATTATTGCTACGTTACGACATCATCACCAGGTGTTGGCGCTCTGCGCTGGGTGCCTGCTTACTATTTTAAAAATCCTCGCATTCCTGGTGAGTGTATCTCTTCTGGTTGTATAAGACAATACTGGTTGGGTTTGTGTGTATATAATTAGTATATTGCATGGATAATGTGATGATGAGGAGATGATTTTAGAGTGATTATGACGCTCGTGTCATTAGTGAAGTCAGATAAATTATTTTCTCATACTAATTTGTACAAATCAGTTTCTTATTTTCTCTTACATTACCGGGTGCCAATTATCTAATCTTTAAGTATGGATGTGTGGATCGGAACGAACCAGAGATAATCTGTAATTTCTGGTTATTAGTAATTAAGTATAATATAAATTTAATTTAATGGCCGAGCAGTATGTACCATTTCCGTAAATGATAGTGTTGACTTATACTTTGATTATATAGTTAATTGAAATTAGTAAAATGATCAAAAATCCTATAGTGCTGCTATATTGCAAACTTTCCCCAGCTTGCCCCAGAATGTCCACGGATCAATCTGTATATTGCTCCTTGGCAAAGTAACGAACTCCAAAAGTGTTTCAGTCTCCCAGGTTTATTTTTTCGAAATTTCCCTTAGCCCATCTCCGCACCTCATTTCCTACAACCGTGACCTCATGGGTTGACCTAATGGGGGCAGTGCTGATAATTTTGAAAAATCTTTGAGTAATTACAGTTTATTTAAAAAAAAGGAATTGAAACCTTTACCACATCTGCTCGTATGGGTTAAGGGTGAGAAGAAGCACATGCAACATCCTATACTTACACATATGTAGTCACTTGCATTTATGGTGTCATTCACATGTCACGTCAGACGAGCAGAAGTGTCCACCTACTTAGTTTTGAAAATCAGTTCATTTTGTCATTAAGATTGCTTCATCACCAAAGAGTGTATTTGGTTGATTTTTTTAAAAAAATCAAACGTCTGCAAGAGTGAGTGTAAGTGACTTATTAACTGTCGCTTTTGATGGTAATGAACACCCTCAAACTTTGCGTGGAAGTATCTACTATTGAGAAAGTTACGTAATGTGATCATGATAGTTGTTGCAATATCATTGCCCCTAGGACTTTAATAGTAGCGAAGAGTTGTAATAAAATACGATTTAATACTCCTTTTTTTTGTATATTTGATGCATTTATTGAGACACTGTTGCAGGCGAATATTTTTCGAGTTCAAGTTTGATTGATTTAATTGGTTGGTTGAGGCACAATTGTGATGAAAGTTCCTTCATGATCGTGTTCAAGTTTGATTATTTTACCATGTCCCAATATCCATTACGTACTGAAAGGAGATCTTTAAAAAGATGTTTATGATATTCCCATTATGATTTGATGTTATTAAAGGCATTGTCTTTACACAGGATTGCCAGACATGAGATTTATTCTATTTTAGCTAATTTGTAGGTAAGCCCACGGAGTGGGGTCTCCTATTATTTATATGCAGCAACGCAACCTATCTAGACTTGTGTAACTTTCAAGCAGTTTACAAAATCTTGTAGATCCACCAGCGATATTTCTCATAGAAACGCTAAATAGTTCTGCCTTTTGTGAAGAATATCTAATCAATGATTATTATTAACTTGCTAAAATTGACACAATCATGATCATCTTTTGTAATATCTTGAGGTGCCGGAGCATTTTGTAATAATTATTGAGTCTTTTTTTTTTGTTGGGAACGTCTGCTTCATATGTGGACAGAATTTAATTCGTTGGTTAACTGTAATCAAGTAATTATTGGTAATGCAATTTTTGGATTCATGAGCATGAGTTAGAACAACGGCGGGATATCTACATTGCAAATCTGAAAGTAAGTAAAAACGGGTGCTGTGCTCTTCTGCAGACTGTTAAGTGACAATGTACTCCATAACGTGCTACTTGGGTTATGTATGTATGTATCTTCCGGCAGCATTTTTGATGGTTCTAGTAGTCTGTACTTTATTTATTTTTTTGTCATTTTGCTTTTCCATATAAGATTTTGAAAAATCCAACTAAAGGCAGTCGTAGCAACGAGCCGTGGTATGTCTGCTCATTGCGTCAGGGCAAAAGAAGTGTTGATGATGATTCTCACAATCAGATTGAAGGATACGGTATATGCAATGGAGATGAAAAAGGTGATACGACGTGGCGGGCTTCCTTCATCTTGAGCAGCATCAACTACAGTTGGATTTATTACATGGCCACTGGCCAAATTAAGATATATTGTTTGTTCTTATCAAAACCTCTTGAGTATTATTTATGTACTGTCAGCCATCGTGGGTAGTTATATTTTTCGGCAGATCACAAGAGACGATTCATGTTTCTCCGGTGTATTATGTTTCATTGACGTATGTACATAATTACATATGTAGTTGTGTGTGTGTGTGTGTCTTTGGGGAATGTACCTCAACTGTTCCTGTGCCATTCATCTCATTTAGCACAATGGGCTAGACAAAAGAGTTTGAATCTTTAATGTAGTTATAGTTATTTAAATGAGAATGTGTAAGTATGGGTTTAATTACTAATGCTTTCTATATGTATCTCTAACTTAATTATTTCAGTTCCTGAAAGCCCGGGAGGTGTGGCTTATGAGAGATATGTACAATCTCCTGACTGGACCTTGGATTACTGGCATCCCGCTGAAAAAGCGGCCTATCCTGATTACTTTGCTCGCCGAGAAGCTCGAAAAACTGAATACATCGAGTTTTGGAATAAGCAATACGGTGGACCTGATGCCGGGAAGAAAACGGATGATCATCATTAGCATAACTACAGGCTTTATTATGGCCACTCTCGGTTGCGGGGTCATATTGTGTCATTAAAGAATTAAGAAGCCCGCAAAATAGAGTTGTCCCACAACGTTAATGAGAACATACTAGCTACAGCGTTTGAAACGGATGTAAAATCTTGGTTTAAAATTGTAAAATAAATAGTAGTTGACAAAATTTGATGTGCCTTTGTTTCTGTAATGGAAATTCCATTCATAATTACTTGCGAGCTTTTTATTGACTCATTGACTGGGCTCATGTGTTTTATATATATATAATTTGACAGGGTGACTACAAGGAAACTCCGTGATAAGGAAATATGAGTGATGCTATATAATCTTATTTGAACTGAACGGTCGGCCCACATACCTTGAATCACCTTTGATCTTTTTAAGTTGACATGCAATTAGACAGATTATTTTCAATTGTTTTCATGTCAGATTTTTCAACTCGTTGGAGATCCGTTTTATATGATATCCCTTTGGTCTGATTTTTGGTTTTATGAGCATAGACGTGTAGGTCTTACATGTTCTAGGGGATGGATACGATGTTAATCTGTGATCTGGGTGGTTGAGATGTAGAAGTTGGGAAGAATTTAAATATAGAACAGCGTGTTAACCTCCCTAACATGTCGGACAGAGCAGTGGGCATGCATCAATTTGGATTGTTATTGAATTAAAAACGGTTTGTCTTTGTCGTTAAATCAAGTAATTACAATTTTAGCCAAATAATAAAGTTTAAGAAGGAGTGGGAGAGAAAGTTGTCAAATATTTTCTAATCTACTGCTGCTGCTGCTGTTGCTGCTGTGGTTGTTGCCAGCTAGTGCTGGGAGGAAGAATACGCGTGCATTGATGAGATCATATTCTTATACTAGGATCCTTTACGCTGTTGTATGTGAGGTGCAGCAGGTCTCAATACACCTTGTAACACACACCGTGTAGCCAACTTTTCTGCAATAGTTTCCTTTCCTACGCCTAGATAAAACTCAGTAACGGATGTAGTGGGGAAAAGTAAGAGTAAACATTATGGGAGTCTAATTTTGCCCTGTGATCATCATTAGCCCTTAATAAAAGTATTCATATGTCAATTAGGTTGAGGCAGTCAGGCCTGCAGCTCGATTGTTTTGATCATCTCGAAAATACAAAGAGAGTCGCGTCCGAGTCTCAAAGAGCAATTAAAATGTCATTTACACCAAACGAATGCGGAATCGAACGGTTGTCCTTCGTAATGAATTACGATACACAAATCAATCAATCATATAGGCCATTCTTTTAGGTTTCATTCAAACAATTGTCACTCAATCGAGTTTTCTATTTTCCATATACAATAATTGGACCCTATACGTGCTCATCGGATCTGAAATAGCTTTCTGTTTCCATTTTATTAATTCATAATTCATAGCTCATTCATTTCCCGATCTACACGCTCATATATTCCCCTACATTACTCGCTTGAGTAAAATTCAAATCAAGACCGACGAGGAGCAAGTTCTCTGCATTAAGGGGGGAGGTGGACTATTAGCAGCTGCTTTTAGCCACTCTAACATCAAACATTAGGGGATTAATGCGTATAAAAATAAGTTGTTAATTACCGAAAAGATAAGATTTACAACTGACTCTCCTTTCTGTACTTTCAGCGTGGTTATTAATCCCAAAAAATTTAATGGACAAGGATCTAGTCAATAATGATTGAGGAAAAGATATTAGCGTGTCATGGCATGCAGACATGCTCAATTTCCGTGATATTTTCAACCAGCGTAGCGAAACGGTGGAACAGATGGGTAGAAATTGACATTAGAGTCGTCATAAACAAAATGGTTAAGATTGAAAGGACGCTATAATATGAGAGTATGTAGTCATTTATCCTACTACAAGAAATTGTCCCGCTTGGACACATGTCTATTCTTATCGGATAAGAGAGTTGAAGATCTGTCGTGCATTACTGCGTCACATCACAAGTCATCAAAGTGATGAGTACATGGTCAATATCACCATGTGCATCCAAATTAAATACATCTCGCATTTGTGCGGAAGACCATCAACAACATGTGGCCACATCCCAAGCTGTACTGTACTTCTGATATTGACTTGGCTTTTCCTTATTTGTTTCCTTTCAATGTGTAGAAGCTATAAGGCAGTCGGCAGTAAAAGGCAGCCTCAATGTTTTTGGTCCATCTGATAAGGAGCAGTTAGAAGAGAACAACACCTGTCCCCCTTTAACTTCTACTCCCGAACTAGAAAGTTTGTGAGTCTGCCACTCAGAATATAGTAATCCTGGAAATTACGATAGGTCTTTGAGACTTCAGAAGTGTAAGCAAGATATTTTATGGAAATTATCACATGGGATTTCCCAAATCATTCAATAATGATTTTACAATGCAAAGTAAATTTAAAACGTGATGAACCTACATTTCCTGAATAAGTCTTTTGAATAATATGAAATTCCAATGGTTACGCCACATCAACTATTTATTCTACTCCTTCATAAATTCATATGATTAGTTAAGGGATACAAATAACTGTTACCCAAGGATTCAAATCTCATGATGAGGTTGGGATGATCACATGTTTCTATCAAAACTAACGGCAATTTTCTGGACTTTCGTTGAATCTTGCAAAAAGTTTGTGTCAGTAATTTTGTCCTTACTTTTTCCATCCTTTACCCTTACTCATGTTACTATATCTCTTACAGCAACGGAATTTACAGGATCCTCAGAAGCCTCTCATCATTGATGATAGTTCCGCCATGTTCCTTAGGAAGAACATTCCCTGTTAATTCTAAGTACAAATCATTATTTCACAGAAAACCTTCCCTCAAAAAAACTACTTGTCGTTTATTTCAAACGGCCTTAAACCTCAAAGAAAAATTGTAGTCCTCGTTATTTGAATTGTCGACATTATTTTAAAAATAATTTACAAAATAGCAATTTGGCTGCCGCCCCACAAAAATAATTGTTATTGACTCAAAACTTCAGCTCCCATTACAAATTACAATTCTGATTGAGAGGAAGTTGTCAATGCTTGTAGGGAATATCACATGCCCTTGATTTCCGTTCTCGAGCTAGCGAATTATCTGAGCATTTAAGCTTTTTTCCCGAGTAAGTAATTTCAAAATGCTCCCACAGCCATGCATGAGTAATAGCTCAAATGTGTAAAAACTCCTCTTGTATTTTTTGCCATTTATCTCAACATGGTTTAAGATTATTCGCCTTGTTACAAATTACTGACAAACGTTTATACGAGCTACATTTCGGAGTGGCATCTAGTGTTACTGGGCTGTAATATGCCCGAATGCTTTCAGGGTTTCATGTATTGCACTACAGTATTTTTCCAATAAAATATTGTGTTCTTAATTACATAAAGAAAGACATTTTGTATTCGAGTGGCTACCCGTGTGCATGAAACATTAGTAGGTATGCTAACTAAATGTGAATTTGGTTATTACAGCTTTAGCTCAAGTGAAAATTCTTGAATTCAATCAGGGTTATGCAGTAATTTATCAGTTCTCTATCATTATTTGAGCACCCATAACGTTGAGACCAAATTGAAATCTAATTTCCACCATTTCAATATTTTCCTAGCTCATTACTTGTAGTTCAGAATGTTTTAAAACGACTTTTCAGTGTTTGGTAAAATAATCATTGATATAAATCTGCAGTCCCAGTGAAACTCAACGGATTTGGCTAAACTATCAAAGCAATCTTTTATTTTTACGAAGATGCTACAAAGTGAGGAGAATGAGGAGGGATTTTCAATACTCAATTATTTTTATTTATAAACATGCGTCAGAAAAATTTCGATACTTTCGGCATGTAACAACATCTTTATTGGAACTCTTTCCCACTTTATTTGATATCGCCGGTGAAACTTGAAGGATGTGGGGACTACAAATGTGACGCGAATTTAGTCTTTGTACGAAGTAATAATAGTTCTTCAAATCGATTTCAAATAATTTATAACTTTGCATCTCCTGCAGCCGTACATTTTGACAGGCAATGACAAAATAAAGTGCGAACATTAAAGTTACAAGCAGAACCATCAAACAATAATAGTATTATTTAATATTAATTAATAACAGACCCAAAAAGAAAAAAATACTAAATTAAAAGTTCCACCTCCGCATATTCCTTTGTTTAGCTTCCTCTCTGACTCTGACCTGGCCTCCAAATTTTTAGAAATTCATGATTGCTTGTACTCACATTTCAAAGTAAATAAATAAATTTAATTCGCTTTACAATAAATGTGAAGGGATTTTTCGAATGTAATTATTTCTTCTCCCTCTCTGTCTCCCAGTCTCTCTCTCTGTCTCTCACTCTACGACATATTTAGGCATAGTCTGCAAATGATTGAAGCAAGATAAGCACAAAAGAGTAAAAATCTGCTTCATACATCTTTATAGAGCTGGCACGCTGGCTGCATATTCTTTTTAAAAAAAACTTAACAATCAACCTGTAAGTCATGACTGATTGCTTCAATTAAAATATGATTTGAAGATTAATACCTGGGATTAATGATTTGTAAAATTCTTAGTAATCCAGGATTACATATAGACATTACGCACGGTTAAGATAACATCATTATTTTTTCTAAACTTTGATAATTGATCTGTTTTTATCTGTTTCTTTTTCTATTATTTATCTGGATCTGGATTAACAAAATCCTTGAGTCTTTTACAGACTTCCCTTTGAGTCCAGACTCAAAATCCGCGGAACCCTGACAGAAGTAAGGTTCCCAAAAATCCGGGAGTGCTGCCCTCTTTGAGCCCCAGCAAAAACTCTCCCCTTACCATCCGTCCTTGCTACAGAGATGGGTCTGCGACAGAGTCAAGAGAAACCGCGAAGTTCAGCCTTAATTAAAAGTTTTGCCGTGTTGTAAATTGGGTGGCAATAAAATTCTGGTCCACATTCATTTAAATAATTAATTAAGACGAGATATCTTCAAAATGGAAAAAAAGCTATCAAGCTTTACCAATTCCGAAGATGTGGTTCAAGATGGGAAGAACAAGGTTGCAATTTACTGTGTACATTGCACGTCCCTGATTTTGAACCCAGCCACAGGCACTTATCTTTCAAATATTCAGGTAAAGTTGAGTATTCAAATTCAAAAATATTTTTTTGGCCTGCTTTAAATTTTTGAAGTGATTTTTTTTTAAATTGGGGAATAATTTTGTTTAAATGACATGATACTCCAATGGTTCTGCATATTTTTGAACTGAGCTCAGTATTAGTTTGTATGGGGGTTTGTAAACATATTTTTTTGTTATATTTTTGAAGTTACATATTTTATTTTTAAATTTGGATTACAGTTCGATTTACCCACAATGACGCAAAAGAAGAACGCCCTCACTGTCCAGACTGACCCCGTCACAGAATGCTTTCGCGTAGATGATATGTACCACTTCGAAAACATCGGGTTCTCGGTCCAAGCCAATGATGTCCAGTACCTGGCGTGTGCCGACTGTGAGTTTGGACCTGTGGGCTGGTGCAAGGACAAAATATCATTTATTGCTTTATCAAGAGTTCGCTACGAACTGTAAACAAAAAAACCAATGTTATGAATTTTGGTCCGACTACACCAGTATCGGGATGCATTTTGCTGTAATTTGAGAGCGATTGTTATTTGTCTATTCCATGTACAGAGGTATATTAATACGTCCTACAGTAACTAGTATAATCACAATTTATACTTGGAGGCTTATGAGAAAGTCGATGGAAATAAAAAAAAATATTTTTACTTTCCGAACTATACTCATTGGGATTTGTATAATATGAAAGTCACATTTCCGCACATGAGATGGCTCCTCCGTTCCAAGGAGCTTTCACCGAGTACTTTTTCTTCTCCCGGACTCCTCAACAACCTTTTTTTTATTTTACGCATCTCTCTCTCTCTCTGGAACTTGGTACTTTTGACTGTTGGGAAATAATAATTGTTACTCTATTAAATGTGTCATTAATTATTAATTACTGTAGTAATTACTTGGAATATATTTTTTTCTTTTGACTGAAGGAACGACAAGTTCATGCCGACCTAATTCATGGGTAATCGGGACTGGGCTCGATGGACTGTTTATTTGTAAATAACAATTATTATTTATCAAAAGGGAATGGGATTTTGAAAGAGTTCAAGGTTCTGGAGCTCATACGGTGTTGTACGAATCGTGAAAGAAGGATCTTCACATCTATTTAATTCATGACTTGCTCGTGGCGGTTTGAGGGTAGTAAATACCAATTAAAGGGCCAGTGCCACTCATGCGGTAATACCCGGAGAGGAGGCGGAGGTTTTAGCATGAGATAGGGAAAAGTTTTGGTGTGGCTCGGGAGGCACGGCTTCAAAAATAATTTGACGGGGAAAGATACCCATGCAATATGGTAGTAGGAGCAGTTGTGTGGTGTAATGCTTCCTCAGCACGTCACACTCACCTCACCTATACTATATGAGTCCATCCAGCGTTGTTGTAGGGAGTATAGAAACGTTCCCTAACGTCTCTCCACTCAAGAAAGTGGGGAAAAGGAAGGTAGGGAATGTAAACTTCTCTTCGGGTTTCGCCCTTGTTATGGTCTCATTCCGTTCCTCCGAAGAGTCACTCAGTCTGTCTCGGTTCGTTCTCGCGTTCACAGCGTCAACCAGGAACAGCAACACGTGTGTGTGTGTGGTTCCATAGACAGTGTGCATGCCTCTGTGTGCACTGGGTGTCTAACGTTGTAGCAGTCTCAACACTGGAGCAGAACCTGTAGCAATAAGTTAAAAACTGCCCCCAAAATTATCTTCTTCATTGGACAAAGTAACAGTTTCCCTCATACTCTTGTCAACATCCTCTGACAGTGTCCTCGTGACATTGTCACCTCCAACCACTGTCTACTGTCTGTGTACAGAGTCTCAGGGAATCCCTTGTTTTGAAGAAAAAAAATCCGGAGGTCACTGAGGAACAGGAGCGGGTAGGATGGTGTAACCAGGATAACTTGAGACCTTGCATTACGAACGTTTGGAAACTGCAGTATAGGAAGGAGAAAGTCCTCATTAAGTCTGCCCCTAAGTTTTTTTTCTCTCTCTCCTTGTATTTCCCCAAATTTCCTTCCCCGGTTTCTTCCCCGAAAAAGTTCGACTCACTCATGCATTTTAAAGGAGGACGAGATCTTGGGAAACCGCTCGCTTCCCTTTGATTTCTTTGATACTACAAGGCAACCAACACCAGTACGAAAAGAGTACACAACAAGCTGACGGTGATCTTGTACATTCCACGGCTCCCTCACCAATTCTTACTTCTTCCCCTAATATTCTCCCCGATACTCAAAAATTTCATCTCAGCTTCTACTTGGTTTGAATACCAAGTAGGATCTGGTCTAGCGAGCCCATCTCAAACCTATCAAACAATACTTCTGTAAGAGATATTTAGGCTTGGCCCTACTTCTGACTCAACTCGAAAGAAATCAATCCTTTTCACATCACCAATTGCAAGGACAAACCTCCTACTACAGAGTGATTTCCCTCATCTTCCAAAAAGAAATCTATTGTTGTTTGAAACTACGCAATCAAAACGAACAAAACTGTCGGCACCTTTGGACATATCCGGAGTCCCTCTGATAGAACTCTTTGTTTTCCCCGTCGGATCTGGTGAATGTCAGTTTTATTCAGTCCCGAGTCCGGTTTGGAAAAACCAAGGAGAATGGCATTCCTTCCGAATGGATCTGTGAGAGTGGGAAGAGGAAAATGAGAGAATTCAATTCGGACCTCAAAGAAAGGGAACCCCACCGCCTTTGATTATAGCTATTTGATGGCATCCCGAATGAGGAGGCGAGTGGCCCGGTCAACCACCCTACTCTTTACCATCGCTACCCTTTTGCCTCTGGTCGGGTCACGCTCTGTCAATAGCATTCTCACTTTTGCCCCTGACCCCCCTTCCGGACACTCTCCCGGCCCACCTGGTCCGGAGTCACTCTCCAGTAGCAGTAGTGGCAGTGGTCCTGAAGGGAATATTAATCTCAATATTAGTTCCTCTGCTGCCTGCAACCTCGTACCCTTGACATTTGGCGACAAAGACTCTCCCGGAATTAAACTACTTTCTTATGATGACAAATTTTTAATGCGTGTCTCGCACCCTGTGTTCGAACTTTCTTATGGAATCGTGCCTACTGTTCTCTATCAAGGTTGGTCACCCTTTGCTTCATATAGATAAATATACACACCCACTGATTACATTCCTCCTAATTGTTTCTCCGACTGATTTCCAAATCCTGACCCTGAATCCGAATAAAATCGTTCCAGCTTTTGTCACTCAAATAATTCCATCCCGTATCACATTGGACATGTACATTGAAGTTCATTCAGTCAGATACAGTGCTTTACAGTACTAAAGATATTCGGAGTATTGTGTCGTAATAGATAGATACTACTTAGTAGTATCTATTACGACCCGCCGTAAATAGATAACGGAAATAATTGGAAATAATTACATGTATTCGAACATTTAAATTAATTACTTCATCCTAAATTATTTCATACAGTCCTTGTGTCCTACTTCTCCCTCAGCCGTCCTCAATCTCCATTTATTAGCATGCCAAAAAAAGTTTTGATGATCATTTCGGATCCTAAGGTATATCTAGTTATACATCCAGAAACTTTCTATATACATAGAAATTATCTCAAATGTAAGTACAACTTTAGAAGCAGCCCCGGGAGCCCCTCCTATTGATTCTCAGTTTACATGCATAAATACGCACTGAGCTGAATTTAGTTTTTTTTTTGTCACTTGACATTAATTTTACAGTTATTGTACAAGTTACAATTCCCTCCCCCCCCCCCTCTCCCTTAAAATCCCTCTCCTTGGGAATTTTCTTCAAGTAATTTACATTAGCATAGGCTGCTGGACTTTTGAAAGTTGGGAACCGTCTAGAATTTATCGAGACTCAAGTCCATTACAGAGGAAAGAGAGGGGAAATTTTTGGAACATGGGAAGAATTATCTAAGTAAATTAAGGGAAAGTTGAGTTGGAGAAGCTTGAGAAAATGAACCTGATACGGGCTCTTATGTATATGTATACATGTTTTGTGTGAGCTGGAGTTGCTGGGTCTATTCATTGGACTTGGGATGCTTGGGAAAAGGGAAAAGGTGGGTAATGTGGGCAAACTCATTGATTTTCTCTTCATTCGACGGCCGGGCACTTATCATTTATTTAATGGGTGGCTGACAGTTGGGCTTGGATTTGGACTACGACATTCTCCATGCTCGAGCATTCTCCACTCCTTCGCTTTTTAGTCCCTACTTTCTTTCCCTTACTTCTCACCCATGAACTCCACCGTTTATTTCTTCCTTTTACTCCTGGTCATGTGTAACCTTACAACTCTCTCTCTCTCTCTCTCTCTCTCGGGCTCAGTTGTCCGCACAACTTCTCCTAATTGACCACGTGTCTTCCTTGCATATTTGATTGGGACAGCCGGGAGGTTTCCAAAAGGATACAATTCTTATGTAACTTCGAAGCTGTCCTATCTCCTAAATCTTCCCTCCTAAGTCGAAGCACCCACAATTGGGAACACTGTGCGAATCCCAGTGTTTATCCCACCAGCTGACACTTTTACATGGAATTTAACATTGGGGTAGTAGTTATACGTACTTCCTTCCTGCCAGACCTTCAGTCAAGTTTAATGATGCAGGATGATTTCCGGAATTATTTGCCATACGAATTGGGACATTTCCTCAATGGTCATGTAATATTGAGACTACTTCCCACAAATTCCCACGTGGTCAGCTCCTCCATCCGAGTACACTCACTCACCTTCTCTCGAAAAAATCTCCTGCGTGTAGGAATTTCCCTGGGAAATTCCTTCACCTGAAAAACATGGTAATTAGGACTCCTCACTCTGTCCATCACTGTGGGTTTTCCTACAAGGCTTACGTAATTCTCCCGGACTCCTCGAACTGACTGTTCCCCGTTTTTGAGAGCCCATTTATAATGTAAACTAGAGTGGCAGGATGTGGGTTGGGTAGCTTAGCTAGTCACACGTCCAGACTGTTTGGTAATTGAAAATGTACAGGTAAATAGGGAGGGAGAATTCTGTGATTGCCCACTTTTAATATTAATTGAATCCCGACATACATTACATGCTCTTACACTCACTTCATGTTGATATATTTTGAAGTCAGCTCAATTCTCGTTGGGCAATGGTTTCCAGGTAATTTGTAATTAGGTAGATACCTCAGGCTGGAGTATTTCCGTTCATGTTAATGCTACAACTCTTCTACTCCGTCTCTTTCTATTTCTTCTTTTGGAAGTTTATTTCCCATTTATGAATATCTACGCAATGACTGCCTTCCATAATTAACGGAGCTGCGTCCCTCCATAGGTTCAGTCTCATTCCCCAGACAGGACGGAACACAGGTATGGATAAATATGTATTCGTGGGAAGCTCCCGTGCACACGGGGGAAGGTAAATAGGGAACTGTAAATACTCACATAAAAATTAAGGACTTCATTAGTGCTGACCATTTGGGAGCCAAGCGTTTTCGTAATACTAATAGAACTAAATGTACGCAACATTTTTTTCCCCCCCGGAAATTGAACTCAACCACGGAGACATTATACGTTCAGACTTACTTCAGGGAATGATTTCTACTATCTCAAAAATTCGGGATGTTCAGAGTGTGGAGGCGCAGGCGTGGATTTTTAGAATATGCTAACACTTTACGTGCACTAATGTGCACTATTGCGTGTACAGTATATTTACGTAATAGGATGCTAATGCAGTTCATGTAATGTCATACAGGTTAGAGCTAATGCGATCATCAGGGAATTTCTGCGGACGGATAAAATCCAACAGCCTGACTTTAATTATTTCTTCCATAACCCCGCCCCTACACATGATGAATGTCAAGTATTTTTCCCAATCCTGTAGCTTTGGTATCCTTCACTACAGTATGTATACTGTAGTCACAACTCACAACCAGATCCTGCCAGTGGGGCTTTTTAAATAATAAAACATTGTTTACCGGTCGGATCCTCCACACTTGAAGGTCCCAGTGCAAGACATTCTGTAAAGTAATTACTAGTCTCTATATATTCCTAGAGATCCTGGGCTTGTACATCCACCTTTTTATATAATCTCCCTATTATGTGGAGCTAAAGCATATACACTAAACTTTGTGCGGATGCACTGGTGCATGCACGCATTCTCCTCGTAGCGTTACAGTGAGACAAATTATTTGGGCTTGAACGACTCCCTCAACTCTCGTGAGGCCCATGGTGTCCTAACTTGAAAAAAACTTCCTACGCAATGAATCCCCCTCACTAGTATAAAAAGAGCTACCTGAGAGAAATCAAATTATTGCACTTGGTCGAATTGTCACGAAGTCACACATATTTTTCCAACAGAATCAAATTTCCCGGGCTGTAGATACAACAAACTCCAAAAATGTACCATTCAAAAAAAAAAAAAAAAAAAAAAAACGAGACACATCACGGAAAAGATTTTTGAGTGAGAACAACACACTTTGAAGTGACTCCTGTTGTGACTGTAGACATCTCCTTGAGCCAGCTTTCTCTGTAAGAACAGGGATAAAGTGGAAGGGACCTTATAATTACATACATACATATACTTTACTCCTCCAACCCTATAAATTCCTGTCCACCCATTTCCTGGAGCTTGAGAACCTCAGAGTCATAAGCTCATATATTCCTGTCTAGGAGGAGCTGACATGTGTACATATGTTGGGGGCAATGGGAAGAATTTAAGTGGGTGCAAATAGCTCGGAGCAGTTATGTATGTCAGAGCGGACGGGACGAGGAAGTATTGATGTCACCTCGGTTGGGAAAAAATCCAGCCGTTGTGCTATTACACGGGGGCTTCCTTGGACAACAGACTGTTGGTTATATGTAGTGGGCAAAAGGGATAAGTTGAAGCTGGGGCATTTCCTTTCGGAGGGGAAGCATAACTGGGGGGTCCATGGATGGTGAGAGAGGAGTGATAGACGGAAACTTTGTTCAGCAATCAAGTTTATGGCAGAATTTTTGAAATAGATGAAAGAGAATTTTCAAAAAGGCTCGCATAAGTGTCAGGGATGAATTGCCTTTACGTTCACTCTGGGATTTCTATGTCCTACAGAGCCAGTCACCTTTGAGAAACTGCTGATTGGATGCGAATTTTTTTTTCTGTCCGCTCTCTTTCCTCCTGTATGTCAGTCGTTTCTGTACTACGTATTTCCCCTCCTTCCCTTGACTTGTAACCACTGGCTCTTGTGTACAATTTAACCGGGAAAAATACCACATTCCTTATTTTTTTCTATTTATACCCTATACATCCTACAACAACTTTAAAAAAAAATTCGCAATACACTTTGATACCTCTTCCTCCTGGCAAGTCCTACTTCCGCCCTACTTGGCTCCATCTTGGGGCAGTTTATCACTGGAGCTATTATTTTTTAATCCAAGGAGGAATTTTTTTAAGGGAACAATATTAAAAAATTCCCGTCCTTTTGGAAGTTAATGTCTTTTGAGTTATCCACATGTAATAATTAGATATCTACTGTAAAATAAATTATTTAATTCTACCAAACGCGAGCCTTCCCCCAAAGCTTTTTTTCCACTCCAAGATTTAAGCACTTTTTCCCAAGGAAAATCAATTCTACTAAATGAAACTTGTCCACTCCTCATGGTAGACTGGAGTTCATTCGTATGCTCAACTGTATTGCAAAAAATCTTGGGGTTAGAGGACTCTCGATTTTTAATAACAGTTATTACAGCAATGAAGGGGGGGGGGAGGGTTGGGAGAAAGATAAGTAGAAAATATTTTCTTGGCCCATTTAATTTTAATAAAAGACGGGAAACAAGTTGGGCAATTGATTGGGGATTTTCCTCCGGCTAATAATATTGTTGTAGAAACCATGGAGAACAATGAAAACTACTCAGGTCTCTCTCTCTCTCTCTCTCTCTCTCTTTTCCTTTCTTTCCCAGTTTTCCCATCTTTGTCAGGATTGAAATAGGGAGTTCAAGTTTTTATACTGTGGCTCTTTATGTCTTGCAGTTTCAGAGTCTATGGATATATACTCCAGAAAAAATGAGTTTTGTTAGGGGGGAAAAGGGAAACGTATAATTATCCTGTGGACTCGCTTTCTTATATGTGCCAGTGTGTACAAATTATTTCATTTTTTTTGCTTCCACTGGCAATCCTAATATTTTTTGTTTGTGTACGTTTCACCCTAGGCCCCAAGACTATGAAAGCATATTAGCTGGATTATGTTTTTATAAGGTTTTACGAGGGGTTCCCTGCACCAATTTCCTATTTCATTGTACATTGACTCACATTAGTACTAATGTGATAATAAAAGATTCTCGAGCTCCAAGAAATGCACGCGTTTGATAGATAACATTTTTACAAAAAAAAATTTTTTTTATCCCCAGTGGGAACTTCCCTGAATGAAACATTTCACCTTGTATCATTTTACGAGGTTAAGTCCTAACATTATCTAATCATTCCTCCTGTAAACAATAATCAGGGCTTTAAAATATTGGGAGATATTGATAAAAGTTTAGATTTTATAAAATTCAAAATATAGATATGCAATTTCCACATGTCACACGGACATTAAGACTTGGCAAAATTTCAAGTTTGAGTAAACAAGCCATCCTCAGTCTCATCTTTTTTCACATGAAACTAAAGCCTATAGGAAACGTTTTATCATCGAGGAATGCTAAAAGTGTGATATTTCTGAAAGAGTTAAAGTAGCATTAGTCCTTTAAAAGTGCATAATAAAATCCTTGCATGTGTATCTACTGATATGAAGGACAAGGTTCCCCCTTAACTTTCTCCTGGCTTTCCCTCTCAATGTCTCCCATTTCTGGGAACTCTAACGACGGAGAGTGGTGCTGGCGTGTTGGGAAAATTTGGGGGGAATTGTACTCTGCATTTTATGCAAATATCCAGGGATTTTGTGTGTGTGTGTGTAGACATAATGAATTGCAAGGATGAGCGAATTGAAGGGAAAGTGGTAAGTGTGAAGTTGGCTGCTCATTCTTGCTCAAATGAAAAATAGTTGAGAGGGACCCCGGTCTCCATTTACTCCTTATATGGATTTTAGTGGGAGCTTTTGTGCAGAGAGGATAGGCCAAACGTCCTCCGATATATTTCCAAAGAAGCCAAATATGACCACTAGGCCTCCTTTCACCCACACAAAAGTAATATCCCAACCATCCGATATCCGACGTAGTCACGAGAGATCCAACATCCGACACTTACACTGGGTCAGTAGAAGGTCATTTTCATAAAACTGCTCTTGAGTCCTATCCACTCTATGTACATACTTCTCATATCACATTGCAGAAGGGACATTCTTAATTAAGCACAGTTGAGAAAGCTGAGACATTAAACGCTTGGGGGAACGCCCATAAAATCCAAATAATACTCCAATAAAATTTATTATCCCGAATGACTCCTGTATTTACGGTGTAGGAAAAATTAGAAGTCATTGTAAGAGACAGGAAGACAAATGGAAGCCATTAGCACTAATAATTCCGGAGCTTCCTCAAAATTGTAAAGTTTTATGAGCCTCGGAGAAATTTGTGCGTGCTCATGTCATGGGGCTTTAAATTCAATTAATTTTTGTAATATTTAAACACTGTTTTGCACTGTGTCCAGGTCAGTTTTGAGTATACAGACGAAAAATATTTAGGGCTTTCCCTTTATTTTTTGTGAAAGCATCGGCTGACTTTACCCGACACTTGGAAGAGACCAGCTCTCTGTCCCGGTGCTTTGCAATTTAAGGAGGGTTTGAGAAGGGCCATTGGATCTTACATTTTATTTTTATTTGTGGAGATGTTACGCATTAGGATACAAAGACTCGTTTTTTATAGTGAGTATTTACTCAAACAAGACAAAACTAGTACTAGAGATCCAATGCACGTTAGGTCCTCCCATTCACATTGGACGAAATATCTCGCTCCTATCATCGCAATGGTGCATTTATTCTCATAACATTAGTTTGACTAAGGAGAATGTGCAATGAGCCCAGGCCGATGATGGGTGATGGAGCTTATGTAGCATTAAAGTAATTTGATAAAGTACCCAAAGAACATACACGTCCTCGAATTATTATTATAGGGAAATAGTGCAGAGCCCAAGAGGGAAGGAGCTCATGTGCATTTGTTCCCATTAGGTTTATCTGGGAAGGATCTAAAAGTCTGTGTTGTGAACTAGTATTTTCCAAATAATTATGCCTCTTACATCTACAGAATTTTTAATTTGTTTGGAAATACAACCAGAAACTATCCAACAACCAAGGGGTATTTGGTCATGTATCAATCATGCAAGTTCCCTCCTTCAGACGTGACAATGTTTAAAGTATAGATACATATAGTAAGCACAAGACTCTATAGCTATACCTACACTTATAAATACGTGCTTGGAATCTCTGGCTAAATAAATTCCAAATAGTAATGCAGTTTTAAAGAGTGTCATTTGGGAAACATGGGATGGTGTCAGTGGGAGAATAAAGTTTCCCTCTCAATGAACAAAATATGAGGAATTGCGTGCCAACAAGTTCTTGATGGATGATGATGGAAGGAAGAAAATGAGTGTCTAATTTCCACCCAGCCTAAGACAGCGAGTCTTTAAAAAATGATGAATCATTTTGCATCTTGTGTCATTACTTATTTATTCCGACTCTCTAATAATTCTCCCTGGACATAATGAGTCACTTCGGATGACTCATGGGGGAACATATAAACAAATGCCATGTGGGATATTGGGACATCCCTATCTACATTTAAAGTTTTAGAATTAATAAACCCTCCGTGTACACTTGAGCTTCATAATATTATTTTGAGAATATGAAATGAAAGGTAGCAATTAAAATCTCGCGTGTGACATCCTCAAAGGAATTTGAGTTCGGGAACAATCCATAATTTTTTGACAATAATGATTATAGACATTTCCAATGGACATTCATACTCCAAAAATAAATTACTAGTTGTTCCTCCAAAATTGAAGGTCACAACACGAACTTGAAATTTACTTCCCTTGCCAAAAGATTTGCTGTGTGGAGTCGGATGCATTCGAAGGACAATAATTTTGTAATGACATGAACCTTACGTTTCGTAATAATTAATTTAAATCATGGAACGGACTTAAGGCCAATGTACAAATAGTTATTTATTTAAGACCGATTTTAGTCCAAAAGCTTTCAAGCGTTCATAGATCTGGGCCGAAAATTTCTTGAGGCTCTCTTCATATTTAATTTGATTTAGTTGAATTTAGTCTTTGAAGTTAACCCTTTCAAGGTATACTAGGATATCATCTCCCTGATGAGTTTAAAGGGACTTTTCCCAGTTGCAACGAAAACATTTTATTTGGAACCTTATTCCTTCAGCTATTTGATTTAATTGCCTCCGTCTTCGGCGTCGTAGTTGAGAAACTTTTCTTAAAGGAAGCGGGTCGGCGGGAGTGGGGAAAAGTCGGAGGTTTGGTATTTGGAAGGAAATAGTTGCAATTGAGGGCTTTTTACTTTGTTTATCCTGAAATGCCACTGGCACGATATCCGATTCAGTGTATGTATGAATTTTGTATTATTAAGACAATATTTACAATGGGCACGGGTGGCTCAGCCTATAATTCTGAGAAATAGAACTCAGCTACCTGAAAGCTTCATGTACCCACTGGACCAATAGAAGGGAGTTGATGTGGGCATTTGAAATGGGACTTTTCCCTACTCGCCTCTGTCATACCACACTCACGGGGAGGGTTTCCCAACTGTCCCAAGGAAATTTCCTTCCCAGTACCTATGTATAGGTAGATACTTCTAAAGTAGGTAACATCTCTGGCACACTCCGCTCATGCCATCTATTGGCTAGAGCTATGCTACAGTCCGTGAAACATTTGGCGCCTTCAAATTTTCCAAAGGTTACAAAGAATCTGAAATTTTAAATCTGACATAATTATTTCATTTATTAAATTTAAAAAAAAATCCAAAATTGAAACCCATATTTCAAGATTAACAGAAGCGTTATTTTGTTTAACATGTGATGGGTCTCATTGCTTACCCTTGTTTATAGAGTAGGTGTTCCGAACAGAACTAAATGCTTTTAAATCATCAAAGTTGTCACTAAATGTCCTCAAAAGAATGTTAGTTTACACGATGGTCCCTAAAAGCTCTTGAAAGGAAGACCGTACAATCGAAAGTCAAAAAGCTCTTAAAACTGCCCAGGGTACGAGTCAGTATAAGAGCTGTTCAGACAACGACTGTTACAACGACAAGTGTAAATGTGGTCCGACTCCTGACAATGACTCTTTTGTAACCAGTTTAATTTTAAATGCTGTCATAAGGACGGCCATTGTAGGGGAGTCAGTGTTAATGCTCTTAGTAAAAGGGACGGCCATTACAACGACAGCCCTTTGATTACAATATTTTTAAAATGAAAAATTTTTTTGTTCACACAAAGTAGAATTCCCATGAGGTTTTGCATTACTATGCAAAAAAAACCAAGCTTTTGACAATCTCGAAGTGCGGGGAAATATTTTTGAATTTGTGTTTTTTAATAAAGTCTCAAATATTTTTGCGCCTGCTAGCGGAGCAGCTCTAGCCAAAAAATATATACCAGCTCTGAAACCTTCCTTGTTAGGTACATGTGAGAGAAGGAGCTGGCAGTGAGGATTCTATGGGCTAAGCCAATGGGAATATAAGAGAAATTGTTCAGGTATTCAATGTTCCATAGGGCTCGGGCTCGCTCCCCTTGGACCGATGTAGTTCAAGTACTTGCATGCGTGTATCATTAACGTTGCGTCAGTCTACCTTCTCAGTTGAATGCACGTGGTTGATGAACTACAAGGCAGAGCTGGGGAAGAGAAAGCATGTAATTACTTACGAGTAAATATATATAAATGGTGTAGCCACGGAAGGCCTTTTTGCTGGATAATGCCATCAAGTCCAAATATCACAAGTTTTTTCCCGGCCATCCATCCCACCTTTCCATGGAGTGTGCCGTCAGTCAGGCTGGGAAAGTTAATTTCACTCCGAGTCTGTCCAATGGGAGTGGGACTTTTTAAAACCATGGGGATGCTACAATGGAAGTACAGTCAACACTCTATATATGAGAGACCTCCTCCAATAAATGACTCTCCTCGAGGCAGACTCTTGGAAGAGAAAAATTGACCTTGTGGTTAATGGGGAATGGGACCAAATATTTTTGAGCATGAAGGAAAGGGCCCTTGCCCTGTGACTCTTGTAAACTTGAGTACGTTCATTGTAATTATGTGTGTATGATAGTGCATGTGAGGACATTTATCTGTGTCAGTGTAATGTAGCCCCATCGGAGCAAGTGTATTTGTAGGAGTGTATCTATCCATGTGAGTGCATTTTAGTAAGTGTGTGTGTGTGTGTGTGTGTGTGTGTGTGTGTGTGTGTGTGTGTGTGTGTGTGTGTGTGGATGTGAGTGTATGGTAGGAATATGGGGAAGGAAGGAGTGTGCTACATACATGCTAACTGTGCAAACGGTGTGAGTGGAAATTGTCTCTGTACATAGAGAGGCGTGAGATGGTAAAAGCACTTTGGGGAGAGAGAGAGTAGTGCTGTAGAGATAGAAGACCTTGGTGAGGGTGTCGCATGGTGAAGCATTAGGTGCTCAGGAGGAATATAGCGTGCCAACTGTCTCTAAATAAGTTGTGTGCATATTTGATGTTATTGGAATGAGAGAGTATCAAAAGGAGCATCAATTCCCGTTCAGGAGAGACCCAGTCATAAAAAACACATTCACCATTCTAGCAAGGCGTCCGAAACACACCTGTACCGGAGGACCCCGCTCCATCCTTACATACTTGAGAGGAGCCTAATGGTTGCGTTTACTTTGAGAGAAAAAGTGTTTTATGACGATATTCAACTTCTCTCCAGACTCCCTTCTCACATGCATTCCGTCCCTCCTCCCCCTCCCCACATGAAATATTGTCTCTGGGAGAGAGTAACAGTGTAGTGTGGTCTTGGTAATGAAACGAACCCACTGCACACTCCAGTTGTGCCCCCTCACTCTGTCCTCAAGAGCGGGAGTAACCGATAATATGAATAAGTTAGACTAAATAATAAAACTGAGAAATTGGAACATTGCATGGAACGAAAAAAAAAGACACTTGAGACTTTAGACTCCTTACCATATATTGTAGTTAAAAATCCACATATAACCTTGTCTCAGCAAAAGTTCCTCATAAAAGACACGAGTCTACAAAAAAGGCATGCATTTCCCCGAACCTTTAAAACTCAATTTTTCCTGAAGCACTTTACACCTTAATTAAACAATAGCTTCCTAGTAATAGCTTCCAAGTCAATATGAAAGCATTTCATAAGTCGATTCGTCCCTTGCTAGGACTAGAAAGTTATTCCTTGTACTGTACTCTCCCACCCTGGAACACAAACCCATCCGTCATAAATAGTAATTAAAGTCGACGTTTCCATTACTTCTCCACTCCCTCGACCGCCCCATCGTCATTTCATCTCCGGAACTACGTCTAAATTCATATTTAAATACAGAGCCAATAAGACACTTGTAATTATAAAGCATCCCTGTGCTATTGCAAGTGCTCAAGACTTTCTCCTGGAGAGGGAAAGCCTTCTTTGAAGACTTCTTCTCAGTAGGAGCAGCCCTCATGGACTCAGTACATTCTCGTCCGAATGTTTAAATATGTAAATGACTCATATCGTAGTAGGGAAATTAAGTTCACATTTGAAAATTGAGGCATAACAGCGTGTATTTAATTAATGTAAAAGAACAAATGACCGGGCTGAGAAGAGCATCAAAGAGTTATGAGCACGTCACATGAATTACTCTTGCGATAAATCCAAAGATTGTCATGTTTTTGAGATGCAATCCTAGGAATTACAAACAAGGGATGCTGTTGGGCTTCAATTCATCAATGTCAAAAGAAAGTGATCCTTAGCCTTGAATTCATGTGCATACAGGTTGTGCTTGGGGGGGGGGGCTTGGGAGAAAGTATGCTTTCCATTGCATCAGAAATAGTCCCTACAAAATAATTAAAAAAAACGTAACTTGAAGCAATTTGTTTACAAAGTATTTTGTAATGGATACACTTAAATATTGAAGGAATTATTTTTTGAAGGTAAACAAGCTCAAGAGAGAGAGAGAGCCTGAGCTGGGAAAGAGTTCAAGTTGATTTTGTAGCATTTATTGTTTACAGTTTCAGGACTGACTGAGTGTAAAGTTGTCTCTAGGCATGTAGTAGGGAGTATGTTATTTTTTAACTGAAGAGATCTCATAAGGATTTTGTAAGGTTCTATTTGGAAGTTATATGTTGAAACTACTTTGATTTAATTTCCCCAACTTTGTTTACATTTGACATGAGGAAAGTTGGGCTTGTTGGTTGTAATTAGATGTTTGGAGGGATCGGCTCCAGTGTGGCATACCAAGGCTGGTTGTTTAAATATGATTTTGGTTTTTGCAGTTACCATTGAAGTACCCTCAGGCCATGAATTCAGTTTGGAGTACTGGGTGAACGGATTAACGGAGGAGAGGAGTCGATTAAAAAGACGTCATCAGAGAGACAGGCGTGAAGTGCTTGAATTATTTCCTTTGCCTTCAAATGTCGATCAAGTGGTCTTCTGTTCCAAGAATTCCCTTGGAGGACTCAATGCTGACTCTACCATGAAATTATACACTTTTCACTGGTTTCTCACAATGCATCCCAATGCTCCAGTCCCCTGGACAAGCACCGTGAATAATCCAAGCTTCCCTACCACCGTCATTTTCAGGTACGAAAATCCTTTCAAAAACCTCAACTACTTCCTGTATTTCCCTCACAATACCACGGGCATAATATTAAACCCTTGAAAGCCCCATAAGTGGGAAATCCTCCATAACTAAAATGCTCCTGTACCAGTGTTGTGTCTATAAAATTCATGAAATTTTCTCCTTGTCCCTTGTTTGAAATTAAAAAATTTAATTTAGAAACTATGAGGGAAAAACTATGAAATAAAGTCTCACTTCTAAAAAATCCACCCACCAATTAGGAATCCTCCCCAGGGGATCTTCTCTAATGACATAAGAATTCCCTCCAATTAATTGATAGTTTAAATTAAAGCTCTGCAGGACTGGCATTTACTGCTCAAGAATTTAACAAATGACCATCTGTAATGAGTATAAAATCAAGTGTTGGAAAAGGGAAACGAGAGACTGGTAGATCGTCCAAGGAAATATGTAGATATGTATTCATGGAATGAAGACATAAGAAAAATACGACGGGTTACATTAATTCTACATATCTCCACTGTCTCATGTATAATTAATTGGTGCTGTGAATGGAAGCCCAAGTTTTGGTAAAATAATGGCCTATATAGTTACAGGGGCTAGCGTTGAGAGGGAAAATGTCCCCATTAATTTGTGTCAACTTTAAGAGACAAACTGAAATCCGAGTGAACGTGAAAGTGAGCTGTGAATGGAGAAAGTACACAGGGTTCTCTGGATTCTCTATAAAATCCTGGGGATCACACAAATTTCCCCCACTCCCTGTCTCTGAGAGTTGGAGGAAGAGTAGGTTTTTCCAAGACCCTGCACAGAGGAAAAGAAAGAGAGAGGAGACAGAGGGACCTCCGGAGATGTGGAGATCACTAAGGAAAGGAGAAAGTAACCTTTCCAATTAGTTTTCTAATCTAATCTATGTATGGCGACCGGAGTAGCTCACACGACCCTGTAGTAAGCTTCCTCTCGGAATTTCAAGGCCTTCCTCAACAAAGTCCCGATTTGGTATACATATTAGATACATCTATCCCCAGTGAATTCGTACATATATTTCTCACATGCATACACATTGTGGGGGGTAGGGCTTGTGAGATGAAATAAATCAGAAGGAATATCATTATTTACAAATGTTCCAATGGAAGGCGAGAGGAAGGGCTGTCACAAAAATATTAGCATCCAGTCGACAGGCACAGGCAAGATTAACTCCTGAAGATTTTGACACCTTTTTTTTAAATTTATGTCTCAGGCTTACGTGTTTTCATTTCAAAATCAAGAATTTATAAGACAGATGCTGGATCTTCAAAAGGCGCATCAGGTTGGACAAAATTAAAAATTCCGTTAATAAATCAAATAAGTTAATAAAATCAAATTAGGAAGTAATTACCTATTAAAATCTGAGGGAGTACACAAAAATTATGTCCATACCTGAATGACTTAGAAGTTAGAATTAATGAACACTAAACGCATGCTGAAAAGCAAAACCTCAAGAATTGCTGAAGCTTTGATAAGATATTGATCATCTTGAAGAGACCAAATTAAGCCACCAGGCTAACTAGAGAAATGCTAGACTCATCTTAAGAGAACCGAAGATATACATTCTCATCATGATGCTATTGATGAGAAAGAGTCAGGGCTATATTCTCCCAATGAGTCAATAAGTGCTTCTTGGAACCAATCGATCCCAAAACTTCACAATCTCAACCACAATGCACAATAATTAAATTGTCATTTAAACGAACTTATTGGAATGAGAATAATAATTAACGCTAATAATGTTAGCTGTCTGGAGTCTGTTGTCTGAGGATGAAGACAGTTGTTTGAAAGCTCCCTATAAGCACAGGATAGAATGAGTCCGAGGGATCCCAAATTCCAGCATAAAAAATATAAATATATATGTTTGTTAAGTTACGAACATGTCGGGAAGTTTTCTGGTAACATGCGGAAAGATTAAGAATCTGGATATTGTCTAAAGTTTCAGCTCCCCTCTCTCTCTCTATCTCCCTTTCATTGCATCGTCCATGCCTTGTTCGAAAGAGAGGGGGGAATGGTAATTGGAACCATACGGATTCAGTAAGGAAATGGTATATATCATTCAATAAAACACTTGCACATTAACCCATTTTCTCGAGATACGCTGAGCTGTCGGGATATTAGAATTTTTATTTGATCTTCAATTCCTCTCATGCTTTCGTATTCTTCAGAGCACAGTTTTTTTTTGTACGTAAGCGATGAGCTCGACGGACTTCTCCTACGGAACATTTTCGTTATGCATGCAGCATGCAATTTATTTTTCTTATTTTTTTCTCCCCTCCGTCTTTTGATATCTCACCGTGAATATAAGAACATTTGTATTTTTTTTCTTTGCTTGGACGATATATATATATATCTATATCTATATCTAGATATACCTACTCATAATTTTTTCGTCCTCTAAGACATTCCTCTCACTATAACTACACATTATGGAGTACGCTATATGTAGTGTGTGTCTAGTGTGCTACTCCCTCCTACTATATGTACTGAATTCGTATTTGTCCGTGGGAGGATTTCCAAGGAATTTCTCCGTAGACATATGCAAATCTATGTACATGTTTTATTGCAACAAACCAAGTTCATTTTTCCATTACGTTTCTATCCCGTTGTACTATCCCGGGCGTGCATAAGGCGGAGTATATATCCCTCCATGATGCATTACAAGAGCTTTGTTTCAAGACACGTTCGGGCCTGACAGAACTTAAAGTATAGCGGGAGTCCGCTCCTCTGACTCTAATCCTCTCACAAGACACCAACAAGTAATAACTCCGCATGGTTTATGTATCTGATGATGCAGTATTAGGAGTGGAGGACTAAATGCATTATGGAGAGCCCCCTGTATTAATGGGTGTATGGCGGGTGTCAGTGGCTCGCACTTAGTATTTTTTTAGAGACCGATTTCCCTCTACAATTCTCTCAATCCTATAGTGAGATAAAGTAGTCATGGGTTTTTATCCTGGGCTACTGTACTTATATGGCCATACGGAGCATACTACCCGGAGAGCCTCGGAGTTGAGACGGTTCCGTGCTTTCTTCAATTTATTGACTACATCGCAATTCCAGACTTTATTTCACTGACAATGAGTCCTTTAAAAGTATGCGTGCCGATAGTCGTACCTTACTCACGTTTAACCTAGACTTGAGGTACCTGTGCAAGTGTGGAGCTCAGAAAGTGGCAGTTAAAGAATACTGATTAGGACTGCTGAGGGAGAGAAAAATAAAGATAAACCTATCAGTTGAGTACTATTCCTATTATTTTTTTCCGCCTGGTCCCAGTCCCAATGGTTCTTAGACCTCTGCAAAAAAAATATATATAAAAAATTCCGGGTGAGTGGAGGAACTCCGTCTCAACTCCGTTAGTTACTGTGGGGGGGAGAGAGCTGGGAGAAAGTAACGTTTACAATTTACAATGTCACTATCAGTTTTACCTTTTGTGGATGCTTTATACGGTAATAAGTATCTACAATTACATGTTTCCATTTCCTACTTTCAAGTGCATTTGTGAGGCAGAGTGTATTGATTGAATGGGTAGCATTTCGTAATTGCATTCGGTCAAGTTACAAATTGAAGAAGTTGGAGAGAAGACAGTTGTATAAATAACAAATGGTCTATTACAGATGTTCCCTTCTTGAAAGTTTTTTTTTCTCTTCAAAGACAGGCCCGAGGGTAACCTGATATCAATTTGTGGGGTTGAGAGGTACAGGAAAAATGGTATATTTGGAATTATACGATTAGGAGGATTTTTTTCCCCGGGTTTGTAACTTCTTTTCCAAGGAGGTTTTTGAATTGAAGGAACTCCAGCTTCCTAGGAAATAACCCCTTGGTTTTTGGAGTCTCACTCAATGTCATTCAGAGACCCAATGAATGGTTCTTGTAGCTCCTGTAATGATCATGGACTATATCATTATTCCCTCCGGTTATGCAATATTAATGATAGCTATTATTGCATGTGGTCAGGTTAGTCTTCAGCTCAACAACGGACGGACCCAGTGTAATAACTTTGGCAGGATGGAGTTCGAAGCTATTTATTATGGGCCCTACTGGAACTCACTACAGCAACACTCTAATGAAAGAATGCATGCGACCTCAACTTATACATCGGACTTTCCCCGGCTCATTGCAGTTTGGAAGGGAAGCAAGTGTTCTGCAATTGTGCAATGGCAATTGCGTGCGGATGGGATAGTAGGGAGGGATTAAAATAATAAATTGGTTCACCATAATAAAATTAATGGTCTCGCTCCCTAAATTTGTATGGAGATGGGCAGAGGCGGAGAGATGTATATGCAATGGGTTTTAGGAAAGTGCAGCAGGACAAATCCGAGGCACGCTGGAGCTCCGTCTCAAATTATAAACTACGTTCTTACGTCGAGCCTTTGTGGAAAGGGGGGCAAGAGCTACTCTAAAAAACCAAATGATCTTTCGCTTACTCTAAGATTACCTTTCCCTTGTAAAGATAGCTTATAAATTGTTTGACTAATAGCTACTCTCATCTCCAAAAAATTTGAAATTGCTTCGCACCCCTCCTCAAGGCTGGGACAGAAACCCCCGCAAATAATTATTCATCTTTTCAATTTGGATGAGATCATTATCACATCATAGTGTAATTTCTTACGTCACCTTCTCCTTTGCAGGGGCTTTGTTAGCAATAAGTTTCTCTTCCAAGTGGGTATGGTAGCAACCAATGAAAATCTATTTTGATGGACAAAATCCTACACTTTTGACTCCAGGCTAAAAATAATGGTTTAGGATTTTGGTGTCTAATCCCATTATTTTAAAGAAAAATACTTGTTTCGTTCCAATCTCAATTTAAAATATGAGAGGCATTTTAAATATCTATAATTATGGGTATGGAACCTGTGGATAAAAATAGCCTGATATTATTTTAAATTAGGTTATACTCATACAAATACACTCCCATGTATTTCCCCCAGCTTAGATATAATTACTGGGTTTGTATCTAAAAATATGAAAAATATTGGGATGTTCTTTGATGCTTAGTCACCCGAGAAGTCCGGGGATATAATTTTTTAGAAGGACATAAGTAGGACGAGGAAATATAAACAGGGGATTAATTTGCTCATAGACCCCACCTCCCAGAATTAATATGCATAAAAGCCGCATTTGTCTCATCCATGCATCCTGACTTGGAAGTGGGAGCCCCACGTTGTGCTCTGACTTCCTCCTAGCTGTATCTACTTTCCTAGCTCTGGGAAAGTCCATAGAGTCAGAGAGCATATAAAATTATAGCCGTAATACTTTTACTACGAATTTCAAACTGGGACTCTCTCCACAGTCCAATAGGGGAGTGGGAGCGTTCCGAGCCTTCGGTAGTATAAACAGGAAAAGCTATTATAAGTGCAAGTTAATATTTCTTTTAATGGTTAGTTTTGATGTGAGAACGGAATAGGTTGCAATAGTTCACTAACAAGGTGTGCATTCCCCGGTTAATGTTTATGGTTCCTCTTGGAAGTCGGAGGTTTGGGAGTGGTCATAAATCCCGTCATGGGATCTTCTCTCAATTTTGAACCCCCTCCTCTCCCTCCACATTTTGATGCACTTGGAGTTTCCGATTACATTTTTTGCTGTAGTCACTCTAGCTCCGCTCACCCTGACATGTGATGTATGAACGGTCCCTTGATGCTCACCTCTGGAGATGCTGAAGATACGGACTGAGGCTGGGACACTAATGGTGTGGAGATGTAATAACTGGGCTCTTGCGTCTAGAATTTGGAAAGGGTTTCTCAAATTAATAAACCATACTTGAGTAATTCTGAGTTTTATGCTCGGATTGACATAAAATGGAGAGAAAGTTTTTTCCGGGAGTAATTTTCCCTGCTACATCCTCAACGACTCTAAAACTCTTGCACTCACTCGTCCAGTGAACAGCATTTAGTTTCTAATAGATTCCATATTTTTTTTTACACGGGGGGCAATCGGTAGGAGTTAATTTAAAACTTGAAACTTTCAGATTCTAGTTTACTACTGCGTTTCTTCCTGTCTTGTAATTATTATTATTATTATTGTTCTCGGGATTCAGTCCAGCGATGTAGCTCTCTCAAAGGCTAAGTAGTAAAGTTGAGAGATGTAGCCGAGGAAGAGTTTAGACGTTAGATTTACGCTCTAAAATCATTTGTGTATGGCTGTATGGCTGTATGTGTGTGTGTGTGTGTGTGTGTGTGTGTGTGTGTGTGTGTGTGTGTGTGTGTGTGTAACTTAACTACTGAGCCGAGAAATATCAAAGTTTGTAGATACTAAATTATTGAGGGTATTAATTTGTCCCTTCGGACTCACCCAAGCATAAATAATATTGAGTAAGCAGAATTTTCTGTTCAGTCAGAGAAATTTCTGTTTCGGCTCTGAACCAAACTGGGATCTGGAAGACATTTGGGGGTAAGAGGGTCTCAGAAAGCAAGGATGACCGTTGGAGTCATTGGAGGAAGATAATGATGTGGATCTCATAAATTTCACATTTTCCGCTGGCTTGACTTGAGGAGCTCTCCAAGTGCTACCTTCAAAACTGATTTGCTCTCCGGAACTTCCAAGGAGATCCGTGCTCCCCATGTAGTCCGGGGATCCGGGAGAATAAGAGCCCAGGACTAAGACAGACAGGGGGAGAGGACTAGAATGATTCCATCGATCCTATCAGGGGAACTTGACTACAACATGGTTTGCAGTTTAATAGTTTTCTGATGTAATCAACAAGATAAAAGAGGTTAGTGTTGAGTGCTGTCTGACTCAATGAAAATAAAATGAAAGAAGACGCCGTCAAGCTAAAGTGTAACCTCAAGTTAGTCTGCCAGGGAAATGATGTTCAGTCCTGACTATTATATCCAGGGCCCTACTCCTATGCTCCTACTATTCCTAGGGAGAATGGAGCTCCCCGTAATTCCCACGGGCTACCCAAATATTAACGGTGAAAGAACTACCGATACCTTCTATTTATCTCCGCCCTTATTCAATTGACAGTTCCTGTCCATGTTAGCCTCCTTCATTCTTCATCCACCAACATTCCCTCTCCCACCACACAAACTTCACTTCCCCACCATTGGCCTGTCAAAGACTTGAAGAATCCAAAGAATCCATCTAGCCTCCTCTATAAGTTGCAGTGTTGTGGGTGTAGTCCGTCCCGGTCGGGTTGAGCCAATGCTTCCTACATAAATTTATGCATACAATTTATATGCATCCAGGAAATACTTACTGACTTCATACCCCAATAGTACATACATACATCCGATTGTACATAGACTCTATTATAGGCATCAGGAGTAAATACCCACATTTTGTGCACAATGTATGCTCACCATATGTTTCGAGAGGTGTAATTATGAGTACATACATACATCACAGGGCACTACAGGCCTGGCGTCTGTATGCATGACTCTGTATGTACAGTACATATGTACGTCCCCTGTGTTGGGACTACTCCCTGTCATTATGTCCGAGTCTGTGTATGTACTCTGGTTTTGGGGGAGTGTATCATTATGCTCATGTACCGTCATACTCGACTGTCGAGGTGGGGACGAGAGAGATACAAGCTCCTACTAATAGAGCGTGAATTTGCCAAGTATGAAAAGTTGAATGCATGAATATATTGGACAAAAGGCCAAAGCATTCATCCCAATATGGTTCCGACAAATAATACAGAAGCAATCATATATTGTGAAAACAAGGTAGAGAAAAAAAGAGCAGTCATGAAACGAACTCCTAATCCCGTTACGGGCAATCGATATGCAGAGGTACAAAGTATATAGAAACCGTCAAAGCACGTTATCGATTTCTTTGTTTTCCTCAGTCCCTAAACGCTCTTCCAGTCCTTCAGTTTCAGGTTAGTCGCTACATAACAAACACACAGAGAAAAAAAAAGCTTCACCATTAAAACCCACGGTGGGGCTTTTCCATCCGGTAGTTATCTTATTCTTATACAAATTCCTTCCTCAATCTCGAAGGGTGTAGATAAAATCCAATAAAGATTAAATGAACGGACGGACACGTGCAGGAGAACGTAAAAACTCTGCAAAGGCAAAAAAAAAATACGCAAGTTTTTTCCAAAAGACACAAAAAAAAATAGAATAAATAAAATAACATACGCCAGAACACTTCTACTCCATGAGTATTTACATTGGTGACGTATGTTTGGGATGTGGGAGCTTCAGCGTAAAATCCAATGAGGGGGCATGTATCTGTAGTATTTTGTATTGACTCTCTCGGACCCACACACACACACACACACACAAGTAGATAGATATTAGCTCGTCACCCACACATGTACTCCATGCTATGGGTCTATAGAGAAGTAATAAGGGCCAGAGAGTACTAAAAGCACTATCGGCGTGGCTCCGAGGAAATTGTTTTTCCAGGAAATACTACTCCGCAAAGCAATTCTTTCAACTCTAAGGTTAACTACCATGTGCTAGAGTTGAGAGCATGCATATATTTTACTTGTACGCTTGTATTTGAGCAATCTGTCAACTTTTGGGTTTAGGTTGAGGAGAGGGAAGGGAAGGGGAAAAAAAAGTAAGGGAGAAAAACTATCTTATTTTCTTCACTTGTCACATTCAACTTCCCAGAGTTCAATCCCGGGTTCATATGCAGACGTGGGTTCCTCATTGGGTTCCCCATAAGAGAGCTTTGTCGCTTCCAACTACCAACTTCCTTGGAGTGGTAATGGAATCAGACCCAGGGATCTCTGTACAAGTAACAGTACAGTGGGACCTGACGTATTAATCAAAGCTAGTTCTTATCTAGTACTATATGCTGTTCCTCAAAATTTCCGTATGCCCAATGTCCTATTTGCATGTAATCAATTCTGGAGGAGGTTGACCAGGTGAATATGTCGGGTGCTTTTTTATTTGGTCTGGGTTGTATGTATATAATTTGAGTAGGATTTTTTATTTACGGCAATAAGGAGCTTTGTAGGGTTCAATGAGGAAATGTTTAGTGGGGGGTTTATTTGTTGTGAGATACGGTGCAATTTACTGCGTCTCTCTCTCTCTCTCTATGCACTTTTATTGAAACATTTTTATGAATTTCAAAGAGTATTATTTAAAGTCCTGGACAATAGGAATGGATTGTCGAGGTGTGTGAGTTGTAATCTGTGGGGCTAGGCAAAATGCATTAATGTCGACAAGAATTCAGTTGTTGCAGATTAGGACTTAAATATATTCCATGTATTATGGGCTGACATGAAGTGCCTCTTGTTTGGTGACGTAGGGCCGTGAGCTCTAGTGAAGTATAATGAGCTCTAGTAATGTACAGTGAGCTCTAGTAAAGTACAGTGTGTTGTTGTAATGTATAGAGAGCTCTAGTAAAGCACATTGTGTTGTTGTAATGTATAGGGAGGGAGCTGTAGTAAAAGAACTGGAGCTGTAGTAAATTACAGGGAGCTGTAGAGAAGTATGGACAAGTCAAAATATACATACTTAGAGGAAATGGAACCGTACTCAGAGTACCAGAGGAGAGTGACGGCATTACAGCGTACAATAACCTATTACGGAACAGTCTGAGCAATTTTAATGCTTATTAATTGCCATCTTTTAAAACATAATGACACCCACAGCTTGGAGGCTGGTGGAATGAATGGGGGATAAATTTACGGCCGGCGTCTCACAATTATCTCCGCCGTGGCCTATTCTATCACCATAAAATATCAAGATTCAGTGACCTGTAAGTTCATTGACGCGAAACAAAACCGAGAACATGCCATGCTCCGGAGTAAACATGCAAAGAGAGTTCCGTTTCGTACACACATATGGTCACACTACCTCAAACGGATGCTATAGATTGAATTTTGTTTACCCGGCCATTTCTTTGTATTTTCTCCGGCTTTCTCCTAGCCCCGCTCGCTCCGTCCATTATTCTATACTTTTTTCCACGTAGGGTCTAGAAATGGGAAATATGTTATATTAGTTGAGTAAGATGCGGGGAATTTTTTCCCCCCTCTCGACGGTATCTACATATGCTATTTATAAACAATCCCTAGACCCATTTAGTGATAAACTTCCTCATAATGCTCTTGTGGCCTTATGGGGTTCATGGATGGAACATGGACGTACAGTAAAAGTAATGCAATATGTGTTTTCTTTCTCTCCTATCCAGGTTACGCTTTCGGTCCGTTGTAGAGGCGACTTCTTCCGTGTTCGAACAAAACCTCAGTATTTCGGTTCGGCCAAGTAAGAATGATTAAATATTTTCAATTCTTTGATGTTCGGTCTCCTCACTTCCCCCATTATGTTTATTTCTTGTGCAATAATAATAAATATAAAACATAGTAATAAATCCTATACATACGTTCCGGAAATTGCGGATTGTTCTTGAAGAAATGTAATATTCGGAATTCTGACTTGGAAATTAGATTTTATTATCCATTGCTTTTACGTAAGCTCTCGTCTACGGAGAGTCTCAAAGGTACCTTACCCTTGAGGTTAAAATATTTTTGTATTCGTATCTATAGATATAGCTAGCTATTTTCAAGAGTTTTTACTTATGGTATTATTCCCGGCCACCTCTAGCCTGTACAGTACAAGAGCAGCTCAATCTGTTCTCACTTTCCTATCCTAAACTTACTGGGCTCCTCAATATATCCGAAACCAGTTGACCTACTTTAAGGTTCAAGGGCTTGAAGTCAATGCCAAGATTGTACTTGCTTGAGCTGACAAATCCTCGTAAATGGAGTATGACCTCAAATTGACTTCAAGTTCATGAGCTTCAAAAATAGATCAACAGATTTTTTTTAAAAATAGTCCTCAGCACCAATTTTTTTCAGAAAGTTTCAATTCATATAAAAGTTTTGAAATAATGAACAGGAAGTTCATAAAAATTGTACAAGTGAGAAAGGAAGGGAGTAAATGCAATTACTACTAACATGCTCACTGGAACCAAAAGCAACGCGATTGCAAAACCACAGAAATAAATTCAATATTGAATTCCCTATCATACAGTCACAAGTGAGTGATATTTTAAGTCAGGACATAACCACTGGCTAACTGAGCCGAAAGAAGGTGTGGGACTGGATTTCTCCAAGTACTTCGTTTAGAGAGATCGCGTTGGTTTCGGCTTACATGAGCATACAATACAAGTCCAATTTATTATCGTTATTCTGCTCATGCAAACAGATTGATTATATGAATACCTAGTTTTATAATTTAAATAGCACTGACTTGTTTCAAATAGTATGAAAGGAAAGTGTTCTAAGGTCTTTTTGTAATATTGGATGTGGAGCTGTACATACAGGATGGTTTTTGTATTTCAGCTTGTCAACTTCTCGTGAACGTGGGTGAAAGAATGAAACTGACATTAAAGTCTCTGTGGAACCCTCAGGCAGAGAATGTGGGTTTGAACTGCACAGTGTTGATAAGGCCGAAATTCGGTTTCGGTTTTGAGCTCCGACTGACCAACCTGAGTATTTATGGGATACGAGATATCTGTAAAGGGCGCTACCTGAGTTTGATATCTCCCCTTGTGAAGCAGCACAGTCCCAAAATGCAAAAGGTTCCGGAATTCAGACCCGATGAGTTCCCTCATGATATATTAGTTGTAGATAGGAAATTCTGTGGGAAAATTGAAGACTACTCGCTGGAAGAGAGAACTTTAATTTTTTCCCCGAAGCATGCCTCAGTCTCCGCACCCATCCCATCCTCCGTCAGTGGAGGTTCTTTGGGGATCTTGGATGAGGAGAGTGAGACTCCCGTAAACTCAAATGACTACAATAATGGCCTCTTGCTCACCGTCAGCCTCCCCAGCTCCGTAAAACTCAAGGAGGGCTTTGCCCTTGAACTCTTTCCCCTGAGTCCGTGTCAGAAAGTTCATTTGACGGATCTGAGTGGACAACTAAAGTATTCAAAAAATTATGAGAATGACGAGTGTTCAATAATCATCCATGTTCCCTATGGGAATACCATCATATCGCAATTGACATTTGAGAATTCTGACTACACCAACGTCCTCAGTCTCAATGAGAGCACGGGACCGGAGTGGGACTTTCGTGATAGTAGCAATGTAAGCAATAGTGATTCCTCCGAGGATGACTGTATACTCAACCTTCAGAATGACGTCGAGAGTGAGGAGGAGGAGAAGAATGATTTACTTATACAAGCCACGGATTTAGTTAGTGACAAGAAATTTACTTGGTGCTTTGACCCCTCTTCCGAGAAAAGTGTCTATCGGAGGGCCTGGAAGTCATCGGGAAATCGCGTCAAGATCACTCTCAACCTAAAGTACTTTGACCGGTTCCACTTATCATATCAATCCTCCAAGATCCCAGAGATCACTGGGAACTGTGACTCAGGCTGGGTCACTCTGGACTACGGCTGTGTCACTCTCATTGAGAAGCCGGCGAGTTGGGTCACGGCCGAAGAAGAATGTCAAAACCGAGGTGGCCATCTCACAACCGTCAGGGATGAACTTGCCGAGGATAAAATACAGAAGATTATTTTTGAGAGGTGAGAGTCATTCTTGAAAATTTTACAAATTCCCTAAATACTTGTAAAATTCGTTTTATAAGTTTTATTCATTTAGAAAAACATATTTTTCAAATATAATTATATATTTTGAAAATAGTCTACAATTTTCGTAAGAACGTCCTGTTGCTTTAAAAATCTGTTGCCAAAGTGGTTTTGGTAAAGAGCCAAAATATTTGAGTTTTTTCTCAAATCTTTGCTTCTGATTGGTCTTCCAGCGTGAGCACATTTTAGGAAGTAAAAATATTAGAAGGTAGGACCTCCTAATGCTGAAGGGTAATGTAGGAGGAAGTTTTCCATTGACTGCCGTTCCGACGAAGATGGGACTAAATCTGGGGGAAATCTAGAGCGATGCAAGTTTGAAAGCATTCCCATTGAAAATGATAACATAAACAGTGTAATGACGACTCTATGAAATAAGTAAGGAGCATAAAATATGCAAAGTATCAATATTTGTTACTCCCGAACGTCCGACATGTAAGGTCTGCCTCGGTTTGACTAGCTACACCCAAGAATACATAATGGAAGAAATGACTGATAGCATTACTTGTGAAAGTGCTCTACTTTCCTTGAGAGAGAGGGAGAGAGAGAGAAACAAGGAATTTAAGGGTTCCCTCGTTCATATGTAGTAATAGTAGATGAGCTACTTTCTCATCCATTTCAATCCACTTTGAGTCCGGGTAAACTGGCTCTTTTTTTGAATGTCAAAGACGCTAGTTAAATATATTACGGAGAATTCTCAGTGGATTGTGTGCAGACTGCGGTTGGCATTTGGCGTTGACGAAAATTGATGACCGAGGAAGGTGATTCATTGTTATTCAACACCCTCGGATATTCTAATGTACATCTCGCTTAAAGCTACTTTCATGTTCATATGTAAGGTGCCAGACGTTCTCTCATAAGATATTGCTTGAAATCATTAAGTGTTTCATTTTATATTTCCACTTCTACCGCTCACTCTCGGGTCTCTCCCCTTCCCTCCGAATATATCTATACACTCCCTCCTCCAGGATTTACAGCTTCTGTGACTCTCCATGTAAAGGGTTCGACTCGAAACCCTGGCGAGCAATGATTCTCTCGAGCTGACGATCTTTTATGAACGTCCTATTCTAATGCTCCCATTTTGTCGGGAGTCTGCAGGGGAGGCACGAGAGGTACGACTGCACAGAGTCTCAATTGACTTCCAGTCCCCTTCTCCTTAAGTAGCACTTTCCCAGAAAACATGCCTAAGTAAGGATACGACTCTTTGTTGGGAATCCGAAACACAACAGCACCCTCCATGTTCCTATAATGGTGCTGGGATTTTTGTCCTACTTCCTCCAACGATCCAGTTCACATTCTATTATATACGGGCCCTGGATGGTTGGGGTACGGCATACTACAATGGAACTCCCTGGAACACATTGTAAAACACAGGAGAAAAAACCAGCTTTCTGTTCCGCACTCCACGGAGGAGCTTTCCCTTTCCAGACTTTAAATTATGAGATCCCATTGTTCTTTGACTGCTAACCTCGGGAATCACTGCGGTATCTTCATACCTCACCCGTCATCACTTTCTTTTTATCTCGATTACTACACCTGGCTGATACTACTCCTCACATTGATTCACATTAGACATTCCAGGACATTAGCGAACATTGTGTTATTGTTTTTCTCCTCCCCCCCCCCCCAACCCATCCGGACTGAGTGAGGAATAGAGTCCGAGCATTAAAAAAAACCGGAATTCAAATTCATAGGAAGCGATGTCCGTTGACAAAACTAGCATAAATCACGCTGCATCCTACATCTGCACTTATGTCTCTGTGGAAGACCAACTCCTGCTTTGATTATTACCTCACACACGGCCAGGTGGTGGGCTTGATGAGGAGTAATTAAATACATGAGAAAATCAATAGGATCCCCATACAGGAATACTCTCGCACGTATGTATAGGACTTGACCAGTCCCAAAACTTTGTGTTTGTGATGCTGTTGAGCGGTCCATTAGCGACTGTGTATGTTTGATCCATTACAAGCTTGTAGAGTGAAAGCGTGGGACCGTCAGCGGCAAACTGTAGCAGGTCTGTGTATGAAAAGCGGAGGGGAAAGATAGTGTTGGAGGAACATAGTGTGATGTGGTCGTGCGGGTCCGCTCTATCATATTTCATTACATTTACAAATTTTCAAGGGTGTTCTGACGACTAATTAATTAGCTCGGGTACTTAACTGTATTTGATGTTTTCATTATTAATGGGTGCCAGTGGTGTGGAGAGTAGTGTTGACCTGTTTTTTTCTCTCTTCCCAGTGCATTATTTCATCCCAGCAGAGCCTACTGGATTGGAGCAAATGACCGGGAATCCGAAGGGAACTTTCAATGGACTAGTGGTCTTCCATTTCTTTACACAAGTAAGATCTCCCCCTCCTCCCCATTTACCCCCCAACGTAGATTTTTTTTTTGCGGGGAAAGTAAATGAGAAATTAGTGGGGCCTTGTGTTCTTTCCGGCACTCCGTCCGCAATAAGGAATGGAAGTAGGAGTTGGAGCGTTGGTCTTTGAAGGGAATTTTGTATAAATACTGGGACTTGTATTTTTTGTATCTATTTGTTTATAAAATTGGTGTGTGTAGTTGAGGAAGGCTGGGAGGGGAACGGTCTTATTGGGAATCGTTAGTAGTTTCGAGGGTTGTCTGTCCCCAGGATTTGGGATGGAGGAGAAGCTGTTACTTTCATTTCTGGGTGCTCTGTCCCTACCTGACGCTCAGGGCTGATTTATTCAAGAGTTTCACAACAACTCCTGCCTTAGTACCTCAGGAGTCTGTAACAAATACAGATTTCCTTTACGACTCTTTGATGATAACTGGGATCAATACAGGAGGCGGCATTGGGTCGTAAACAGTTTACAGGGAGTGACGGTATGGTTGACGCTGAGTCCGTCCCTTGGGGTCCCTTTATGATAACGAGGGGAAGTGAAAGCCTGGAGGCAATTGGAGCTTCCAGCTCTCTTACTTTGCATTTTCCTCCTCCTGATGTCCTCGGTATTCATATTATTATCTGTTCATATATGAGTAAACATAAGCTTCCCCCCTGTCTAAAAGCACAGCCCGTGGAATGGTTAGAGATAGAGAGAAGGAAGAATTTGATCCCCACTTCCGCTGAGAATGTTCCACCATGTTCATGTGATTGTGAGTAAATAATTCCAAGAATCTGATGAGGTCTTGAACATTATTTACTCTCGTCCTACCTTTTTTTCCCCCCTTTCCCAGAGCTTGAAAGTTGCTATAAGAGCTGTTCACTTTTATCGGTGAGACATAACTGATTGAACACCGCTTTCCTTCCGGAATCCCCTTTCATACACCTATCCTTCCCTGCCCTTTACACCAACCTTTTTTCCCTCTCTCTCTCTCTCTTTCTCTCTTCCCTTTCTCTGGAGCGGGGCTCTTGGAACTCGTCCGCGACACCCGAGATGAGGTAAATACCAAGGAAAAAAAAAGTTGGGAGCGTAATGAGAAAAAACGAATGCGAGTCACTCAGTCACTTGGGTGGATGGATGGATGTTTATCCTTCTATTCAGTTATTCGAGACAAAGGGAGGCTTTGCGCCACACAGAGAGTAACTTGGTAGAAAGAATCACATGTAAATATATTTCCCTCTCACACCACCATGGGGAAAAGAAGGAATGAGACAGGGAGACAGACAAACTGTGATTTATTCAGCCCTGAGCACCTCTGAATCTTTTACTTTCTTTTCAAAATCCCAAAGTTTTCTCTTTCAAACCTCCTTTCCCCCTCTTACTCTGTTCCACTCCTATAGGTCAGAGTTAACTGCTGGGAGCGCTGTAGTTTTGTAACACAAAACCTACCATATCGAAAACATTGAAACTTATTAGACTTTCATTTGTTGTTCGGTTACAATTTGTTTTATTCCTGAGCAAGTGAAACGTGCCTTTCCTCTCCTTTCCCGATCTCACCATCAACCAATGTACAACTCCTTTTCACACTCAGAGGGTCCTCAGCGATACCAACTCCCATCCGTTTGTGGACACCACACTCAATCTATGGATATCATTGTAGGTCATAGTCAGATTCTCCCCTCTCCCAAATCCACACTATTTGCGTTCCATTTGGAATTATGCGTGTAATTATTAGTGCACGCGTATTTGCTAATTGTGAGCTTCTAGTGAGCATAATGTACATACATTCATTTTTGCGTTAGTTACAATTATTTATAATTAAATCTGCTCTTTATGTGCACTGTAGATTTACAGGCTCTAGGACATAGTTCGTAGATATAATAGCGATGATTGAATGTACAGGGCTGGGGTGTTCATAATTTAAAAAATGCAAGAGAAAGTATGAGGAAAAGTATGAGGGAAAGTATGGGGAAAGTATGAGGGAAAGTATGGGGAAAGTATGGGGAAAGTATGAGGGAAAGTGTGAGATATGATTTGCATAAGCCGGCAGAGATTATAAGTCAGCCTGCACGATGAGCTGTATTTTAGAAGCTGGTGAAAAATTCAGAGAATATTACTAGTGTTGAATCCAGACGTGGACTATCTTGAATTCAGGGAGGAAATCGACAAGCGTTTGTAGGACAATCGTGCTGTGCACATTTAACCAGCTCTAGGCGACGCTGAACCATTAGAAGAGAAAGGTCTTTGGGAAGAAGTCTGAGAGTGAAACTGGGTAACCCCATTACCTCTCGTAATGTTATTATGGTAGATGTTCTATCCTTGATTTTCACATGCATCCCAACTGTTTAGCCCCCATTGGTTCACTGAACCCATCCCGAGGAATTTTTCAGCTGCCTTGAACATCTCTAATAATTCCAAGTCATTATACTGATCCGATTTCCTCCAACTTTTTACTCTTTCTATTAGAATCTTAGACCAACGATTAGGATTTCATTCCCAAATGAAGAGACAGTATAAACTCAGACTGACAGGAAAAATACTTTAAGATTTATATAAAAAAAATTATATTGCTTAGGGAATTTTCCTTCGTTTGATTTGCCTTGGAAAAAATAAGGGATTCAGTTCCGTTAGATTAATTTATTTGACTGGGGTACTACTCACGGGGAAATGTATGTCTAAAAGCTGAGAGCTATTAAATATTGACTCTAATTTGATTCCCAGTATGATGATCTGAAATGCGACTCTGATAAAAAATTAATTTCGTGTAATAGAATTCTCATGCTAAGTGAGGTAGTATTACTGGTGATGAGCTCAGGAAATAAATTGGAATTTTCAAGTTCACGTCACTCTGACTCCAACTATCCTTGCTCATGTTGGGAGGGAAATTAGGTAATGGTGGATTTGACTCATGAAATGTCTCATAATTTTCAGATTGGTTCCCGGGATTGGTTCACAAGGGGAATGAAATTGTGAATGCCCAGCCTAATGATGATGGGTTTAGTGGTCAGGATTGCGTGGAGCTCCGTCAGCGATTCTCATCCTACACTACGCACGAGAAGAATGTCGACTTGAGTAACTTCAATGCAAAATGGTCCCATAACCTTGAGCCCATGAACGATAAATTTCACTGGAATGACAGGAATTGTGAAGTCAAAAATTTCTTTTTGTGCGAAAAAGTTACGCATCAAAGTGAGTAATATTTTCAATTTTCTCTGTTATGGGTCTTTCTCCCTCTTAAAAATTAATTTGTAGCTGATAGACAAGGGTAAATTCTCATTGAGTATATTTCAATCCTTTTTATAATCTCACTTTTTTAAAATACAAGTTTCAGGGGGAGGGGGGATAATTACTTGTAAAATTTGAGATATGAGTTACTATGTATATTATGCAGGGATGTTGTTACCCATGTATGTATGTACATATATTAATTCCATATGAGTACTTAACAATGCCCAAGGCTTAAGGTTGTATTTGGGAGGGAGAGGCAGTAAAAGAAATGAATTTGAAATAGTGAAGCTAAAGTAAGGTCGAATGGGAAATTGGGCAAGAAAGCATTTAGTGAAAGGTTGAAGATCAAAGGGAAAATAGAGCTGCCTCCGTAAGATTGTATTAAGCTGGCGTCAATTCCGTGGAATTGAATCCTTGTATGAGTCCATTAGCTACTTGATATTTCATAAGCTTGTATTCCATATAGGGAAAAACATGTGCTAGCATTTGAGTCAGCACTGATTACATGGGTTTTTATGACTGTTTCTCTTCCAGAATTGGATTTCTCTTGCAATCAAACTCTCCGGCTGTTACCCGGACAAATGACGTCCTTGTCAGTGACAAGTCCAGCGTATCCAAGTACTTATCCTGACAACATAAACTGCTTCACGACAGTTGAAACGACCCCTGGCTACCGGCTAGTTGTGCAATTTGATGAATTCTCTCTCGAGGAATCACCCAGGTACAAATCCTATCTCACTTCTAAATGCACATTTCCTCTCAAAACCCTTCCTTTTGCTGTTGCCCAGGAAAGAGACCCGAGAAAACAACCAGCACTGGAGACAATTGCATGTACAAAAGATCCCGATCTCTCCCATTATATACATTTTCCGTCTCATCCTCCCTATCTGTACCGTGGGAGGCGTACATAGAACCTCCTACAAAAAATACACAATTGAGGAAATCCTCAAACTAAGCACTACTTTCACCTACTTTCACTTACTTTCACCTACTTTCACCTACTTTCACCTACTGTCATCTTCTCTCGTATGAATAAAGGGAACCTTTTTTTGTGTGTGGAAAGTATTCCAACTTACCTAGCCATGCGGAATGTCTTCCCTTCCTCAAGATTAGGAGTGGTCTCTGGTTGAAAAAGTTGATTTTCATGTAGGACTCAATTTATCTCCTCCTCAGTTGTCTTGTAAACTCTGAGGTTGAGGAGGTTATATTTCCCCTTAAACTTTACTCTCACTAGACTTCAATCTCCGAGTTTGGGGGCAAGCAAGGGGAAAATCTTCTTGAGGGCAACCCTCCACTTGGGAATCATCTTCCAAAGAAAACAATTATGCTGGAGTGTGAGCACTCCATGATTGTGCTTGGAATAGCTGAGCATTGACATGGAAAGTATGTGGCGCATAATTATAGGGAGTCTACTTACACCTACTCTCACCTATCATCATGGTTTTGTGTACACACTGGGCTTTATAAGGTTCAGGGTTTACTCAGATAAGAACGCAGGTTACGCAGGTAAGAAGCTAGAAATAATTATACTTAAAGTACCTCTATGCTAGCTTGAGCATGCATTATGCATTAGACTCTCCCCACAAATATTTCTTCTTTTATACGAGAGTTTTTTTTACTTTTCCGAGCTTTCCCTACCAAAACAAATAAGGAAATGCTCGAGCGTCTCGTAGTACTCATCCATGATGAGCGACCAGGATGGTAAGAATTTCAAGGGACCAAACCCAAGTTAGATGTGAGCAGCTTTCCGGGCCTTTGACTAAAGAAAGCTTTAGAGTGTATTAATCTGGTGCGGTTGAGTTTATACTATTAACGCAATGTTTCCCATTAGAACATTTCCTCACGCACTGTAGTTTACCTTCTGGGGGGGAAAAAACCTGAAGTTTGCAGGGACATTTCCCTGGAAGCAACACGTAACAAGTTACCACAGACCTTGAAATGAATTTCCCCTGAATTCAAACAACACGATTTGTCAACTCAAACCATTATTTCCCATTAATGTCATTCAAACAGATCTCACGTGTTCTATTTCATTAATTAGTTCAATGGAGCTATACTCACTGTGGGGCAATATCTATGTCAGGGGGATTTTTCTGTGTGCAGGGACTCAATCATTCTACGAAGCTTCAGAAGGGACTAAAGTCGGAGGGGAAAATATGGGATGTTTTAAAAATGAGAGTGAGGTTTCACAAGAAGACATTAGAGGTATCAATTTTCATTATGGTAGGAAACTACAACGATTCATTTGAACTCGCACGAGCGTACAGGAGCGCATTAATGTACCATGGACTATTTTAGCTCTTTGACTCTCCTGCTAATCTGGGGAGAGTTCTGATCTGGGCTAAATGTCACGCCCTTGCACGTTCCCCATCATAGACTTGTATTGATATCATTGCAGGGCAACCTTCTCCCATTTCCTCCTTGCGACATACACACAAATCCATGGTAATGTGCCTACAGAATATAGTGCTCTACAATACAAACTGAGGCCCACATGACAAGACAATGTGCAGGACTCGGGATAATTATTTTCATTGCAGGCTCAACCTTCATATTACAGTCCTTGGATGCTTCCCGTTCATTACTTTATAAGTAAAAAGCTGTGAAACGTCAGACCAGGAGTGTAACGTCAGTTTGTTATAGGTGACTCTCCTTTTCTATAAATTTTAATCCCAGTCAGATCCGCATTTGAGAGCATGAGAACAAGAAACCTTCAAGAGACCAGAGCTCCCAGCAAAAAGATTCCTTTCAAGTTGGGCTTCCGACAAGTAAACTGAGCGGGGCTAGGGCATAGAGAAATTCCCAGGACTCAATGCAAATAATGTGATAGAATTGACAACTCCCGAAATTACATTATTCCACCAGAGGGTAAAATTAGACAAGCTGTATAGGAAACAGAGCAGATGAAACACCTGAGCTAATTAACTCAAGGGTTTTGTAGACTTGAAAAACCTCCCCATTGAATCCTCTCTCTCTCTCTCTCTCTCTCTCTCTCTCTCTCTCTCTCTCTCTCTCTCTCTCTCTCTCTCTCTCCCTGTATCTGCCTCTGTCTGTCAATTCATATATATTACTCCAAGGTTTCCCTGACTAGCGGAACTTTGCAAGTGGGTGGGTTTGAATGGCATGAAAATGTCGGTAAAGGTCATTCCTATAGAACTTGCATTCCTTGAACATTACTCTTCTCCCTTGGAAAAGCAAAAAAGAAGTATTGATTTTGTATCCGTCTACAGATATACACTCTCACATGATAACAAATCCATCAAAGTGCATAATTAATAGTGTTTGAATCAAAAGTTGGCAGTTTCTTGGATTTTTAAAACAAACTATCAATTTCTCCGAGGTACGGACTCATTCTTTCTGGGCCTGGGCTGAATGAGACTCTCCGAGCGAGCTTTCTTTTGACATTTTTGGGAGCGGGGTGGGAGTTTTTGTATTTACATTTATCGGAAGAATTGTGTAAGAATAATTGAAATCTCCTCATGACAAATGATTTCCTTCTGACAGAGTAATAAGTGATAAATCGTTAGCAAACCTCGTGAGCGGAGTTGGGGTGGAGTAGGGACCAATATCTACTTTTACGTTCCGTACGCTTTCAGCTCTCATTCTTGGACGGAGGAAAGAGAAATTCCCTGAAGAGAAAGTGTCGACGGTTACTCTCCTGTCCTCCTTGAATGAAGTCTTTTTTTTTCTCTCTTGCTTCTCAAAAATGTTTCCTTTTTTTCCCTTGAAATGAGAACTACTTTTCGTAACTGTCATAGATTTTTCCGTATCTTCCGGATGCATTGGTTTGGAGGACTTTATGGGAATGGGGTTTATTTATATTTGCGTTTTTATGAGTCTCCATTCTCAGCGTACTTGTATTGTAAATATGAGCATTATCATTCATTTGCAGACAACTGTACATGCTCTTGTACAAAATTCTTGGGAATATTTGTCTACGTTTAGCTGGAACAAGGAAAGGGACTTCAAAATTATTCAACCACTGTTTTTTATGGTAAACGTTTTAGTGCTTGCTTTTAAAAATTTACTTTACAGAGATACATCAACATTTTGGGCTTCAGGGGTCTAGAATCTGAATCAAACTCGTGATTTCTTGTCGAGAAGTCATGACTGTTGTTGCCATATCTATTTAGTACTCACTTTTTGTCTGAGCTTCAAATAAGAAACATACAATTCGGAAGACACCAGTGAGATTTTCAGTTGTGAACAACTCATTGAGCCACTTATTTCTTGACAGTTTATGTGTATCAGGACGTTATGAATATCTATATTTATGTATTAACATTTAAATAATTAGGAAAGTGCTGGCAGACAATTGCATAGGGGTATATTTTTTGTAATTATTACCCATCCATGTGCATCAAGGTTACGGAGAGAAAGTACTATCCAAAAATGTTTTCTCCTCAGGACCACAACAGCAGTAATGCACTTCTGGTAAATTACATCCAGTTACTATTATACATGCCAATGGAACCGATTACCGTTATAGAGCCGGATCCCAAACAAATTACGAGTGAGAAAAGAAACGCATTACATGAGATTGCCCCTATAATTTTTACATCTCTCCACACAGAGCAGTATGAGGAAGTGTAGATACCCGGGAAGGTCACCGTTGATTTAAATGGATGGAGAAAAATTGAGCGGAGGGTATTTTCTTACATAGATCCACTCTCACCATGGATCCATGCCAAGTCCTAAAATTCCATTCCTCAACGGACTCAATTGTGATGGCCACTCAGATTCCTCAACCTTCAGGCTTTTACTTGTGCTTTCTCTTCCCTTCACTGAAATCACTCAAATATTTAATGAACGAGTGTGATAGATACATTTAGCTACTCTTGCCTCATACATAGATTTTGAGCCACTGGGATAACTAAGTGTTACTCCAGTGTCGGAGCCATTTTCCCTTAGAACTTATCCTCAGAACCTTAACCTTTACTTTTACGTCTATAGACAGTCTTAACTATATTCCTTTGGAAATAGGATCCATTTGAGGATTTGGCCTAATCCCGTAAAAGGATTAGAAAGACGTGCTACTAGAACCAGATGAGCTTTACATGTGGAAATTACCCTGTAATTTATTACCCTCATTTGTCACCTGAGGGCCCTTGACAGACACTGTATCACTCCGACTCCTACAAGTTCATAGATGAAAAAGGTGTTGTCACAGTAATTCCGAGACAGAGGAAGACACGGGGAGGGGAGATAAAGCCCTGATAAATCCTCCAATAAAAACTCTTACATTGTAGAGACTCTGTGAAAAGCTCATGATAAACGATGGGAAATTGCTGTTATTGATGAAGGAAAATGTCCTCGAGGGAGGTTTTTAAAGTTTCACAAACCTTTCAAAAAAAAAACCTTCCACACACATCTATCTCATATGGGAATTCCCATTGGAGAGCCAGAACTGCTGAGGTTGTGTTCATTACATTTATATCTGGGACATGTCACATCAGAGGGACGAGAACAGCAGTTGAGGACAGTCTGAGGGCAGTGGAATTTCTCCGAGTGAAAGCACTCCTGTACATATGAAGAGTCAGGGCTTTCGTAAATTCAAGAGAAATGAGGGACTAGTTATGGCAAGTGTACAAGACATAATTTACCAGGTCACACTTCCGCTTGTACATACAATGTGGGCTGAAGGGGAGCGGAGGAGATCGAGACCACTTTACCATGAAATGGTAACTGGACACTCACTTTCTGACTGTGATTAATACATGGTTCCTGGAACATGTTCATTGACCAGGGATGGAGATGTGTGAAGACCGTGGTCATGAATTGCAATGCATAGCTGTAATCCTATCTAGATCTATGTAACGATATCTCTACAGAGAGATGTACTTGGGAAATGCATTGCGCATCTTATAAATGGGTGTTATTTTCTCTCATGTAAAACGGCGGAGTTATAAAGTGTGTTGGGATTTAACAGTCATACAATAGGGTTAAGGATAGATATAGGTACGGATTTTTTAAAAGTATAGCTTGCACAGGAGGATTTCACAGTTTGTGTATTTTATATGAAATCTAGATGTACGTGGGGAAAATCGTAGATGATAATAGCACCTAAGCATCTGCTATTTCCACAAAGTTCCCTGTCTGGTATGGATAGGGGCTTTAGGGTTGAACAGTTCAGAAGGGTAACATTGTATGGAGTAATCTGACAGTGAGGAAAGTATCCATGGCTTTATCTAACTCAGCCTCGGGTCCAGTCCCATTTAGTCCCATTGGTTTCTACTCCATGGACTTTTTTATTCCCAAGTTTGGAGCACTTTGGTCAGTAAAATCAGGTCATTTGAGCGGGACTCCGTCCAATGAAAGTCCTCTGTACCTTTCATATTTTACATTGTTCATGCCTCTTATGGGATAAAATATGGGTCTGGTGGCGGGAGAAAAAATTGGGAGGAAAAATTGGAAAGAGGACTATTCAGAGACGTGGTTAGAATCAAGAGCTGTTTTTTTCCTCTCGAAGAACACATGAGGGAATTTGAAAATGTCAGTTTGTCCTGGTGCCCTCCTCCTCCTCTAAAAAGTTTCCAGACATCAATAGCTCCATTTAAACCTGTTTATTTCTATGATACCCATTCACCACTCGGGTATTTTTTTCTCTCGCAATGGTTTATTCCGAAACATTCCAGCTGACTCACCACAAAGCTTACCCATAACAAGTTCTCCAGAGTCATTTGTGGTAGTGGTGTATGGGAATGTCATTCATCTATCCCTTACTACTATATTGATTGAGTTTTTTCCCTCTCGCCCAGATATATTCCTTAAAGCTCCCTCAGTCACCTCACACAATTTACACTTGCTTTACAGTAAAATTAGAATTTACGACCCGAAGCTCCATCAAGTGCAATTTCAATTTAAGTCTCACTCGTAGGCCTGTAAAATTGATAAGGGAGGTGTTAAAATGTTTTTGAAATAATACATCATGGGGGAACCGTCCCCCCTTGTAGTCGTTTCCATTGAGTTTATCTCCCTCCCTCCGTCACTTACCATTACCTGCTTCCATGATACCATTACAAATTGGCAGTTTACTGGAATTTACCAGAAACCTCCAGGAGCTGCTCCTCAACTCCGTTCCCCCCATCAATTTTCATATGTGACAAATGCATTACCTATTTTCTCCGTGTAATCATCCCCAGCTTAAGTGTATCTAAAAATTGGGAGTAAACATGAACCTATGAGTTAATACCCTTGTAGTAGTGGCACTTGTAGTTTATTTTGATATATATAGATAGGTAACTATGTGTGAGTCTCAACCAACTGGCTTATGAGTGTGAGAGTGCCCCTCTGCCTGCATGTCATCAAGACATTCAGACACTTTCTGGTAATATGACGAGATTTGAGGGGTGTTGTATAAGGCAGGCTGCATGACTGGAGATATGCCCTTAAGGAGTTGGGTCTCAGTATCTATATACGCACGTCAGTCTAATCTGTTGAGTGTGAGGGTACACGTTAATGTACAGAGTGCAAACATGGGATGAGTGGGCTGTGTGGGCGAGCAGAAGAATAATAAGACTGGTAATGCCAGAGAATCTGGTGGGATGGACTCAACTATAGGTATGAAGGTAGGCGTGTACATTTCCTGAAGGAAATTACGGAGGGAGAGTCACTCTCCGAACAGAATTGGATGGTAGAGTATGTGTCTTGAAAAGTGGGAAATGTATGTAGACTTGGACGGAATGAGCCCGATGTGGCCCACCGATGCGATGCATTTTAGTAAATGTCAGAATAATAAATGTACTATACATACAATTCAGAGCAAAAGCAAGAGGGAGAGAGAGAGAGAGAGAGAGAGAGAGAGAGAGAGAGGGAGAGGCAGATGTGGATCGAGAATGTCGTGGAGAAAGTCCGTGGAACACACGGAGGTTTTTCTTGTCTTTTTGTACACTCTCCTTGCACCAGGATGGGTTCAACTTCAGTTTGTCATTTCATTTTCAAGGTGGATTAAAGACTCTAGCAATATAGTACAAATGAATGGGGGATAGTAAGAAGGAATGGACTGGGATGTATCTCAGGGCTAGAATGACGGCAACGGAAATAAGAGTCTTCCAGACGTTCCATTTTGCCCACTTTAATGCCTTTTCAAATGTCACATTTTCAACTTGGAGAATTTCTCAACTGGGATTGGCCCCCAACATTTACTACAAATAATCACATTCTGCCAGCATACGCAGATTAATATCATTCATATAAATCTCCGGTTAGGAGGGCATACACATGCAAGGCCTGCACGTTCATTGTGCGAGGAGCATCTTACTTGTAGATACTTGAGGTCTGTGTAAGGAAGAACTACACTTGTCCCGGAGAAAGTCCTTTAGTAGGAGACTTGTGTCGACTGGGACTGTTATCTCCTTGAATGGGTTGTGAGGAGCCATCTTGAATATCTCTGCACTAAACAGTACGTAATGACCATCGGATTAAGATTTGAGCTTTGTCATTGTTCCCCTCCGGATGGGCTTCCACAGAAAAACCAACTTGTACGGCCTTAGGACTCACAATGCTGTCTGGAAGTCCCCCGACCTAATTACTTACACTCAATACTTTCTCCCCTTTCTCCAGACCTTACCCTGTCTCTCTTCCTACTTCCTCCCGCCCCAATTTATACATCTTTTTCCAGAAGGATATTTCCTATGACTTCCCCATTACATACCCAGAAGTAACTAGGATTGAGGAATATCTGCCAGGATATTAAATTCCCTATACCAGGCCGGGTAAGGCTATAGGAACATTTTATACATACGGCAAGTTCCTCTACCCCAAATTCTTTTATTACTTTCTCCATTCCCCATGCACTTTCCGCCTGTCACAAATCCCTCAACATTTTAATTTACCATGGAGGGAGATACGTCAATATCCATAAAAAGACTCAATGGTTAAAACCCGGAAGCAACAATTTTTGCATGGCTGCAACTCTTGTCAGTAGATATATTTATGACACAGTAGATACATAACTTACTAAAAAACATTTTGTTGTTACGAATTTCTCAGAATCCCCTCAAAAGGATAGTTTTTTAAGGGTTGACTTGGATATTTCCTCCTTGTTTCATGATCAAATAAAATTCAGGATGACGAAGGTAAAACAATCCTGGAGGACGGAAGGACGACGGGGTAATCTGATTTATTAATCCGTGATTTATTCAACCTCTCAAACATTGTTAAGGAAGGAGGACAAGGACAGGAACTAGGATTTACAATGGTCCTCTCCAAACGTTCTGGAATTCAGTTAGCCTTTTCACAGTCTTGAAAGAATTCTCACAGGGTGGGAACTGTCTCCGAATATTTGGGTCAGACATGGAAGAATATTCTCATTCAAAATCTACAGTGTCTTAGGAAATCACGTAGGGATAAAATTCAATGTAATTTGCAATATTCGAAAAGCTGAAGGACGATGAATGCCTGAATCACACTTTCGGTTGTTAATTTTGGGATCCCCTGAAATAAATCACTGCTTAAGATTTGAAATGTCAATCCTTACGTGAGAAATAATTTCTCTGGTAATTTTGTCACTCTTGTCAGACGTACATTTTTTGATGTTTTAAAATTATTAATTACTTTTGAGATAATATTTCAGATCTATTTTTTCTCTTCATAAGGTTAAGCTTATGACTTCAGGTGTATCAATGTCGATGAAAAATGGGCAGTAATAATTAAACACCTCAGTGTTTCGAGCTTGTAGAAAGAGCTTCAATTTTTAATATTAATGTGAGGACACAGCCCAGGAAATTGTATTTGAGTTCCTGAAATTCAGGTATTTTCAGGAGATGTGCATGTACCAGCCGTGGTTCCATGCTTGGTTCACATTAAGTGGAGAAAGCACTTACCATAAACTTTCACTCGGATTAACTTGAGATTTTGTCCTTTCATACTCACTTACCTAGATTTAATCTATCACGTGCTCTCTCCTTCCCTCCCCCCTCCCCTCCACTTTGTTGTATATTGTGCCCCAGTGGAGTTGACAATGCCACCGGTGGTCTGAGGATTAGGAATTGGTTATTGAATGAATGTTTACTTTTCCTCTGCAGTGAGATGCAAGAGAGATTAGATTCTCTTTGCATGAAAGGATGAGATAGCAAATGCTTTTAAGTTAGCAACTTATCTCCGTAGGATTTCTTCTGGTCTTGAGAGGTTTCCGAGGGACGTACATACAACGTGTGTGTGTGAGAGTAATTCCGAGTTGCATTTGTTCCCTTTACTTTTCAACTAGATGATAATCTTTTGTTATCCAGAAAATTTATTTTCGCTAGGTCGTGAAATATTAATGAGCCGACTGTCGTTCATTAAGTACGAGGATCCGAGTAGGTTGGGAAAATTGTCTAATGAATGCAACCCTTTCTCATTTAGCCTCCATCTCCCTGAGAGTGAAAGGAAAGAGAAATGGAACATCAATATTTTACTAAGGAATAAAATAATAAATGCTCTACTTCACTACAAAAATCCGCTAAAGCCCTTTGACCTTTTAGTCATTGTTTCCCTGCATTCTTCTCCTTTCCAGTACACACTCATGCGTCCATATTAATATACAGATAGATACTGCAATAACCAGTATGCACTCCCTGTAGAGTGAAGACTTTCTCCACTCATTTTTTTTGCATGGGAATCAACCCAAGTCATTTTGCTGGATTCTTCTTTAAGTCCCGAATATTTTATGTTCTTCGTATGTACACAGAGAGACATGAATTCAGATCGTATCTATGCCAATGTGTGCCTATACACACAGAGAAGAATAGCGATTGTTTCCTCCTGTTTACAACAGTAGCTACTTCAAATCAAGAAAATGAAGATAGATTTCCAATTATTCTGCTCTGACCTTCTTTGCAGATAAATCTTGAATTGCTTCATGCTCTCCTAAGTATAATCATTGTATACTTACGCCACTCTAGATACATATCCTGACTACATAATCACACATTCATTCCCGCCATACATACAGGCTCACAAACATAGCTACACGCATCAATTCACTGTGTACAGGGATCCAGGACTTTGTTTTCAACCCTGTGGCTCAGCAGCTCATAGTATATCTAAAACGAAGATTTAAAAATCTGTAGATGTGATTCTTCTCTACTTGCATTTATCAACGGACTCATTTTAAATTGAACTTCAAAATTATTTTCATACATTGAAGGAGTTGTCGAATTTGAAAAACACAATGAATAAAAATTTCTACATGAAATTATTTTCTGAAGTTCTACTCACTCATTTCAAATAATTGTATTGCTTGGTCTCTCCTTCCAGTTGGTTTAATCTGGAATGAATAATTATAAATTTACAAATAATTAGTCTACTGCTGTGTGGTTAAATATTTTTTGTGAGAAGATTTTTGGATGTTTTTATATAAATTTCTTCCTACTTCGTACTAACTAAGATTATCCTTGTTCTTCGATTTTTTTATCTAATTTTTAACTAACATGTCATGGGTCAGCATTCCCAACTTCCCTGGTGTGCAATGTAGAGTTGGGGTAAAAAATATTTCCTTCACCGTGTACAAGCCTACCAAAACCACTAAACTCGTTTGTACAGGCATGCATAGACAAATGAGATAAATACGTGTCTGTGTGTGTGTGCTTGTGTGTGCAGACACAAATGTAGAATGTGTATGCATTTAAAGGCTTCCTTGTAATACAGATCATGTCTGTTACAATATACATCTCCTCTGAATGCCCATGCATAATCCATAGGTCTCAGTTTGAATCAATTCACTTTCTCCTGCTTTCTCCCCGCTTGGCACATAAACATTAGAAGAAAGGGGGAAGCCAGGGAAAATAATTGTGGTTAAAGTGTGGGAAAATCTCCAAAGCCCTGTCCATATATTGATACGAGTTACAATGGTATTTTTTTTTGTATGCTATGGTTGCAGCTGCAAGTACGACTCATTGGAGATGTATGAAACGTCGGAAGCAGGCGAGATCCTCTCCAGGAATTCAAGTACAGCCCCACCATTGCAAGACCAGCAAGGAGCATTTCCACTGCAGATAGACAAGCACAAGTTATTGCAGCGGATTTGTGGTAACTGGAACAAGCGACTGAAATTTCTTCGCTACACTACTGCTCTCACATCAGCTCAACTTCACTTTAAATTTGAGTCTGACTTTTCCCATCATTTCCAAGGGTTCAAGGCTAGGGTTTCAGCGGAAATAGGTAACTTTTTCTCGTACTCATGTACCTTTGTTTTCTCTTCTTTTTTTTGTAACTTGCGCTTATGCTCTTCATTTTTCCATCTCCCCGGATCTCATTTCCTCGGGAAGAAAGCAAGCATATACATAGCTTTTTTTTTCATATCCTTAACTTTCTTTATTGGTTCGTCAATTTTCCAGACTCTTTGTATATTTGTTAAGTTGCTTAAATACGACTGTGTCTAACTTTCATAATATCCTCATACACAATGGGACACACATCCACGTGGGTTTTCATACTCACAATCATCCTTTTTACTCTGCTCTCCGAAACGAAATTAAACTGCAAAAGTCTCTGGAACTAGGGATGTATGAATGAGGGGAGAGGGGGGGGGAAATTATCTCAATAAAGAAAATTATAGTCGCTTCATATTGTTTTAATTCCATTCTCCTGGAACTTTCTCCCATCTCCGGACTCAGCTTCAAGGTCGGATTTAAGATCATTCGTTGAATATTAATTATCCTAATGGTTACATAATCCAATGTAATTACAAATTACACTCAGGGAGCCAGCATTTTTAATTAATGACTCAACAAATAGATACAACGAAGGGGTAATAATTATTACATTCCCTCAAAATATGTTTCCACTGAGGACCCCTCACAAAAGATAAGACTATTTAAAAACACTAAGCCATATCCCTGGTTTACCTCAATCATTATTAGTATTTACTTCCCAACAAAATAGCTTCCCCTGTATTGTTCATCCAGCTTATGAATTCCGATTTTTAAATCCCACGATAGAGTTTTTGCTCTAATGATTTTAAATCGGAATAAGAAAGGGATAAGGAGGAGGAGGAGGTAAAGCCCGAACTAAATTATAATAAATATTGAGTTCCTCCCAGAATAGGTACAAGGAACTGACTCTCCACTAACTTGACTTGAGAAGAAGGGAAAGTGAGAGGTAGGTAAAAAAAAAGGAGTCTGTTTCAAGGCAAATTGTTTTTTCCGGCTCTAAAATCAATAGTTCCGTGTAAGGTATTCCTGTACCCTACAACGGCCCAATTCCATTATTCTCAACCTTGCCAGAATTTCGAACGCTATTTGCAAGACCATTTACCATTTTATTTACATTCTGTAGAGCCATGTAGGATTCCAGGGAAATTTCATAACTGAAATTTGTATTTGAGACTTCTTGAAACACAAAGATTCCTCCTGGAAGTTTTCGAGCAGTGGGGATTCTTTTTTTTTTTGGGAGGGGAGGTGGGGTAGGGAAGATTCCACAGTTGAGACTTGTGAGGGTAATAGGAGTTATTGTTACATTTAAATGTACTTTCTTTTTTTTTTCGAGGATGACAGTCGTTGAAAAATGGGGAAATTACAACGGAGAAAAATATAATTATTTCTGCCTCAAGTATCTATGTACATGCTCACATTTTAAAGAAATGCATTCGGAAATGAAATTCCAGCATACTCCGTATTTTTGAAGGGAGACTTTCTCCAGAAATTCTAATGAAATGTAAACACATGGAGGAACGTGAGAACGTATAGAATTCTTCGGAGCATTTAAGATTTCAAATGGAGGAGAAAGTAGTATGTTGTGGGTCTGTGTGTGTGTGAGAACGTACAGACAAGAAATTAGCTGGGACATGAAATATTGGGCTATCATATGTGGGAAATTTTCTTGGTGAAAATACCCATTGGTACATGACAGGTCCCCTAATTTTTCTTCCCTTGACTGGAATAGAAAGAAGGAGGCTGGAGTCTACGTATTTTTTGTAACTATAATAATTCCCAACTATGGGTGTATAAACTCGGGGCATTAATATTAACTCATTTTGTACAACTGCAGAGTTAGAATTCAGTACAGGCATTATTCTTCTCGAGGAATTTTTCAGAGCTGTTGTTCCAGTTTCCGATTCTCATCTGATTCTTCCTTCTAAACTATCTCCCTATTTTTTTTATTTGTTTTGAAAAAAGACTAACTCTATGGCGAAAACCTTCCAGTTGGATTTTCCCCTTATTTCGTAAACGAGAGACGTAGAGAAATTTGTTGGCATAATGAAAAATTGCTTTCTCTTCCGTAACTGGCAATGCTATAAAGAAAAAAGTGAGAGTAGAAGGAATAAATGAAATGCAACTAGTTGTTTTCTGCGGGGAATATGCTCTCTTGTAGAGCCGATCGAGAAGAAGTGCAGTTCGAATTTTGTGTAAGTTTTTTTCCCCTCTCTTTTCTAAAACCTTCCCTCCTTATTCCACTGTGCTTGAGTTTTTTCAAAGGGGAAAAAAAGTACAATTTATATTTGTGATTTCCTCGCTCTCCTACCTTCTTTCCTACGATTTATTACATCCATGAAAAGCTGGCCCTTTTTGGAGGGTCTAACCTGTCAAGCCGGAGTCATTTATTATTCCCCTTTTTATATTCCCACTGAATTCCATCCAGTTGACTTGGAATTAACAGAAGAGCGCACCAGTTCCCATCCAGTCAAATATACTTTCTGTTGTGTGTATAAGCAGTTCCAGCATATTGACATGCTTTGCTCTTATTTATGTATCTAGTTATACAGGCTCTGAAATACTGGGGCAAATTTTAAAAGAGTAGAGAGACAAAAGTTGGGACCGAGTAATATTTTAGATATTCAATTTTCCTCCTTTCCCTTCAATAATGCGATGTACTTGAGAAATTACTTCTATTGAAATCTTATGGGATAGTTTATCATATGTGTCCGACAGCCCTGTTATAAATGAGCATTCCAAGCTGTTTTATTAGTTGAATAGGGAATCCGTGTGTGTGAGCCTTTGCATTGAACCAGTAATTATTGTATCAATTAATTTCATTGACGTTAATTAACAGCTCTGTCCTCCTTCACAAAGTGAGCTCGAAATTGTAATTACACTATTTTGGAAAATTATATTCACAACATTATTCTAACCGGTATTCAATATGGGATTCTAAATCATATTCGAAATCGTATTCGAAATCGTATTCAAAATTGTATTCAAAATTATATTCAGAATTCTATTCAAAATCGTATTCAAAATCGTATTCAAAATTATATTCAGAATTCTATTCAAAATCGTATTCAAAATTATATTCAGAATTCTATTCAAAATCGTATTCAAAATTATATTCAGAATTCTATTCAAAATCGTATTCAAAATCGAATTCAAAATCGAATTCAAAATCGTATTCAAAATCGTATTCAAAATTCTATTTAAAATTGTTTTCAAAATGTTATTTTGTGAATGGTATTGAAATATGTAAAAAATATTATCTTTTTAAACAAACGGATTGTCGAATGGACGGAAATGTAAACAATAGTAATGCGTAGATTTTTATCGATTTATTTCAGTAATAATGACTCAAATCGCCCTGTTGTTATTTTGTTGGTGTTGTGTCAGCACATTAAGAATAATTTCTCACGACGGCTGTGAAAGTGATCTAAAGTGTTGATAGTTGGGGCCCCAACTATCCAACAAGTGTTTCCGACTGAGCATAGCGCCAGGGTTCGGGTGTAGCTCCATTCGGGAGTGTGGATACGGCCGAGGAATAAAATCTAATGGAGAGTGGTATTCTATCTCCCTGACACTTTCGCATGAGGAATTCCTTATGGAAAAGTTAGGCGTTGCGTCAAACTTTGCTGATTAGTTTTTGGGCCTTTGTAATTCTTCTTGTAACTAATCATAAATGATGGGGATAGGGTCGTTCCATGGGTTCCTCAACTGGGACGTACACATGTCCCAGTGTAGTAGTTTACAGGATTTAGCACTAACTTTGTTCAGCGTAAAAATTACAGTAGATACACAACAGTTAGGCCTAATTCCCGGGAGGACTATTCGCGAGAGGAGACGGAGGGGAGAGGAGGTTGTTGCTCAATTTCCCTCAGACAAGAAGGAGGGGGGCCGTTGTTATTTTATCGGTATTTAACTCCCTCCCATCGCATGACAGGACCTATTGTTGGGTCTATGCCTCCTCGCTGATCATTTATTTACCAGATTGTTACAATTCAGAGGAGGTGGACTATGGGTTCTGGGGCTCCATTTGAAAAAAATCCGAATGTCGGATAATTCCATATGAAGGACTTGAAGACGGGATGTTGTCGTGTGTCAGGTCATTTATTATTCATCTGCATATCTTCATGGCGGCACGGAAATGGGACATTACCTGCTTTCACCAACACAAAAATTCTTCCGAATAGTTCAAATAATCCAAAGCCCCTTTCCACATACACGATAATAATTCCCTCCCCTATTATTACATTTTGAGTAAACAGGTCACTGGATTAGGAGCAACATTTGTGTACCTTCCTCGGGCTGTCCTTCCACTGCACTTCCTTCCAGAACAATTATTATGAGTCACTGCTTTCTATTCATTATCCCTTGTTTTGATTCCCTTGAATACATTTTTCCCTCCCAAAAAGACAACCACAAAAGGTGTCTCCTCCTAAAAATAAATATAACATGTAAATAGGAAAGCAAGGTCAGGAGATTTAAATTTATTTTTTATTTGTTTAATTTATTATATTTTTTTATTTAGAAATTACTAGAAAACAAACAAAATCCCATGGGTCAATTCTGGATTTTATTTTTTAGAAGCAGGTAAAAAATTGTTGGCTATTCTGTATTTTCCCAGGCATTTTTGGATAAGGGCAGGAACCCATTTCGGTCATGTATTTGCTTAGGTATTAATTTTTGATCAGATCCGCGACTCGTTTCAAAATGGCTGACAAAACATTTCCAATTTTTTATCTCATTTATTATTCTATTTACCGTTTCTAGAAGTTTGAGCGCCCTGTCTTTCAATATAAATATCAGGGAGGACTTGACTACATTTAAGCACGTTCTAATGGGTTGTGTGTCCTTTGTGAAGGAGTAGCGCTCCTGGATTAAGAACGTTAGGGACATTAGTCTGGTCCTCTCTCTCTCTCTCTCTCTTGCTTCGTAGGAGACAAAATTGTTGTAGCATTTGAATTTATCGGAGGTACTAGTCTTGTTTGAGACGGGTGGTTTCAATGTGACGACAGAGAGTTGATATATGACTGTCTTGTTTCCCTCTGTATCTGTAGTCATGGGAGCTCCGCTCGACTCATCAAAGATTAGGTGACGATATGGGAAGGGACATTTCCAGGAACTGCTCTCTCTCTCTCTCTCTCTCTCTCTCTCTGGGAAAAAGAGCATGGGGAGTGTGAAATGAGAGGCGAGGGGGGAATGTAAAATAATAATAATAAAAAAAGTGATAGGGAAACTAAATGCAAAGAATCGATCGTACTCCAACTATAAATTCAACGGTACAATACATTGTGACAGGTATGCATAATAAATTGACATCGATTGCCTTCCAAAGAGCCTTTCATGATTCTTTATAGTCGATAGATAAAATGTTGACTCAACCTAGATCTTACACTGTTCTACATATGCCCTGGGACTGTGGTAAACCTCCCCTCCAATAAGGAGTCAAGTTAAAAGCAGTAACAGTCATGTCAGAATAAATTTTACGGCAATTTCCATTCATCCTCCGAAGCCCTCCTATTGACTCTGGATACACACAGTGGGGCTGGAGAAAAGCCCGTAAACATTTGTAATGCAAATCGTCTACAAATCACATACAGAGATACAGCTCCCCTATATCCCCACACACACACACACACACTCACATTAGTATTGAGTTGTCCCTACTATTATTACACTGTGAGGAAGTTACCATCTCCAGGAAGACATGATCACGTTCTCGAGTGAATCAATTACCATAAAAGTTACCATCCACGTGATGGTGCACCATGTCCAATCTTGTTTATCCTCTTGTATTGTATTTCACTCTGAGATATTGACTCTGCTTGAAGGAATTGCAACTTAAAACAAATATTGATATCCACATTTGCTGAGGATGGAATCCCGAGGATGGATAGATACAGTACACAGAGTGAGGGGAACACAGGTTGGGCATCTACATATCCATTTGTAGGGCCCCTCCGTCCTGACACAGCCCTGTAGACTAAACAGATGCCCTCCCGACTACTTCCCGAATGTCGGAGAGGAATATTAGCATGATGAGGCCCCAGTGTATAATTTATGCAGTAAGCAGTTCTAATGGATACATTTTAGTTTGTCTTCTTCTGATTTCATAAAGTTACAAGCACACAAGGCTTTCATGAAATTTAATTTCAGGCATGAATATTCATGTGATTTTTCTGGGCATTCTCCCATTAGGGAAAGTAACAAGTATATGGAGATAGATGTGCATACATTCCACATCCTCACTTTCACTTTTGATACGTATCTATCTATAGATAGATACATGCATAGCTTGATGGGAAAACTAAGTAAATTATTCCTTCTCTTCTTCTTTCATACTTTTTTTTAAAGTAAGCTTGTGAAAATTTTAGTACTTTCTCCAACTTCTTGGTCCAAGCAGACACATCCGTCATTTGTATTGAAGGAGCCGTTAATCATTTTCAGAGATATGTCACCATAACAACATTTCAGGGAGGAAAAGTTGTTTTTTCCTTCACTCCTTGGAAATGTATATCTCAATTTCCTAGATGCATTATAAAACCTTACTTTTTGAGATCCTTGGACTATAAGGGATCTCAAAGCTCTGTCTCTCTCTCTCTCTGGTACTTACACTTGGTTTTTGTTCTTGGCGAAATGACGAGAGTATTTGTTAGAGTGGTGTGTGAGGAGGGGAAATTAGCACATTAGTTGGTTTATTGATTAATCACTTGTTATTAAAAGTTAACAAAACTGAGAGCATGGGAGGGGGAGGGATTGGGAGGGACTTGACTTGCTGAGGCTGGAGGGTGGGATGGAAGCCTTGGAAATACAAAAGTTTTCTTTCTCATTTAATAATCCTGTGTTGAATGAGCTTCGCCATCCCCATCAAGAAACTACGTTCAAGCATAAAAACTAACTTTGCGTCCTGCACATTAACGTTGAGAGGTAAAGTTTGTTAGCCAAACTGGAAACAAAAAGTCGTTGTTGTAGATACATTTTTATTATTCTTTCACTTCCCTCAAAACTTTCCCTCTCACTTTCTCTCTCTCTCTCTCTCCCTCTCTCTTTCCCTCAACCTCCTAGCCAGGCTACATCTGTTACAGGGGAAAGCTGACGTCAGTATTTTAAGGAAAAATATAAAAAAAAATGTAAGCTCCGGATACTTCCAGGAAGACACATTTAAAGAACCAGTCCGGGAAGAAAAATCCGACTTTGGAGAAAGTCCCTTTCCTTTCCCCTGACCTTGTTTATAATACACACGTTGGAATTTTAATGGACTCTCTCTCTCCAACACCCTTTTCAATATCTATCTGAGATACGGAGGTGGAGACTAGGAAATGGCAAGAGAAAATGGAATTTCTCCGTAATGATACATTCCCACTGATCTAATAATTCCCCAAGGTAAATGGATTTCTTGTTGAGTTAGCCCAACTATTTGAATCACAATGAACTCTGTGTTGATTGCTTTGGAAATCAATCTCTGCTGGGTCTTGATGTTAAGTTCCGATTGAAGGATAATTTGGAAATCAAATTGAGATAATTTCCCGGGAGATACTTGTTTGATGGAGAGATTTCGTTTTCCATTGGCACTCTTGCCCGGCGGAGGGAGGGAGTCTTATTCCCTCGGATGAGTCCTCTATTTTCTACTTGGAGATACCGAAATGGGCTTGTGTACACCGTCTCTCCCCAGGCTCACTCTCTCTCTCTCTCTCTCTCTCTCTCTCTCTCTCTTGTACATATATTTTGGTACAAACTCACTGTCAATCTAGGAATTGACGGAAACTAGACCCTTCGTAGGGCAACTGGCAGGTTGCTAATTTGATTAGTAATGAAAATCCTCCGCATACATGGAGCTGCATTATTGGTGGCAGATGTTAGTGTCATAACGCTGCGTTATGTAATTTAGTGTTGTCAACTTACAAGATATCTTCCCCTGAAATAGCTAAGTGTCATGTTGCGAACGTCCCTATTCCTTTGGAGAATCCTCCAAGCATCTTACACTTTCCCCGCAAAACTTTCCTCATCAGCCTTCCCTACTTTATAGCCCATTCCTAACATCTGCACCATCAACCCTCCACACATTGTCTTGATCAGTGCTCATCAATTTTCCAACTACACCCGGTCAAAGATAACAATACTTTCCCCACACAAAATTACATTTTAAAAAAACATTGTTTTTTTTTTATTTATCTCCTATATTCTACCTCCTAAATTCTCCTAACGGAACAATTTAAAAAAAAACAACCAGGAAAGAAAAACTTTCGTCTATTTTCTCAAAAAGAATAAGGTTTAACTAAAAGAAATGATTATGCTTGAAATGGTAGTGATTTGTCCTTGAGGAGGGAAAACATTGTAAAAACAAATACAGTCCTGTAAATCGTTCTCCAATTATATACCCCTGAGCTGGGAATAGACTCTTGGGAATAAATATGTCAGTGTTACCACAAATGGCTTTATAACAATGCTTGTATGCACAATATAATGTGATTTGTCCTAGGAAGATGCACTCAAATGTGAGAGTATGTCAATTGAGTTTTTTTCATTTTTTGGAGGAATTTCAAATAGTCGAAAGTCTCCATGTTAAATTCTCATCTCTGCTCACTCTGGAGTTATTTTAAAGGGATATGATCATAAATGGAAGTATTTTGGAGCATTTTAGATACTGGCCGAGTGTCATACCTGAGACTGGTGGGAAACCTTTTAGAAGGGAAATATTCCGTGCTCTTTGTTTTTAAGCCTTTAGTCACACCCAAGAGTGAGGATTGTCAAGCAAAAAGGGAAAATAGGATTGAATGGAAAGTCCCTGTATCTGTTTTCCCTCTACTTTCACTCCACCACTTTATCCGATCCCTATTCCTTTCGAGCGGGGATCCTCAAATGTCAACTTTCCCTGGAACAGATACATAACTTCCCACTATAATAAACATTTACAAGGGATAGGTTTCCTTGAAACTTTTTCATGTTTTTTTCCCATTTCTCGCGCTCTCCACCTCCTCTCCTATTTTTCTCACTTTTATCTTCATACATAGATACAGACTGGCTTAGACAAATGTCTCACGTACATCCCGGCAATTGTTGATACAGTTGGGTGAGGAGGAGAGTCTCCATGTTAAGTACTCCCTTGTATGTACATTTGTAGTCGAGAGTGGGACTGGCTGATTATTATCTGAGAAGATTGAAGGAACTGTGAGTACTCCATTGTACAGGAACTGCTGGCAGGGTTCCCAACGGAGGAAATTAAAGGACGATTTTTCGATTGAATGAGAGATAAAAACCCGTCATTAAAATAAGCATCTTAGAACGCTCCTCTCACTCACAATCACACGTCTGAGGAACTTGTAGAATCCTGGATTATTTGGCGAAGATTTTGCATTTTGTTCATTTTTTTTACCTGTTTCGTTTTTTTTTCATTTCGGGGTGGGAATAAAGCCTGAGCTCCTTTCCGTCTCTCTCCTCGCACTTAAGTGTGCACATAGTGTGAATTTTTAAGGGCGTTGGGTGGAACTTATCAGTGACCCGAATCCGGTAATGTGAGTCGATCCAGACTCCTCTTTGTTAACACTGAATGGGCGATACAAGAGGATAAGCCAAATATTTTCTCATATTATTTCTCACGTTATTTTCCCCTACTTTCTCCGTCAGCTCGAAAATAGTAGGCTTCAGCGAGTGAGCTATTTTCTGGTTCGAGACACAATGCAGTTTAATTTGGCTCTAGTTGGTGTTGATTTTCTTTTTAAAAATAAATATTTCATGTTTGCATTTTTTTAACACTTTCTCCAAATTTTCTCACCCATAATTTTTTAAATAAAAATCAAGGTTTCACATGCACTTTGTATATTTAATATTTTTTTGTAATCATCATTTTGAAATAGCGCTGTTGTTAGGGACGGTTTTGTGTAAATAATATTTTAAATTTTACTGTAAATAATTGCATTATACAGAAATATGTAGATGTACATATGTACATACATGCAATTAAATACTGTACCCTCCTGCTAGAAGAGATCCCCTTGGTATTTTTTGTATAGAGAAAACTCTATTAATTTTCTCCTGAGACTATGCGCTTGTAAGAGTGGCTTGTGAGAGGGAAATTCCTCTTAGGCGGATCTTTTAGGAGGAGTGTACAATATTGTAAATGTCCTAGGTGTGTATATATCTTGACTGTTTGTCTTATGGAAGCTATGAATGTGTTTATTAATCTTTCTCAACAATTTCTGTTCGCTTTGTCCCTGCGTAATTCTCCTGCATGCGGATGAACGTTGATGTGCCGCTGATGGGGAATTTGATGATGATGATGATGATGATACTCAAATCCCATTGAACATCACGTATTCAATCATCCTGTGAAAAAAAAATAACAACATTGCTTTTTCCCTCCCGTGATTATCGCCGTGACTGTTTATGCCTCACTTTCACCTCTTGGCTCATGATGGACTCTTTGAAATATCTATTTTTATTGGATTTTCTCACTTCATTTTCTCCCAGTCAAAGGCTGGCTGACGCAAAAAGGTGAGTTTTTTTCCCTTCTTTTCTCCCCTTTTAATCATTTTTCTAATTATTATCGTCAAACTATGCTTTTACGTCTCGGGATGCCAGGGTCAATTTGCTCCAATTCTATTTTTATTATCATTTTTTGTTTGCTTGTTCTCCAATTTATTGGGAGCAGTTCTGTCTCCAGTGTTCGTTGTGTGTGTATTTATGGATTAGTTACCAGTTTACTTGCTACATGTGTTCCATGTTCCTGCTCCATTCTCCCCAGAAATTACAGGTTTCCCTTGTTGTCCGGCAGAACCATAGAGTTACGTACATATGTAGGCCCCTCCACACACGTTGGACACCCTTCCCGAACTCAGATAGCCCGTTTTTAATAATCGTTGTGACATAGTATAGTTTCCGGAAATAATTACTCCCAACTACAGTAGCAATTATCTCCAGAACGTGTGTTCAGAGTGTCTCCATTTTACCACATGTTCATACATGGTTCTGTAAATACATCTAAATATTTATTATCCTCAAAATAATTATTACAGAAATATCAACAACTGTTTCCAATTCCAGTTGATATGTTTGCTTGCTCTGGAATCTTTAGTACCTATAATTACAAATGCTACTTATATGTAAATACTCTCTATTATTTAAAAGATAGGGTCTGTACATTTTGTAATTGTCTTGTAGTTTGTTGCTAGTGTTTTGATGTCCTTATTAGATTTCCTTCTAATTTTATGACATTTTCAAAAATTAATGTTGTCTGGGCCCAAAAGCTTGGACCCACCCAAATCCCTTTCTCTTCCAAACTTTTAATTAATTACATTTACGACGGCAGGGACTATCTGTAATAATTCAAATAATCATTAATAATAGAAAAATATTCTAGGCTGCCCTTGTATTAAAATAATCACGAGAATTCTATATGGACTTTGATTTATAAATTGAAAAATGCAATATCTAATTGAATTTGGAAATGCACTTGGAGAAAGGAACTTGAATTTAGGATTCTCAGAGGGATTGAAATGACTTGGGAAACTTTGTTTTCTCTTCCCTACAGAGAAAGATGAGCAGTGTGTGGATCAGCATATGCAGAAGTTTGGACCCAACTGTTACTTGTTTGTGTCCTATCCATCTGTGAATTGGTTCACAGCCAACCAGACTTGTGTGTCCTTGAAGGTGAGTCAAAATATTTTGAGAAGGAATAGTTTTGAGTTATAACAAAATTATTTTGTGCTATGTATGTAGTTTCAGGGAATAAAACAATTTCTACTCTCAAATAATTGTTGTGAATCCTTTAAAAAATAAAAACAAGGACTTTTTCCTCTTGCACTTAAATAACTTTTATTGAGGAGGGGGAAAAATATAAGGGATTTGTGCTATTTATATCTAATGATAACTTTTGCTTACACCAGCTCTTGCAAGGAATCGTTAGGGAGAGCTCGGTTGTTGTGTTGAGTGTAACCTCATACAGTGTACTGGGCTCGAAGGGGAAATTAATGAAGTGTATCCATATATCTCTGTTACTACGGTATTGGCAAGAGGAAAAGTTTCTTATTTTTTTCTGTCACATTGATTTTTTTTTAACATTCTCCTACTTCTTTGGGTTGTTGTACAGGGTAACTTAGTGAGTATTCTTTCCCTGGAAGAATGGCATTTCCTTACCCGGAATCTGATGTCTGCTCCACATTTTGACAGAAAGTCAATCTACTGGCTCGGTGGTTTCATTGCCCAAAACAATCAATTAGTCTGGTCAGACGGTATGCCATTCAACTTTTCCGGTGAGTCTTCTCAATGGACTTTCTCTTTCCAGAGTAAAGTCAAGGATGTAGGTTTTTAAGTAGCCGTTCAGGATGCATTGTATGGGAAGAGGATACTTGGCTGGAGCACATACACTCTCTGCCTCTGCCTCTCTCTCTCTCTCAGCTGATGATCACCTCCTTTCAATACTTACATCCGTGTAGCAATTAAGATTATATTATTTAGTTCCTTACTCTCTGTATCTACTTATGTAGATACATATGTACGTACATACTCAGACGTGCTTCCTGAACCTAGGCTACGTCCCCCGCATTCACAATCAACATGATCCCAGGAAGAGAGTGTGTACGTAAATCGATAGGGGAATTTTCTCATGTCATTGTCTCAGAGTCACTCACTCCGTCCGGTTGAGTCTTCGATCGTCTGGAAATCAAAGCTTCCATGATTTCCCCACTTCCGTCTCTGATTAAGGACTTGATGACTTTCTCTTTGACACTGACTCAGACTTTCTCCTAGTATTTTTATATTCTCAAATTCAGGGCGTACATTTACGTCACCCACGGATATATTTATGTAATTATGGAAGGGAAATGCCCTAATAAGTCAACGTTCATTAAAAGGAAATGTAGAGTTGAGTGTCTAAATATAAATGAGCATTTTGAAGGATCCTGGTCTTCCGGATGTTCTAAAATAATTATTGATTGCTCTTAACAAATATTTACACAGATAGTAATTATATTTAGAGAGACCAAACTCAGCAGAATTTAGAGCCTCCTCTCTAGCTCACCTAAGGGAATAACTCATAAAATATTTGATTCCATATATTTTGTAGCAAATTTTATTCCAAATTTTTTAAATTTCCTGGAAAGGGGTCACTGTTTTAGGTAAGACACTTGAAGGAAAGTTGGAATTCTTTGAGAATTTCCTATTATTTTCCCTGCTTGATCCGTTATTATTAGAGTGTCATTTTTTGGTAAACACATTCCTGAAAATATATTCAAATTTGCTTAAAATCCTTGTAATGATTTCGATAATTAGAAAATGATGCTGTAAAATTGGCTATTACAATCCTTTTGGCATCCGAGGGTCTTTCCCTTATGTGGGCGGGAGTTATAGGAGGAAATAAATTGAAGATCCCTGTATGGGAGGAAGTGCATGTTATATATGAAGAATAAAATTGTATTAAAAGTTGAGTCATGCATGAGACTACATATTTTAAAAGTAGAGTTATGAGGATGAAGACGGGTGTTGTAAGCCTAGCTGTGGGATGTAATGAAGTGAAAATATGTGAATTGTATATTTAGCATTTCATACAATGGACCTGTGGACAATCTCGAACTGGAAGTGCCTCAGCTTGTACTGGCATGAAGGAGGAGGGAAAGGGGATTTTGCTTGGAGACTCTCTGAATGTAATCAGCAGTCGGGCTATGTGTGCAAGAAACATACTCAAGGTTAGGAGAAAGTACATTTTTATTTTAAATTAAACCGTACAGTGAATATAAACTGGGAAGGGCTTTATCATCAAGTTATTTTTTTTTTGGTTGAAATAAACTTTCCTCGAGTTGAGGCAACAGTTAGTAGCACTGGTACATACCAAAGTATGTAAGAAAGGGAGAGAGGGAGTAAAAAAAAAGGGATCTCCGTTGAAGAGAAAAGATTCTTATCTAACCATTATATTTGTTTGTACGACTGGAGAAAGTGAATGAGCGTGGAGAAAGCGAATGCTCTTGCCTTTCATATTCGAACCAGATGTGGTGGCTTTTGTTCCGTTGTAAAAATAGTCGCCATGTGACGCTCCCTTTTAACTGGCTCATTACTACTGGAAAATACTCCAAATCCTCACCCTTCTCCTCGATAATTGAATGAGACTCAATTTTGTTTATTTTCTCTCATTTTGTTATTTGAGACTGTGACAGTAAAAATGAGACAAAATGGACTTCCTACAAGACAAAAAAAATGGGATTTAATTCATGGAAAACGCATCCAGGATCGTCATCTGTACTGTCTCAGCTAATCCAACTCACACGTATGGCTCATTGATATTCCCCAGCATATTTTCCTACAACCAATCTTATCTTGCAAATCAGGCCAGCTGGTTCGAAAGTGCTCAACGTTTTTTCTTTTTCTTTTTTTTGTAACCTCACTTTTCCATTCTTCACACTTCCCTTTTTAAAATCCACGCGTAAAAATTCTACTCTATGCAGAATCACACTTCGGACTTTTAGATTAACCGAATTGCAAAGCTGGAGACATTTTGTAGTTTTGCCCCAATTCCACAGACTTGCCCAAATTTAGTCTGGAGGGCTTTCGTTCCACATTCTGACACAGGGAAATTCAACATCTCAATTGAAAGGAGGTTGCCACAAGCTAGGGAATAATATTGATTGCTGTTCAAACACGGGGGCCATATATTTGCATTGTATTTATTTATTTTTCATTTCAGGACTTTCCTAACTTCCTACTATTCCTGATTCAGTATAATATTTAACTTTTGATTCCACAATCCTCGAGGCCAAAACCAGAGTTGTCTGAATTCCCAGATTGTCTCCAGATTATGGGGATATTGTGTAAATTCCAATTTGGAATTCCTGACACTTAATTACTCCAAGTTTGGGAGTAGACCAAATGAGGGCGCTCGTTCCCAATGTACTTTTCTAAAATGTAACGGTGAAAATATTTTGTTCCGGGATGCTTCTTGGAAAGCTTCTTTGTTGTAGAAGTTACTAATTTTTAGAGCTCTTGAAAATGATTGCCACCTAATCGCTCACATGATTTCTTGTATCTAGGGCAAGCCCAAAGTTTCTCCCCCATGGGAAAAGTTGAAGTTTTTTTTAAAAAAATAGAGGAGTGAAGCGTGGGAGAAAAGCGTTTCCTAGAGTGACGGGAAACTGAGGGAAACCAAGTGAGTCAGGAAAATGTGACATAAATATGCTATTTTCTGAAAGGAGCTTTCAAAGTTGACCGAATTGATTAGCATAGTAGGCGACTGTGTCTGGAAGTGGAGTGCACTGTGGAACTATTGGTGAAAGAACAAGTTCACTTGTCCCGTTAAAGGTCTTTCCTTGTCCAAAAGATACTTGTATGAGTTGAAAGGAGGACTCGGTACAGTTTAATTTCAGAGCTCTTTAGCTATTTATTATGTTATATAACCTTGTCAATATTAAGGTTTTACATGCACTCCAGTCAAAACATGGACATTGACTGGGGTAGTTTTGAATTGATGGGGAACCACCTCCTCCATGCAAATACAGTTTGCAAAATTATATGCCTTTGGAATCAATATGACAGAGGGCAGGGAATATATTGGCTGGAGTATGATGAGGAGCCTTGACTTCCTATGAGGTACATACGTAATGTAAGTTGTAAATATATTAGACCCTACGTCAGACATTAATATCAGTGTGTTTACTAGAACCTGTGACGGAGGAATAAGTGAAAATAAACCAGCTTTCCCCTCATACTTTTACTTCATAACTTACTTTCACCCTATGACCATAAATATTCTCATATGCTCCTTGCTGTGGGGCATGCCTGGGAAAGCTAGCGTAGGTCCCAGGATAGGGCTCTGTCCTGTGTACATGCTCAACACCAAGGTTTTTGTTTCAAGTTGAAATCCGTCCGCTCAGCTCAGAGTCATTTATTGACAGTTACAGCTTTCTATGAGTTGTCCTGGCTGAGTGGGGAAAGTAGCCTTCTTATTTCAATCTACTGCACTTGGTTAGTTTGTTCTGCTGGAATGAGGATGATTAGTAAATGCCCCTCGGAATCACGGTGTAATTTGGGCTGGCACACGTACAGTTAGTATAATGTAGTTACTCAGGCTGGAGCTAACCTAGTTTCGGCTATTTACTTTTGAGTGTCTGATTATGCCAAGTTGAGCGTGCATGGTTCCCTGCCAATCCATATCTGGGTTGAGCATTCAAGCTAAGTACAGGGAGAGACAGTGGTGGAAATTGACATAAATTAAGGAGACACATGTACTCTCCTTCCCGACGCTGGGGCTTATGAGCGAACTTGTTTTGAGGGGAAATACTTCCATTTAAATTTATTATTACCGCCTGTCCTTGCTGAATTTTTTATCCCATTCCCGGCTCAAAATTGCACCCAAATGTTGTCATATGGAACTCAAACCTTCCAGTTGCTAATGAACCATATTATTGTGGACTTAGTGGTCTCATCTAATGTACTCACTTTATTTTCCCATTTGGACATGATAAACCCCAACATTGGGTAGAGAAGTCCTCACGCAGTCGGACAAGGACGTTCCCACTGTCAAAGGTGCGTAACAAGTGATTGCATGAGCTTAGGTCTGTACAATTCATTTGGGACGTTCTTTTTTTATCCTGTGAGTAATTTGGGAGTGCACTTTGAGGCTATGTATATTTTGAGACTGTCCTTCGGAGCTGTATTTTGAGTTTATGTTTGCTGTAATTTTGAGGCTATGCTTGCTGTATTTTTTTGGGACTATGCGCTCTATATTTTGGGACTATGCTCTCTGTATTTTGAGGCTGTGCTTACTTTATTTTGAGGCTGTGCTCCCTGTATTTTGAGGCATTACCAGAGTTCCCTTTTTGAGAATAGAAAACATGAGGATTTTCCATAGGAGAATTTAACATAAATAAGAAGGGAATTCGGGCTGGAGACAAGGTTTTGAGCAAATTGCTTATTTTATAAACATAGATTGAGCTTTTTTTTATTTCCCCTTTTGGTTGGAGAAAGTGGAGAGAGGGAGAAAGCTTGTTCAAGTTTAATAATCAATGAAAGCATGTGGGAACGAATTTTAAAGGGAGATATGGTTTGATTCTGTTTTCTACATTTGAATGGCTGGGGAAAGTGCGGGGACTTTTACTTTAGGAACGTTGTGAATAAATAGAATTTATTTGTTTCAAAGTCAAACTTGAGAACACCAGCTGACGTTTTTAGGGAAAATAGTTCTAGTTCAACTTGTGAAGTAATGTTTTCAAGATCGTAGAGATATATCTCTGGGCTGCCATCTGCCCACTCACCCTCTTCATTGGGGATACTGACAGGTATAGTACATACATAATATGAGATGCTTTTCAACATCAAAAGATTATTATTAGAGTGTTTCATTTGACTGGAGATACTACTTTCACTTTTCTTTTCCTCTGGGCTTTCACCGACGAATAAGTCTCCTCGAATTCCTCAAATTGATACAGTTTCACGCATTCAGAGCAGACTTATGGAGTGGTGCAGATAAACTGTTCGAGATGAAACAACTGTCGCTGATTTCCTCTAATGTTTTCAAAGACTTTTCTCTCTTTTCTTTCCATTTACTCTCCACCACCAAAGAGTCCATTCAATGAACTTCAATGAGCCTGGCTCAACTAAATGTTTCTCCGAGCTCCTACACACCTTTTCTAATAGTACATTCTGAACTTGTTTCGTCCAGTGGAGCTAATTGAGCTGATAACAGAGGAACAGCTTTTGTATGAAGGCAATGGAGACCCGGAGTTTGCTCAAAAATATCAAACTCTTTTGATTCCTCACAGGCATCAAAATCCCTCTAGTTTTTGATCCAGACAGTGAGAAATCCCAGGAAACTTCAAACACAAAAACTTAGCAGACCTTTTTTTTATATCACACTGGGAAGTCTAAAGGACAGTCCTCGTTTCAAATATCCGCCTGTCCCTTGATCTGTAATTTGTATATCTACTTGTAACCTTTTCGTTATCGTAGTTAAAAAAATGAGTGGGAGTCAAAAGTAATAATTATTTTCCAAACCAAAGTTTCTCAGTCTTAAGTCTGAAATGGTATTTACGCATGTATCGAATTATATATTAATAAAAATATTTAAATGCATGTGACTGACTACACATAGAAGGGAAGTCTCAGGTGCAACTTGCGACCTCTAGCGAAGGATATATAAGGACATCTGGGACAAAACTCTTTTTGAATAAACATATGACTTACTCTCGATGTGTGTCTTACCACGTAGTGCTAACCACCCCTGATTTTTTTTAATACTAGGCTTTAAATAATAATGCCCTCGAGCAGATTAAGGCTCTAGAGATGGAATGTAATGTAACAGCTTTATTACGTCAAATCAAGGAATTTTCTTTTTTGAGGAAATGGTGGAAGAGGCCAGTAGCAGTAATTTCTCTTGCCTACCACAATAGATCTCAAATTTTAAAAATTATTTTAAAACCTAATACTAAACCAACTATTAAATATAATTAATTATTGTAACATTGAGTTTCACAACTTCTCAATTCAATAGAATAAAGATGAGTCGTAAGTAGAATTTATAACTGCTGAAATTTAAATAATTACTAGTAAGCGATTGCTCTTTAAATGCTTTCCAGTTCCTCGAAAAATATGTAACATACCAAAGATTTGGCATTGGAAGTGAATGTCAGAAAATGGATCCTTGTCAGCTCTCTTTCTGTGGAAGCGGAGCTAATTCCATAGAAGAGAAACATTAAACACGCGTGTATTCCTCAGCGGTCAATCGGCCTGGCAGTGATTTATGTGCTTTGTAAATAGCCAGAATATTTATTCTACTGCCTCTACATCTACCTAGGCCAGCCTGACAAAACGTACATCTATGAAAGCACACCTAATTGCCAGTGGGTGTCCTTTCCTAGTGAATAGTCACTTTGAAAGTTGTACTTATCCTGAGTGCTGCTATTGAGCTAGAAACTTGCAATTACTGCAAAAAAAGGCCTCTCATGCTGTGGCCTCCTTAGTAAGTCCTCAAAATTGTAGGATGTCTGGGTACAAGCAGAACGATGACTATTTGATGAGGGGAAAGGGGGGGAGATGAAAGTGGGAAGTGTAACGGTGACTAATGAGCCTGCTGATGAGGTGGGATTTCCTCTCCTTGAGGAATTAACTTGAGTTCAGAGGAATCATTTGGAAATTACGTCCATGTGTGTGTGTGGAGTATAGTGCGTGCGCATGTTTGCATATGGGCATTATGACATTACCACATATGTAATTAATTATACATGGCATAAGCCTAGGCATAGACTTTAGAAGAGGAAGTTCGAAAAATATAATTTAATAGGCATCTCCCAACCCAGTCGTACATATGACACAGCCCTGTCTCGTAGGAGGAAAGTTTAACTAAAGAGTTTCAACTCTCAGAGTTGTGCGGTTTGTAAGAAGGGGGACTTAACACACTGGGCTCAAGTTTCAAGGATGATATGAGAATTTATATCCTTTTTTTTTAACAAATCCCACAGTGGAAGTGAAACATGGGCTCAATCGGACTTACACCGGCACGGGCGGGAAGCTCAGCTCACCAAATTTCCCAGCTAATTACTACAACCATTTGGATTACACCAACCATCTGGTAGCTCCCAATGGAACTCAAATTGTGGTCCGATTTTCACATTTGGACATTGAGACTCAAGACGACTGTCTCTATGACTATGTGGCAATTATCGACCGGAGGACACGCAACATGACGCGCTACTGTGGAGCTCATCATCAAGACATCCTCGAAAAGTAAGACAATGCCCTCCTGGTCATCCCCACCGTTCCGATGAGTTGCATCCGAAACGTTATTTACAAAAAAAATAGTAACCTGAGTGAGCTCCATGTCATAGTAAATAACTCCCTTATCAGAACGTATGTACGTTCCCTTTCCTATTTTTGTTTTTTAAAAGGAGGAAATGACCCCTGGAAATAATTTTTGTAGATCTTTCATTCCTCTTGACTGAAACCTTGGAGGTATCTTAATTTTGAATTTCATGATAGAATTTCTCCCACAAAAAAAAATGAGCTCCTGAAATTCATCCTATATTTTTCCTGGGTGCGGGAAATTATAATATCTATAAGCATGTAGATACCTATTTTATACTAAAACTAACGGGGGCTTACTTGAGCAAGCATAACAAGGGAGAAAGTTTTTCAATTTATCAAGTCTGACTGCTACGTGGAGGCCCCTGCACTGAGGGAAGGAGCAAATGTTATTGTGGGGTAGTTGGACAAGGTAAAAAGTTTGGGAAAGGCTCCACACATTTTTCTTCCTTTATTATCCCCCTTTAGAAAACTTTATACTTTCCATTCTGTCGCCCAAACTTGGGTGCAATGACTATTGTTCTTTCAACGGAAACACCACTTTACTTAACACTTCACCTGACATTAGCCTCAGGCTTTTAGAATTCCCTCCTATTTCATTCTGATTTACCTCCCGACGACTGGGACTACTGTGCTTTTTTTTACAACAACCCTGTGTACTCCCAGTATGTATCTACACATTTGGTTCATCCCACTTTTCCAATAATGTTCCTCAAGAATACAATTTCTTTTGTGCTTGTTTCTTCCCTTGAAACGACTCTATTTTTAAAATCCAATTCCCCTTACCTTCACACAAGGACCTCTTTGAAATTAATTCATTCATGTTTCTTGGTGAGAATCAAGTGTCAGAGGAGCTGCTGAAATTGTAAAAGTTTTCCCCTTCAGGAACTCCACGATCAATAGGAATGTGAGCGTAAGGCTAACGGAACAATAAATGGAGCTTACCTGGGAAAGCTACAATTATTATTATTACCACGTTCTGGGGGCTGTATTGGAAGAGAGAGAGAGAAAAAAAAGAAGAAGTAGGAGTAAGTCCAGGAGAGTAAAAACTACATATAGCGTTTGGGATGAGTCAGTTAGCGTAAAAAGTTGATTTAATACTTTATGCTTGTAAGTTCATGGAGAATGGGTCTGGGGCGGTTTGGGATGGCGGAAGGATCGCTTCGAGTTCTTATAATGGAGAGAGTGCATATAAGTAGAATGGGCTCAGAGTTGAGCTCAGTTGTAGGGAAAGAATATTAGATTCAAATTTGACTAGTGAATATTTTAAAAGATCATCTCCCTATTTGAATTTTCATTCATAAATTATTTGCTGGAGGACATTGAATAGCGTCTAGTCTGTCATCCATTTCCTGTATGATATTTTAATTCCAAGAGTGACTCGGCCTATGAGTGGAGGTAGAAGGGATATGGGAGACGTCTCGGAAATTGATGTAGCCTTGATCTTAAAAGCCGGAGAATTTTCTTGATTCATTCATTCTTTGACTTCATGCTACTGTTTCAAATTGGAGGAAGGAAAGAAGTCGAATTTTATCCCTTTCCTATCCTCCCCATCATCCTGTCCTCCCTGTAGATAAATATGAGTCAAAATCCTCATATTTCCCTTCCATTATTGAAGGACAACAGCTTGTAAGCTGGAGAGTAACTTGACTCGGAACATTTCCTTCTCCTCCCGACAATCAAGTACTTCATCAGAATATAAAATGTTCGGCGGGGTAATGGCATATGGGAGAAGACTTTTGGGGTTCGAATGTGTGAGAGTATTCTCAACTCCGGCTTTCAACCTACCACCAAATATTTACTACTTGAAAAATTTGTAGGAGTGGAGGAGTAGTAGTAGTAGTGGTAGTAGTCCCTAAACATGAAATGCTTTTAAGGCATTCCTCTCTTTTCATTCCTTCACTGGATCCTATTCTCCTTCCTTTGACTACTGTACATGGTCGCGATCCTCCTATGCAAGATGTTGATTTGCATTGATAATGCGTCAAGGAACTTTCTCCTACACATTTACTCCTTGGAAGTAAATACATATACCACACCAGTGACTCCCAAGTATAACCTGTGGTAACAAACAAAGTCTTCAGGATATTTCAGTTTATGTTCGCCTTTTTGGGATTAAATGTCAGCTGGTATTTTTTTCCTTCGAGGAACGCCTTTTGGTTTGAATCCCTTTCACAAGTATCTGTACATAACTGCACTTTAGTGCCTTGGTTGCGTAAGTAGGTCAGGCTGAAGTATGTTTTTTTTTCTACGACTCCTTACTGTTCAGACCTGTTCACAGGTTTTGTAATTTTTCAAAAAGTCCCTTCCAAATTCCTTACTACAAGGAGAGCTGGTGGATTCAGCTGTGAATTATCTACATTTTTGGGCGGAGGGCTTTTAGAATTCATTGTTTCAAGGATATTTTAATACTTGTCCCTGACTTGATACATAATTATGTATATATGTAATTATTTAGTTATGTATCTTTAGATTGGATGGCTCCAGCCACGGGACTCATAGACTTTCCCAGAGATTTTTAAGTATGTATATATCTATCTCTAGATACGTATAATTTAGAATAGGAGCATGGAGAGGTAGATACATACAAGGATAAAGTAGTAGATGAGACTTGAAGAGTTTGGAGAGAAAGTTTGTGGAGGGAAAACAATTGAAACCCCCTTGATACCTTCCTTAGGGTCATCCAAAGTTGGGAATCCCGACTTTGGGAAATAATCACAAGCGGGTAGATCCAAAAGATTAATTACTGTGCGGGGCGGAGGAGCTGTCAGAGTTGAAGTATTGTACAAGTCTAGCTATATAGCTTCTGTCAGTTCTTTTAGTTCCCTGGAACTCCTCTAAAAGCAAAGTTGATGGATGTCAATATTTTCCGTTTCTTTGGATTAGACACGATCAGTGTGCAAATGGTTGTTTTCCAAAAAGGGAACTACATAGGGAAACAACAAATGAATTGTTTATAGCTCCAGGAACTTTGGGCTCCATGCGGGAAGGTGGATCCCGAGATAAGTTGTGCAAACAAGTAGAGGGGATGAGTGTTTACTGAAGCCATGTATTTCAATAAACATTTACAATCATGGAGGGAGTACATACATACGGTCTGTCCCTGGCCAGTCCCAGATTTCCATTGGAACAACCTGCTGAAGGCAAATAGGCCTTCCTTAATTATTTCAAGTAGTACTAACTTCCATATATGCAATTAGCACTAGACTTCATTTCCGCTAATGCAAATACCTTGTTCCTAGCCCATTACGCCAGTCTCATTTCTCCAGTCAAGTAGGGACAGAATGCTCGGGATAATTGAATTAACATCATGAGGGACAAATCTTGGGGATTGTACTCACCTCAGGCTGTCTTACATTGTCAAGAGCTCCTCCGTCCTAGACATTGTCCTAAATCCTGTGGTGCACTTCGTCTTTACCTGCACTCATCCTGCATTCATCCTACATTCATCTCCCTACATCGGGACGACTCCCAGCATAACATCACTTATGTATCTCCCCCCGTACTCCTCTATTACCATGTATCACTATTTCCCTCAATTATTAATACAAATTCACTCAACCCATCATGCATGTTCAACTCCGACGTGGAAGGTCCGAAATGTGTATGCTCACATTAGACACCATCAGATTCCACAGAGCTCAAATATGCATCGTATCTATGTATAAGTGTATGTACCTACATAAATATATCTAGCGAAGTGAGCTCTTCGGATACATGCTGGGACAGAGTGGTGAGCTAACAAGATCTGCCTTCAGTAATTGCACGGTGATGTGCATTAATGAACGGAATTGTGTGACTCAGTGTGCGGGAGATGAGGTTTTACGGATCCGCTGATGACGGCGAAATGTGATGTGCAAATGTTTCCTTTAACTAACACACACCGTGGAGGTGTCAGGTAACATTTTCAATCAGAAGATGATTTCTGGGTAATACAAAAGTGTATTTTCGGAGAAATAAGTTAAGTATCTCCAATTTTTCCTCAGGAACTATATAAGCCTCTTGAGATCAACCTTGAAGGTGGCTTGGTGGTATTGGTTATTTGTATGTAGGTGTGTGTGTGTGTGTTTGTGTGTGTGTGTGTGTGTGTGTGTGTGTGTGTGAAGGGGGGCTTGAGAGAAAAAAAATTAATTTTGATTAAGGAATGGAATTTCGAGGGAAATCTATGCCCTGAGAGCATAAGAATTTTTCCAGGGAAAAGGAATTTTACAGAAGTCAAGCTATCATTTAATCAAGGTATATCCTCTTGAGTGAGGGCTCACTCAGGAGATAGTGAGGTTGAGAAAACGTGAGAGTCAGATAATCTAATGGCTGTTGTTAAAATGAAAGGATTTTTTTTTTCCAAATGAGGTGATGATGTTTTTTTCCCCTTGGTTTTCTTTCTAGGTTAGACTACGTGTCATCGTCAAATGAAGTGGATATAGTCTTTCATACGGACTTTGCAGACACTTTCTCCGGTTTTGAAATCGTGTGGAGAGCTGTAGACGTGTCGGGATGCGTCATAGGGAAAACTATTCTCACTGGGATCGGGAACGGATTCCCTTTACATGATGCCACCATTTTTACACCCAATTTTCCTCACTTCAATCTTCCGGGGCTCAACTGTGCCTACACTATTGTCGCCCCAGGTAAGCAGTTAGCCCAGGATATGCTCTCTGTGTTCCTCGTATGTGTGTTTTCTTTTTTGCCTTCCCTATTTTTCATGAGACTTCTCCCAGAGTTTCCTCTTTTCATAACCATAAACAGAAACACTACAGGCTCCTTTTCCTGTTGTAGGAGCGGAAACCTATTCATAGGGAAAAATCTTTGAGGCCATTTGGGCCCATTCCCTACTTTGAATATCTATATGTTTTAAGTTACTGGGCAAGGAAGTGCTTACTTGGGTACTCAGGGCGGCTGAAGAGACGAGTCGTACCATTCCAAGAAAACAACTTTCTTATGAGAACCTTCCTACTTTCACTTAATGGAAGACACCATGCTCCTCTCCCTACTTTCTCCATTATGTATCTACGTTTCCCCTAAAAATGTGTCCCTGTTTGGAGGTTGACAAACATGCCTCAATAAGTGATGGTTCTGGGTAGGCACCAGGAGATGGGTACGATTTGGAAGCCTCCACGTCCTTATGGTAACCACATGGAATAAACAAAACGGACTGCTATGTATACATAATTATGTATGTACATACAGCCACAGCCACATATTCTCAGCTAACGACATAACAACCCTTTTTAAGTGATTAATGAGCCCTGGGTATCCCGTCCTATTTTATGAAAGCGGGATATTTATTTACATTTTAATATTCCCTAGACTTGACTCCAATTTATTCCATAATAAAATACAAATTTCCAAAATCCGTCGAAAGAATCATCCTAGTAGGAGTTACTTTAAGGAGTTTACTCTCTGGTTTAATTTCCACTAATGAGAAAATCCTTTGAAGCTGCTGTAGAGCTGTTACTTAGAAAAAGCTCCATCCTATAAAAAAAACAGAATGGGAATGTTGAGGGAAAATTATGCTTGCATTAATAACCTTTTAAGTGAACATGGCATAATGGATATTTTTAAGTGGCTCTGTGGATCATTAGGGTGAAACATAGATAGATACAAATATGAGCATTCCATTAAATTCTGAGAGCTTGTCATGTTCGGAGTAATTTCAATGTAGATAAATTCTTTGTAGTTCCACGGGAAAAAAAAGCCTAGACGGTTTCTTGCTTACTTGTGACTTGGGTTTTTGTGTGTGTGTGTGTGTGGAAAGGTAAAGGTAAAATGGCAACCGATCTCATTAAATGTTTCCCTTGCTTGGGAAAAGAATTGGGACTGTATATCATGCGGATGAGGGATTTTAAAGGGCAGATGAGCATAGGATCATAATTAATCTTTCAGGGGGTTTCCCTCCTGGTAACTTTCTCATGTTCCTTGGAAAGAAGAATGAAGTGGGGAGAGGGGCTTAGGGCCTTACGGGTGTACGGTAGAAATTCAATGATAATTCCTAAAGGAAACAATGTTCAGGGCCTATCTTCCATATCAGCTGTTACATGGGAGCTCATTATAAGCTGATATTACTATCGAAACTTTCCCTAGCCCAACTTATTTCACCTAGACATTTAGTGTAGTTGTTTTTCCTCCACATTCTAAAATACGTGGATACATACATATAGATAATTACATTGGGCCAACTAGCACGTCCGTACCGTAGGTCTTGGCTCAGTCTCCAGCCATTACTTAAGTTAAGCAGGGACATTAAGTTTATTGGCATTATATCAGCGTCCTGGCCTTGAAGGAGGTTCACTGAGTGAGTATTCCCTTACCCGGAGTATTTTATAAAATAGATCTTAGGGGGGACATTGCATTGATATTGTAATAAACTATAGGGCCGTGACTACCGTATATAGTCAACTGTAGTTGGGCTCAACTATTATTATAGTTTCTATCCATTTCAAATGAACCAAATGGATTCAATGGGAGCTCCTCCCGAGACAGAGAGAGCATACAAACGTTTATAAGAAGTATTACAAGGAACGACTCGGAGGAGTAAGACTATTTCAGAGCATTAGGCATAGACATAAATCCATTTCGTAAGTGTGCAAAAGTAACCCCATGGTGAAAACATATTTTCATTTTCTACCTTCCGTCCCCCCCCCCTACCCGCGCCCAAACTTCCACAGTCAGGGAAAGTGCTAAAAGTTGAGTATACCTACGCCGTTCATACAACATATATTTATGATGATGCTGGTTCCAGTGTGCGGGGGTAGGAGAGGCCCAGATGAGATTCTTGCGTCATCGGGCTTCTTTTTTTTTACTCATGAAACAGGATAGGAGATTTCTCAAGGAAATTAATTTAGAATGAAATAATCCCTAAAACTTTTCACAAAATACCTAATTACTTGAACTCAGTTAGTTTGGAATTGTTTTTAAATAATTACCTGAATCCTTGTACAACATGTCTCTGACACTTCATCAAACATCCCATTAAGATGCCTTGTATGTATCTAATTATATGGGGGAGTTTTCATTTTTAAAAATCTTTTTTTTTTTCAGCGGATCAAAGAATTTGGATGAGTTTCCAAATTTTTGAAATTGGCTCTCCCCCGAGCTACACTGATGGGATATCATCCTCTGAGAACTACTGTGCTCAGCAAGACCGGGTTGTCATAGACCTTGGAGATGATGATTTGGGATCGACTGAGCCCAAAAAGAATGAAATTGTTCTCTGTGGTAATCTCACATCCGCTCCTTACAGAACATCCTTTGTGTCCTACCGTGAGAAGATGACGATCCGAGTGTTCTCCCCGAAAGGGAAAACAGGGAGGGGGTTTTTGGGGAAATTTAAGGCCATTCCCATGGCTTTGAATGAGAATCTGCCGGTGGTCATCGGACCAAATGCCTCATTTTCCTTAACGTCATTAAACTACCCCTTGGGACCCCCGAACGCTGTCAACTACAGTGTCTCCCTCTCAGCCCCCACCAATTACGTGATAACTATTCGTATCCAAGGGAAATACTACCCAAATTGTCATCTCCTCCCTCAAGTCTCCTCATTCCTCGAGATCCGGGACCCTTACGTCAACTCCACCCGCTACACTATCTGTCAGCCGGGGGAAACCAGTCTCACGAATCTCTTTGCTCTGGAAAATAACGACAATGATAATAAAATAGCTACACAGAACGTACCGGGGATGGAGTCGGCTTTCACTCTCAGGTCAAATTTCAATCGGTTGACCATCACTCAGTTGTACGCGTACGGGGCGAAGAGCAAGCGTTGGAATGCTCAGATAACCACAGCTTTCGGTATAAAAATCCTACTGCTCGCCCTCTCAAGTTGTAATAAAATCCTACACTTAACAAAACTTTTTATATTTATGACTGTTCTCATATTTTTCGTTCCTTATTTTTAGTTCCTTGTCCCAAGAACTTACGAGTATCTCTTTAAGTTTAAAAATATACAGGAATGCTTGGACATTAGTTTTGATATGACATATTGTAACAGATGAGAAATTCCGGGACAAGGTTCGCAACGCGGACATCTCCTTACTGCAAATGAACACTTGTAGTCCGAATCCTTGTTTAAATGGCGGGGTCTGTAAATCCATTGGAGGGAGGAATGTGTGTCGGTGCTCGGCTAATTTTACAGGTATGAAGAAGGTCCCAATTGAATTAATTTGTAGGAGTGATGTTACTCTCGAAACATTACTTTCCATGTGGAGATTAATGAATTTAACCCTGGAATTTTTCCCCTTGAATATTCTGCGGAGTGCTTGTTGAACGTGGAACTAAATGAATGTGAACTATTTCAAGGGCCATTTTGTGCAAATACTTTCTGTGATTTAAATCCCTGCATCTATGGGGAATGTACTTTACGCCCCAACGAGGAGAAACAATACCTATGTAACTGTCATTTGGGCTACGGTGGAGACAACTGTGAGAGGAGGAAAAAGCCATGTGAGGGGAAGCCTTGTAAATATGGAGATTGCATCGAAGTTGCAAATGTCACTTACAAATGTAGCTGCCATGCTTACTGGGAAGGTTCGTGCAAGTCTCATGTCCTCAATATAAATATGTTATAGATATGTAATATTTATACATAATTCGTAGAGATATGAAATCATAGTTCCAGAATGGAACCACCAGTTGTAGGGCAGGAGGATGACTGGGGACGTATTTACTCCCAGTGTGTTTATTTTTTACATGAACACTCCCCGGCATTGTTGTAGTTGTTGTAGGCTCTTGAGCAGGGAAGGATCCCGGTCCATCTCTCCCTATGTCACCGTATGACTATTTAGAAGCTATAGAGTGACAGTTGAGCCTATAGTGAAGGAATTTCAGGACATAATTTCAGGGACGTATCTAATTGTAAGAAGGAGGAAGAGATGGGGAGATATGCGAAGGGTAAGAGTAGTCATTGAATGCAAAGCAGCGTTAACAACAGCGTCGCCATTGTTTGTTCATTCGTCTGTAATCTGTAATCCTTTCCCCGTCTGTTCATTCACTTGAAAGGTAAAACGTGTTGATTACATCGTAATGGATGCTTTCACTTTGACTGTCGTCCTCCTCCCCAAGTTTCACTCAGTTTTTCCTCCCATTTACGATGAGCACTCCTTTCAATTTTCCCTTCCTCTATTATCTTTTCAGGGCTCTAAACACAGAGGAATCTGTATCCATCCATCACTTCCTGGCTCAGTGAAACTTCCCTTCCCATGTTGCAGAGCGGACTTCAAAGCCTGCATTTTTATTTCCTTTTCTCATGTTGACAGCATATTATTATTTCACTTTCCATCCAAAACCCCGTTGTTTTCCTCTACCTCTGTATCAGTCCTGGCCCTCCTCTCTCTCTCTCTCTCTCTCTCTCTCTCTCTCTCTCTCTCTCTCTCTCTCTTCGTACTCTCCCTGGAACTCTCAGTCTGATGTTATCTCTTTCTGAACTCTCCTCACCTTTTTTTAAAAACAGAGCGGAAAAACGCATCTAGGTCAGTGGAACACTTTCCCTTGAAATTTAATGCTCGTCACGTTTTGTCATGTCTAACGAAGCTTTATAGCTTCCTTGAGACGTCCCATGTTTCACATTCCCTTCAACCAGGACCCAAACGACACAGTAGATACTAAAAGCAGTCGGTTTCCCTACTCCAGTCTGATAATGTAATCGAGCATGATACAATCAGGTTTAATCTTTTCAAGTCTAACCTAATCAAGCGAGCTTCTTTTTTTAAACGCCTGCATCCAAAAGATAATCGGGTGACTAAACCTTGGAGGTAGTGTCTAAGAGACCTTGTAATTCAATCCTGCACCAAAGAGCATCCTGTACAAAGAAAATACTGGGAAAATGCTTAAAAATAAATATCACCCTGGGTTATTTAAAAAAATACTATGGAAGGAGTTGATGTTGGAGCAGGGAGGAGGAAACATTATTTAGAAATTGGATTGTTCTTTGAGTACAGGGGTTCAATGTGACACCAGAATGACTCACATTCCTTACAAACCGCTGTCGGAGCGGATGCTGAAGGAGCCCTTCTGGCTGGGGATGATCACTGTGACCGTGGTCCTGGCTGTGATTGGCTTGGTCTGGTGTCTGAAACGACACTTCCCGGAGAAGCTGGACAAGTTGCTGAATGATGACTTAGACCGTAATAGGGGGATCTCGTGGGGTGAGTGGATGCATCAAAGGATATGCGTCAATTATGACAATTATTTGACACGGACTTACCATTCTTAAAATCTCATGTTTAATTTAATTTTGTCTTATGTACGTTTAATGTGATTACTTGTACTATTTCCACTATTGATGTCCTTATTATGATGGTATATACAATTATTTCTGTATCTACATTTTTGTACATACCTTTTATCTCTCTGCAAGTAACGTTATGACTTTTATCTCTATTCTTATGATTATTGTTCTACATAATTATATCTACTTGATGTTGTTTTCCTTGTCGTATCTGTGTTAGATCTTTAGAAACGATTCAAGTCAAATGAATTTTTTTTTCTCCAAAGGGTATATTTTACGGATATTGTTGTACATACTACAAAACTCATGCCATATGATCATATTGTTATGACTGGAAATTATCATTCGGGCCTTTACGTTTTTATTGTTATACCATTTCTCAAGGTATACATAGTGGCACACTGACCACTGTGGCTCAGGGGTCTGTGGCTATACACAAAGACAAAGATCACATTTAGGAGAGGAAGCAGTTTTAAATAGAAATTCGAAGCATTCTGCATGTTTGATGTTGTATTATCCAGGTGAGTCTACATATCTCGTCTGTCTCTCATGCAATTCCAATTCAAAAAAAAAAAAACATGGCTGTTTATTTATCCTCAGTTCAAATTATTTTTGTTCTTAAACAAAAATTATTTTTGTGTTTTCAAAGGTACAGAATGTCCACTTATTTTTTTTCCTCTTCCGTTCAATGATTTAATAATTATTACTGTTAGTTTCCAAGCAATTTGCAATGACTAGCATTGCAAAATTTTCCGAGTAATTTATTTTAATTTATCCTTGGTTCTATTTTAAGCTCAAAATAGTGCAACTAGGCAACGTTTATTTTATTTAATTTTTGTCTGAAATGTCTGAAAGAAAGTTCACATTCTTTGTTCTGCTCAACCGTAGGGGTTCTCAATGAAACATAGAGTGCTTTTGCTTTCCATTGGTAATTCACTTTATTTTCCCTTTCTTCTGTCTTTAGTTCCGAATGTATGGAGTCTCCTAGTTGACACTGTGGATGAAATTTAACATGCTACCAAAAATTAAAATAATAATTGTTAGAGGAGTGGTAGTCTTTTTTTTTAGATAGTGGAGCATTAAATGTGTAACGGATATGCAGTAAATGATATGGATGTGTTGTCGTCGACAAGCTATTAAATCTCACTACCACAAATTTTTTCATATAGCTAGGCTGTGAAAAAAAAAATCTAGTAACAAAAAATACGACTCTCTGGAAAAAAAAGAGCATTTTCCTGTGGACGTAAGTGGATTTTTCCCCACGTCTCAATTTTCTTTCCTCACCTTCCCCAAACCAAATAGATTTCGTCGACGATATTCTATATTTTGGCTTCCTTGTTTTGTTTTCCCTCTGGAGGAAAACTTGCAAAGTGAATTAATGTTTAGGAGTAGTTTTACTAACTAGAATAATAATTGTTTTGACCGTGAGTATTTTGTTTTTTTTTTTTTTTTGTTTTGAAAGTAATAAATTTATAAGTATAGTTTCGTGTTTTGATCTGAATCGTTTTTTTTGCTCTGTCTATAGATACGATATAGAAGCTATGAGCATTTTCCATACACGTCCTTCTGTTTGTTGAGACCCCTTCTCCCCCAAATTATACTTCAAGGCTTGTGACTACTACTACCTCTCTGTAGTTATGTGTGTGCTCTTGTAAGAGTGAGTGTAGTTGTTTTTTTCGGGAGGAAACAAGTGTGCGGGGAAGAATGAGAAGATAAATTGTACTGAATACAAGATTTATTGAATGTGCATATAAGTACTGTGTATGGTAGAGGAATGGACCCAAAAGGATTGTGAAGGAACGTGTACGGAATAAATTCTTAGAGCTTTTGGTTTTTTTTAACATTAGCGAACTAATGAGAAAAAGAAGGGTATGCTGATTTATGGACTGACAGAAATGAGTTACCATTCTTTCTTTTTTTAAAGTTTACGTGAAATTCCTTTTTGCGAGCGTAGTGCATACATCTCCCATTCTGTATAGATACTAATATTAAATGTGAGAACTATTTTGTATTTTATGTATGATATGGTATGGCTATAGACTCATATATTGTTTGCGCGGAGTTGATACTATACCAATAGATTGGTTAGTGGAACTTTCCCAGTGAAATCTTTGCACTGATTCACTAATTTAGTGCTACAGCTACCAGAACATTTGTATTATTACATGACCCTGAAATAATATCTATGCTGGGGGTCGCAGTTTACCGTAGTGTCCTTTTTCTAAATGTGCATGTTTCGTGGTACTTGCAAGAGTTGATGCTTTTGATGTTTGTTGACTATTTTCTTTGTGGTTTGTTTTTTTCTTGGGTTTTTTGCTTCCACCTTGGAATACGCTGACGGACTTGAGTAGTTTCTGGACGCTCTCCTTCTTCTATCCGGATAGGTAGTGGCGGGGGGATCAGTGTTCGGGAGCCCGTTCCAGGAACCTCACAGCAGTCTTCGAGCCCTCCGACTTCCAGGTCCTTCTTGGGGCGCTTTGGAATTCGGAAGCCCTCGCTGTTGTCTTTGTCCTCGGCTACATCTGCCGTGTCTGTAACGGCCTCCAGTCCTCACCAGTATGAAAATCGCACTTTCAGCCTCGATGATTTATTACGGCCCACACGTAGCATGATGAGTAAGTTTTTTTTCCCCCCTAAACATGTATATGTACAGTTCAAGCGGAAAAACCATGTTCTCACTTCATACCCTTCCTCCTCAGATTTCCAAGGTGCTCCTCTGGAATAAGAACTTGAGTAAATAACCAAAATCCTTCCTTTACATAAATTCTCAGGCGGAGGAGCCCAGTCTAACAATAATTTATGAATATTGACTTCAGGAGTTTGCCATAACAAAGGCTCCTAGCAGACTCCCATTTTATTTCCCCCAAGTTTCCACAACATTTGTTTTCAAGAAAAGCCATGCTCTCAGCCTGAAAAATTACTGGGGGGTGCCAGGAAATAAATTTACCTTTATTTAATTATGTTCTGAGCAAGCCTGGAAAAGTTTTTGGAAGCAAAAAAAAAAAAATGTCACAATCAAGACTTTCAATGACAAATATTTCCACTCATGTGTAATTTTGCAATCCCCACTATTAATGAATCCCACTACACCTTATTTTTAGTAAACATGTCAACCGGGGTTACATCACATGTATGCACGAAGAGTAAATCTATAATCATAACTATATTTATGTATCCCCATCCGCAGTAAGTTGTAATGCCAGTACTGGACATAAGTACGAGGGGATAGGAAATATTCCAAAAATGAAATATTCTCAGTATGAGTAAAACAATTTATTATTAAGGACTTCGATTTGTAAGGACAACTTGAGTGCCTTGATCAAAACTTGTAATTATTACATTTTACCCGTAATTGGCAGGATTTAAACGGATTACGTTGTTAATTCTGTAATGACGCTGTACCATTAATTACTTGATTCCAAACAGCCCGAGAAATATTGTTCTAATTTACTATTTAAGAGCATTATCAGATAGAGGGAACGGAGGAGTATCTACTGAACTATAAAAAAAATCCTTGGACCAGTATGTCCGTCGTAAGGATATACCCATCGCACTACTTCAAGAGGACCAGACCAAGTAGTAATTACTTGCTAGAATTTCTGTGTAGACTCCTGTATCCCCAGTCCTCAAGAGTGAGAAAAGTTTTCCCACCAGTCCATCAGCATGTTTTTGTTTCATTACTGTAGGAACCCCAAGTCCACATAGAAGGAGAAACTATTCAATTCAAGTGCGAAGGGATCCATCGGAAAAACAACAAATACTCCAGCAATTAGTTTCCTCGGGTGGGAGTCAATCTCTGGATGGGGAGGTGAAGCCAGCCACACCAAAACCAACAATCGCTGAAATAATCCAGATGAGTGAGAAAAGACTTCGACTAGCTTCCGCCTCTTCAGTCACTAGTGATACATTAGGAGACAAGAAGCAGTCAAGTTTGGAGGGGGAAGCCGAGACAAGCTTCACCACAGCAACGCCTTCAATGATGTTGACACCGACGAGCAAGGCTGAAAAAAAAGTCACATTTGCTCGTCTCTTGGATAAACTTGCCGCGACGGAGATGTCTTCATCCTCCTCATGTTCGGATGTGAGTTGTGCAGAGGAAAAAACAGTGGTCGTGGCCCCGAAACCACCTGAGAGGAAAAAAGAGCGAAAGGGTCGGTTCAGGAGGAGCAAGTCCTACAATCGAGGAAGGAGCAGTGAGACTGATCAAGACGTTGTGGAGATGTCTAGCTCGGATACAACCCCTGACCCAATTTGTCCCCCACGTTTCCCTACACGAATGTGTGTGAGTCCTACAGGAACAACCTCTCCTTTGAATGTAACTCCAGGAGGATCTTCAAATAAATTACAAGCAAGTAAATCCCTAACTAAAATGGCTAGTGCAGATTCCTTACTAGCATTATTCCGGAGGTTCTCCGGATCCAATTCCGCACCACCTAGCCCCCAGTATTCTGAGAATGAGGAGTCTTCAGCAGGTAATGGGAGTGTTCACATCTCTTGTGCCATAATTAGTGTACTATTTATTGGCTATGGCAAAATGACTATTTATATAATATATCTATAGCACTTTATGTTGTACATATACTGCAGTATACAATACTCTTGTATACAGCTTCTTGATGCTTCTTTAATTATTACCCTACTGTGGTTATGCTCCTTTTGATTCTATGTGATGCTCTAATCATTGAGTTGGAACAACTTGACCAAATGCTATTTCATGCTACTGCACGGCACTGATTTGTCTTATATTACAACCGCATATTAATTGATTAAATAGTGGATGCCCATAATGACTTAGGAGCCACACCGCTGTCAACGCCCAGCTCACCGCGTAACTCTACCCTGTCAATCCGACCACCAGCTTTCCTCATTACCTCGGCGGAGCAGGCGAACACAATTGAGCTGCCTGTCATTGATCCATTTAGTCAGCAGCCGGGTTGGAGAACAGGTCAGACCTCCAGCATTACCCTGGAAGTCCCAATGAGAGATTACTGTCTTTCTCCCATCCATGAAGTACCCACACCGCTCCCGACCCCCTCCCACTCTCCAGCTCACACTCCGATGATGCACCGTCCGAGACAGTCAGAGCCCGTGCCAATGATCAAGGTTCTCATAAGCTCCGAAGATGAGAGCAACCCAAACAACGGGAGGAAAGACGAGTACACACACATGCGGAGGAAGTTCTCTGTCCCAGTCATCGCCATCTCTGTAGATGGAGAGGAGGAGGAGGATCCCCTCAACCCGGTAGAGGATGAGGATGTTAGGAAATTAACTGGGGAAACGGAAGTCATCCCTGATGTGCTGATTCACGTGCCGCCTGAAGCTGCTTTAGAGAGTAAACCTGACTCGATGGAACAACAGCAGGGCACTGCTTTTATTTTCCCGCCTCCCTCGAGACCTCCGAGACTGAAGAGAGAGAAGGGTAAACCTCCTCCGTTGATTTTTGCTAATGAAATTCTAAGCTACAATGACTCCGGAGACGGGTGTACTTCGGGAAATAATAGTCTCAACCAAAAAAATGAGATGGCTGTCCCAGCGTTAAGCATTGAATGTGCAACTCCACTCGGAGAATTGCCATCAAAATTTCAAGAGGACATGATATCATCGCCGATTGTATGTTGTCATGTTAATGTTAAGCCCTGGGACAGTGTCGGTTTACCCTTAGCCCCACCCGTCATTACTATTAACCAAAGCTCGGAAGCTGAGTCCGACAGTGACACTCCAATTGTGAGGAAGTTAATTCGTCGACCTAATCTGACCTTCCTAAGTCCTTTCGTGGGATCGACAGACCGAGTTCCTTCGGAATCCAATTTAAGTACGTCTGGCTACTCGTCTATGGCCAGTCCGTGTCCGTCTCGTTGTCCTTCGGTTAGTCCTCTGTGTCCTTCTGAAGCTGAGGATAATTATCACTGTTCCCATCACCATAGTCAAGGACCTTATTTAAGGAGATCTTCTCTCACTCCAGCCACTCCAAGGAAATCTTCCCTCACGCAACGTCGTTGCTCCTTAAACTCCATGTCTCCATTTGTGTGTTCCTCGCGTGACAGTACAATGACTTTTAATGAGAAATACGAGGACGAAGGGAAAGAAAATACTCAGCCGTCAAACCAAGATATAGAGACAGACTCTGCTGTGGAAGTTGAGGCAGAGACTGACTTGGATAATCAGCCCCCTACACCTGGAATTTGTGATACAATATCTGAGGAAATGAAAGTTGACTTTCTCCAAGTGCCGAGGAAAAGTATGCCCAAGAGCCGTAGTCTGGATATGAATGTTACGTCACCGGAACAGCGTAAACATCAACTCAAAGGAGATAGTTTGGATTCCAAGCTCAATGTTGTGGATCCGAATGCTCCGAATTTTAGAAAGTTCATTGAAAATGCTTGTAATGGGGGGAGTATTTTGGAGATGCCGGAAGAGCAATCAAATGAGAAGAAGCGGTTGTCACCAGTCAGTTCAAGAAGTGATAGTCCGATCAGTGAGCTGAGCGTTGTTGGAGTTGGAGTTTGTTCTCCCCTCACGGACTCCGATGGCATTTATGACTGTCCTAGTTCAGAGGTTCCCAACGGTAACAAGCCCATTCAGCAGCTTCAAATCCGACGCTCTGGGAGGAAGCGTGAGAGGAAACTTTCAGCTACAGCTATTCACAAAAAAAATGATGGCAATGGAATTAGTCTTGAGAATCATAACCAAGACGGCACTTATAAGAAGGAATTCTCTCCAACACCAGATCCAGGATTATCTAGTACAATGGATAAAGAGAAAGCTTACATGACCCCACCCACTAGCAATCATGCCGTAAGTGGAACTAGTAAGAGTCCCAAGAGAAGGGTTCGTGCCTCTTCCTTCAATCCATCAACTTCGTCGTCTTCGGCGGAGAGTCTGAATTCCTCAAGGTATGTTCCAAAGTTTATTTGATCGCCTCCAAATATTTATCTTGTTATTTCTGCAGTTTCTTTTGGGAATTAATTCCTCCTTTTAAAATCTTCCCTTGTTTTGATAAATTGTCGATAAGCACGCCTGTATAACATGAAAGACTAATATTGATTTATCATGGTTCGGGAAGTTCACAGTCCTTCGGTTCCTGTAAAAGTTTTTCCAAGGACAGGCGGCTTCTCACTCAAGTGAAAGCATTATTTTGGAGTGTTGAGTAATGAAATTGTTGTTTGTGCCTTCTTAGAAGCCAAGGCAGTTCAAGTTCTCTGATGGTGTTCAGAAGACGTAATAATAGTCCTACAAGTGCAACCATTACATTGTCATCGGATGCGTTCTTGGATTCGGAAACTCATTCGTCCAGTAAATCTACACCAAGATTGTTTAGTTCAAGTATTTCTTGTGATAATCTGCCTAAGGTAATTTGAGAACTTTTGTGAATGTCAATGGTCACAAGATCCGGACTCAACAAATTTTGCATGGAATGTGTTATTTTATAATGGAAATGCTAACACTGTCGTGCATGTACTTTTAGTTGTGGAATTTGCACGACATCAAACTCGATGAGTTGAGTAATGGGAACCAGTTCAGTGTTGAAATTGAAACTATTGAAATACTGCATATGTGAGACGAAATGGCAGGTTTTGCACAAAATCAAAATCTTTTAAATAGTGAAGCGTCAAATTTTTACAAGATATAAATGCTTTGCTAACATACCTCGTAAAAAACTTTTCCCAGCCTCCTCTTCCCCTGCAGTTGTTCTCAGTGTCCCCAGTTATCCGTGTTTGGACATTATTAATTCATTAGTTAGACATATTGTGCAAGTCTTCAAGTCATGTTCAAAAGCGCACTGATCCGGTAGTAGTGGGAGAGTTGAACCGTATTTGTGTAATTATATATACATACATATGTATTGTACTTTTGAGTAATTATATGTATACTCGCAGTAGACAATTTCATGTGCTTGATCACGCTAAAAAGTAAATTTGTAGATTCTGTTTTAATACATTTGAGTAATATTTTTTACGTAATATTGACTCCTGTGTAGGACCTGGACGATGGAAAGAAAAGCGATGAGTTCATGGTCCCTGGAAGCGCTAAAGAGACCACTAGCCGGAAATTCTCGCGGCTTCGAACAATCAGTCATCAAATTAGGTGTGGGTTTCATTTTGTTTAGAATTATCTACTATAAAATATGTATTTCCAACATGACTGTTAAAGTTAATTTATCCCCAACGGACTTTTTTTTGTTTAGATTTTTGAGACGCCTGGAGCTGAGTTTAATTAGGAAGAAAGAAAGTTTGGGAGTTGTGAGTGGTAAACTGGAGCGTCGGGACAGCATTTTAAGTTCGGATTCAAGTGAAAGTCGATGTGATACGTCTGATGCCCAATCGTCACAACCCGAAAGTTTCTTAACGCTTGGAGATACTGAGAAACCTTTGATTTCTCTAAGATCTGCTTCCGGCATTACTGGTAGAAGACGTAGGCGAAAGCCTAGAGTACTGCCATTGAGTTTCTCCCAAGTCAGCACCACCTCATCTGACCATACAAGTCGACGTCGGGAATACAAATGAAAAAATTAAAAGTACTTATTAAAATCCTACTAGTACAGTGTGTGGATTTGTTAACAAAGTACTATGTATTATGACCCTTAAGATCCATGAAATTTTTGTACGGATGGAAAACTAAAGCAATCATTCTGACTACACGTACTACTTTTATCTAAGTCTAACTGCGTCGCTATAAGGAAGCTCAAAGGGAATAACTTCTCACTTTTTACAAGCACTAATATTTTTTCGTACATCTTGAACTTGTAACTCATAATAGCATTAAACTCGTTTTCATTAATAATACCTACTCATAGATGGAGAAAATCTATTGTTAATTCAAATGATCAGCCTATGTAACAAATTAACTACTTTCTACTAGAGATAATTACCTAAAAACATTAAAATAGTTTTATTGAAATGTCAACTTAACACTGATGACGAGTGTAAAGATAGATACTGTATATTAGTTGAAATGAATCTATTGAAATGTTCTCCCCTGTTGTTTCTTGAAGGCGTTTTATTTCGCAATTATCATCGGGTCAGAAGCCAGATGAAAAATAAAAATATTAGGATGGAATAAACAGTTTAGAGAACGTCTCAATTCACCCCATGTGCATTTTAAAGTGGCGTTTTGCCCGTTGACGTGTTATTTTTTTAATATCTGATTCTAGAAATAAGATTTTTATGGGTGTTCGACGGTTATTTCCCCTAAAATCTCTGCCTTTAGGAGCTAACGGTTTTCAACAGCTTCCACAATTCGACTCTGCAATTGGAGCTAATATGCAGACATTCTTCCTTTCGGGATAGGAAATAACCTTCACTTACTGATTCTCACTATTTAAGGTTAAATAAATCTCACTGTAATTATTCCACCTCGAGTCAATTTCCATGTATGTGAGTACGATAAGGAGCACACAATAGCTATAAAATAATTTAAATATAACTCCATACTTTGTTGCTAATATGTATGCAATGACAACTGTACACATTCTCAAAGTTTTCCTCTTTCGCATGTTTTAAGTATCTACATGTGTTACCGCATTTACGTTTAAATACCAATGCATATTAAGCTGCAAGTTTGCTGGACAAATAAAAGATATTTCTGAATTTGCATCATCGTTTACTCCTACCACAGCACCGGTTAACTGATTCTTTGAGTTTTGCATTTAGTTTTAAAGGAACCATATTACACTTCCAATTAGAAGTCATGGCATAATCACAACCAGACCAATTTGTCGCATCTTCTCACTGCCGCCAAGTTCAAGAATTTGAACAATAAAATGCAAAAATTAGTGCTCTTATTTTGATTGCCGAGTTGAATTTTTATTAATTTTTTATTTTACATGCTTGAAAGAAAGAAAAATGAGGCTATAATGCATACGCAGAACGAATGACAGTATATCTCAGTAAACAGTCGTCATAATTCTTGGGAAAGAACTACGTGACCGAAAAAGAAAATCAATGAAGAAAAAAATTAAAAGATGATATCCTCAGGAGCAGGGAAATACACAGGCTTTGGCCTGACGAGCTTGTTATCACCTTCAACTGGGGCTGGAGCAGGTAACCAACCACCGGGACGAGTAATAATCTCAGGGATTTCTCCGAAAGCAGGTCCTTCAATTGGAGTGATGACTGGAGATGGTCCAACAATTGGAGTGATGACTGGCTTTGGTCCTTCAATTGGGAGGATCACTGGAGATGGTCGAACAATTGGAGTGATGACTGGCTTTGGTCCTTCAATTGGGAGGATCACTGGAGATGGTCGAACAATTGGAGTGATGACTGGCTTTGGTCCTTCAATTGGGAGGATCACTGGAGATGGTCCGTCAATTGGGAGGATGACAGGTTGTGGCTTCACAATTGGGCTGATGACAGGTTGTGGTCGGACAATTGGAGTGATGACTGGTTTTGGTCCCTCAATTGGGAGGATGACAGGTTGTGGTCGGACAATTGGGGTGATTACTGGCTTTGGCCCCTCAATTGGAGTGATGACTGGAGATGGTCCAACAATTGGAGTGATGACTGGCTTTGGTCCTTCAATTGGGAGGATCACTGGAGATGGTCGAACAATTGGAGTGATGACTGGCTTTGGTTCTTCAATTGGGAGGATCACTGGAGATGGTCCGTCAATTGGGAGGATGACAGGTTGTGGCTTCACAATTGGGCTGATGACTGGCTTTGGTCCAACAATTGGAGTGATGACTGGTTTTGGTCCCTCAATTGGGAGGATGACAGGTTGTGGTCGGACAATTGGGGTGATCACTGGCTTTGGCCCCTCAATTGGAGTGATGACTGGAGATGGTCGAACAATTGGAGTGATGACTGGCTTTGGTCCTTCAATTGGGAGGATCACTGGAGATGGTCGAACAATTGGAGTGATGACTGGCTTTGGTCCTTCAATTGGGATTATCACTGGAGATGGTCCGTCAATTGGGAGGATGACAGGTTGTGGTCGGACAATTGGAAGGATTCCTGGAGTTGGTTTCACAATTGGGGTGATTACTGGCTTTGGCCCCTCAATTGGAGTGATGACTGGAGATGGTCCAACAATTGGAGTGATGACTGGCTTTGGTCCTTCAATTGGGAGGATCACTGGAGATGGTCGAACAATTGGAGTGATGACTGGCTTTGGTCCTTCAATTGGGAGGATCACTGGAGATGGTCCGTCAATTGGGAGGATGACAGGTTGTGGTCGGACAATTGGGAGGATTCCTGGGGTTGGTTTCACAATTGGGCTGATCACTGGCTTTGGTCCTTCAATTGGGAGGATCACTGGAGATGGTCCGTCAATTGGGAGGATGACAGGTTGTGGTCGTACAATTGGGAGGATTCCTGGAGTTGGTTTCACAATTGGGCTGATCACTGGCTTTGGTCCCTCAATTGGAGTAATGACTGGATTTGGTCCTTCAATTGGGAGGATCACTGGAGATGGTCCGTCAATTGGGAGGATGACTGGAGATGGTCGGACAATTGGGAGGATTCCTGGGGTTGGTTTCACAATTGGGCTGATCACTGGCTTTGGTCCTTCAATTGGGAGGATCACTGGAGATGGTCCAACGATTGGAGTGATGACTGGCTTTGGTCCTTCAATTGGGAGGATCACTGGAGATGGTCCGTCAATTGGGAGGATGACTGGAGATGGTCTGACAATTGGGAGGATTCCTGGGGTTGGTTTCACAATTGGGCTGATCACTGGCTTTGGTCCTTCAATTGGGAGGATCACTGGAGATGGTCCGTCAATTGGGAGGATGACTGGAGATGGTCTGACAATTGGGAGGATTCCTGGGGTTGGTTTCACAATTGGGCTGATCACTGGAGATGGTCCAACAATTGGAGTGATGACTGGCTTTGGTCCTTCAATTGGGAGGATCACTGGAGATGGTCCAACGATTGGAGTGATGACTGGTTTTGGTCCTTCAATTGGGAGGATGACTGGAGATGGTCCGTCAATTGGGAGGATGACTGGAGATGGTCTGACAATTGGGAGGATTCCTGGGGTTGGTTTTACAATTGGGCTGATCACTGGCTTTGGTCCCTCAATTGGGAGGATGACTGGAGATGGTCCGTCAATTGGGAGGATGACAGGTTGTGGTCGGACAATTGGGAGGATTCCTGGGGTGGGTTTCACAATTGGGCTGATCACTGGCTTTGGTCCCTCAATGGGAGTGATGACTGGAGATGGTCCATCAATTGGGAGGATTACTGGAGATGGTCCAACGATTGGAGTGATGACTGGCTTTGGTCCTTCAATTGGGAGGATCACTGGAGATGGTCCGTCAATTGGGAGGATGACTGGAGATGGTCGGACAATTGGGAGGATTCCTGGAGTTGGTTTCACAATTGGGCTGATCACTGGCTTTGGTCCCTCAATTGGAGTGATGACTGGAGATGGTCCAACAATTGGGCTGATGACTGGAGATGGTCCTTCAATGATTGGATAAGTGATGGGTCTTGGTTGAATTGGCGTAATTTCTGGAAGAATTGGTCCATCGACAATTGGGTAAGTAATTGGTCTGGGGTTTTGAATAATTGGCAAAATGGCTGGGGATGGTTTCTCGTCAACGGGTAGAATGCCGTAAGTGGGCTCGTCAATGACTGGGATGGATGGTTTGTACCCAGGGCGGCTTGGAAGAATATGCTCCTGCTCGTCAACGGGTAGAATGCCATAGGTTGGCTCGTCAATGACTGGGATGGATGGTTTGTACCCAGGGCGGCTTGGAAGAATGTGCTCCTGCTCGTCAACGGGTAGAATGCCAAAGGTGGGCTCTTTCGGTGCTTCGACTTCTTCGGGTGTCAAGACAGTAGCAATCATTATCTTGCCACTTGGGGCTACAACAGCAGATGAAGAGCTGCTGTATCCGGTGCTCCGCGCTCCGGCCATAGCCAAAACGGCTAAACCGAAAATGCAGACAGAAAGTGACTTGCTCATGTTTAAGCTGATTTGTTGAATGTTACTAGAAGAAGACTGGTTGTGGAATGATCTTTGGTAGAATAGTTCAGCTATTTATACAAAAAAATCAACATTGTTTCATTTCGGAATTATTATTTCGTGTAATGAATTGTTCACGATATCGTTTGACTTAATTGAAGCGGAATATTGGTTAATTCCCCAGATTAATTATAATACTCTTGCTTCTAACTTCATTTCACGTCATGAAACCGCTTCAAGTGTGCTTTCGCATGCTGAAATAATGTTCGGTAAAATTTTGTTTCACGATCCATGTTAGTTATGGCGTCAGAAACAGCAAGTTTAGTTTTATAGTTATAATTCCTAAATCCACTCTTCAGAGCCGACATGTTAAAATCAGTAGTTTTTAGTTGATCCCTAATTTTTATTAGTGCAGTGCGTGTTCATACTAAATTTTATCAGCCGCAAAAATTACACCCGGTTTGTTATCAGTACATGAAGGCTGACCTCCGTAAGCAAAATACTGAGCTGTATACCACTAGGTTGTAAATGTATTAATTTGTTGTTAACTCGAATCATGGCGACAGTTAAAAACGTTGGACTAAGCATTCAGAATTTCATCATACGTCAACAGACTCAGTTACGTAAGTAAATATTTAAGTTAGTTTTTTCCCTTCCGTAGCTTTTTACAACAAAAGATACGCTTGGAGTAATCCTTCAAATCTCCATTGTCCGTACTACGTGACAAAGTTCAACGATTTTCAATGTGACTTCCCGCTACGGCTATAAGTTACTGTAGAAAAGGCCTAGGATATGTAAAGGGTTTCTATGGATTCGAAAAGAAAACTTATTTGACCACATTTCTTTCACAATACAATTCCAAACCCAAACCAGGTAGACATTCGGAAAGACTGTTCATATTTAATTCTCACACGAATTATGTTTATAGTGTCATGGTCAGCCTGGATTGAGCTTCATATCTTTTACTATTGTTAAATACAAGTTAATACAATTAAAATATTCAAAGTTTTTAGTCTCATGTCATACATTGTCGTATTCCTCGTTTTTTCCAACATCACAAACACACTGAATGCCCTATTTATTCTTAATGTAACTTTAAAGTTTAATACCATACTCTCCAACTCTCCACAGGACTTGCGAAAAACATTAAACGGTCTCACCGTTATTCTGTCTTCAAAAATAAACAGCGGTTACGAGACGACTGACAACGAGTTTCTTGACTGGCCAACACTAAATTATAATTTCTGTGAATTCACATTGTAAATTTTATCACCTTTAATGTAACAATAGTCTATGTACTAGGCATAGCAGCATTGCATTTCTTAAGCAACAGGAAATTTTTGTTGGATATTTACAATGAAAACACATGTCCTCAATTTCGTTCATTTTCACCATCTTGCTGACTGGTTCCAGTGATTATTTTCCTTCGACGGTACTCGATATATTTTTTTCCTGTCCCTATCATTAAACCCGTTACTAACTGCAGTGACATAGTTGTTAATGTAGTTAACACGTTGGAAACATAATTTTATTTGAAGAAACAAGCTTTCAGAATTATTATTTTAAATTATTATTATTATTTGTGTAGTCCCACTTATTCATCGTGGGAGCATTATAGGCTATTTTTTTATAAACCGTTACTTTGACCCACACTTTTACCTACTGTGGCCATAAATGCTGACATTTTTGTGAACAAAATCAACTGCGATCTCTCCACGTCAATCCGAAATTAGTAACAGTAAAGACGAAGTTGAGAAATTGTAACAGCAACTGCAGATTCCAAATTATCATCCAAAATTAATTCTTGTCCTTGACCCAACGCATTTTGGTTCGGGCTCTCCCTAATTTTATTTCGGTAATAATTAAAAACTTGAGTTCAAACTATAGATATCAACCTATTGGAATATGCATTAATACAGTTAGCTACAGTAGAGTTATAGTTCATGTTTGTCATGGAATTGTCGTAATCATTTTTTATAGACCCTGATTAAACACTCATCCAGCAAAAATGATCGGATTTATGACATGACATTTATTATTTAACCATCAGTCGCATTAGATTTTCCTGGAAGTCAGTCAAGAGCCTAGCTTTGGCGTCACTCAGTGTTGATAAATAATCAGTAACTGCGATTCTGACACCATTTGCTACTTGCCTCGTTGGCAATCTTTTCCTCTATAGACAGGTCCCAGCTCTTCTAGCTGGGGTTCCATTTGACTGCATGGAGGTGCCACGAAGTATTTTATGTCAGAAACATTTCCAGTGATATTAAAATACGACTATAGATGGCAGGTAAGCAGCTACGGAATACTGTTGACTCCAAGTTTGGTTTTGCTCAAGCACACTCTCAGTGGGTCTATTTTATCACAATGCCCATATCATTAAAACCTGCATGTTTACAAAGCCGTGTGTAGTATTCTTACACATTGATACTCGCTTTTCATTTGAGTATGCTTCATACTAAAAATAAATAAAACCCTCCATGGTTGTTTTATTATCATGTTTGTACGATACAAGACAAAATGTAATAAAGTGGTTCCTTCTGGACTAATTGCAAGAATGCATAATGTAAGATTCAGTGAGCTATATAGATTAGTATAGTTTTAAAATTACTTCATAGACCAATAGAGAAGTTGGGCAGCTATGAATATACTAAAGGGACGTAACTACAGCGAACAATGCTATAACATATTCTCAGAGGACCGTCGATTTTAATCCCCTATAAAAACCTTTAATCTGATATATGGACAAGCCTTAACCCTTGCTCGGGACAGGCTAAACAGTCCGTTACCCACTCTACAGTCATCCGTTACCGTGAGAGTCCCTCCCTGTCAATAGGAGCTGCATACAAACATAGATTTGATCTTTACGGTTGGTGCATGTACACTCTTAATTGTATTCATTGATAGCGTACACTTATGTAGAAAAAGGTAATGAAAGTAAGTGGAGTGCTTCGGCTTCATTTATTGGGTGGTCGGGAAGAAACCGTCACACTTCAATGAAGAGAAACGCCAGTGAGTTTTTTTTTTCAACTGGAGTGGAAAGATGAGAACGTTCTGAAAGAGTGAAGGAGTCGTGGGTTGTCGGTTACAGTCTTGGCTCACTCGCAAACTTGATGGTCTATAAAACAAGCCACGAGAGTAAGTATGAACTTACCTCTCTACTCGTATGTGAGTATCTATATATGTAGCTCCTGCTGGGGAAAAGTATGAGTTCGCTGAATGCATTAGCATGAATATACATGTGTTGAGAAATATAGAATGAGTGTTTATGATGCATTCATACAACAGGCATATATAAAGTGGGGGGACTTACGCAGAGTAAAATATGTAGTTATGAACTTACTTCCACACCAGTAGTCCAGAAGATGGTATGGTATGTAGAGAATTTTTGGTGAAGATAGCCTAGACGGGGGGATATGTATATCTAAGGAAACTACATGATGGAAGTTGTAGGAGAAAAAAAAAACAACCCACAGGGAAAAAACTACTGACAGACAAATAGTGAGGAAAAACGTCTACGGAGAGGAGAGAGTGTAGGGGAAAGGAATACGTATGTAGCACAAACAATCGTGAAGACTCTGCCAACAATATTATTCCATGTCATGCATATCATGCTGGTGGCCCATTTATGGAACCTGAACAAGAAATGAATGGAACCACAAACTTTGCGCCTGAGCCTGTATCTTTTCCCTTCGCTCTCTCTCTCACTCGCTCTCTCTCTCTCTCTCTCACTCGCTCTCTCACTCACTGTTTCTCAACTGAATGGCGTAGATAGGAACATGGCTGAGAAAATCCCGGGTTTCTCTCTCTCTCTCTCTGACTCTCTCTCTCTCTTTCCACCCACCACTTCCACCATCAATAAACTGTCTACAACCCTTTTCTACTATGTAGCCTGAATCTACGTCATAGTGACTGCTAAGCGCTTCTACTCGTAAAACTCGAAAAGTTTGCTTCCTCAGTCTCTCCATGCTTTTTCCCACTCTGTAGCTCGTATCTCTTTTTACGACAGCCATTACGCTACACCCGAAGCATACATCAATGAAGCCCTTGCCTAGGAACCTTCCTACACTCTATCTCACTCTGTTCTCCGCACTTTTACTTACATAGCTCAACTTAAGCAAACTCCTCTCTCCATATCCAACCACCTCTTTTTGTCTGTCTTGGCTTGTAAAGTTTTTTATGCACCTTTGGTTAGGATTTACTGCTCTGTCTTGTAATCCTCTCCTACCGGTTCAATGCCAACCCAATCAATGGCTTCGTTAGGCCGAGCAAACCCCTCTCACCAAAGCCCCGGCCTTTTACTTCATACGGCACAATAATTATGCGTACCATTTATAATTAGTCCAGTCAACGGAAGTACTCTATAATCTACGGCTTGCATTACCCGGAGTTTATTCACAGAAACCTACACTTCCGTATCTATAGTATCACATAACTGAATTATAATGGATACAGCCACACAGACAAATACAACTCCCGACACAGACACTTTAACACAATATCCACAGTCTCGACACATCCCCAGTATCCTGGAGCCTGGAGTCCCTCAATCAAGACATAGGGAGAGGGAAAGCCACTTATGTGTCTAGAGATGCATGTATGACAAGAACTATGCACAATTTGGTTTAGGCCAACGCTTACAATGTTGTTCAGGTACTAAAGACGAAGAATTACAAGGGTAATTCCAAGCTTCCATGGAGGAACATAACATTCAATAATTTTCACCGTGAGCCGTATTTCTCTATAAATAAAGTGCCCATCAACCCCAGCTTATGTATGTATATTTACATCTACCATGTGGGAACATTATAGGGTAAAGCGTTCCGAGTCTGAGAACAATATGCCTGAATGTAAGTTCCTCACTCCGTCTTGCAACTCTCACCGTTGGGAAGACATGAGGTAGGTGATTCCGAGACTGTGCAATTTTCTCAGACGATATCCCCCTAAGTTGGTTCATGCCCACTTCCAGGTCAAGTATAGCATAATGTTAGGTAAAATGAAGTAGGGAAATACTACGTTATGTCTAAACTTGTATTAGTAGTTACGACCTACTCCAGAATGAAAACTAAATAAATTACGGAGGTCGCGACTGCTTAGTTTGTGTTTGTACAGTGGGGAAGCTACTTTTCTTTGATACTCTTTTGTGGGGATGTATACCTACGTATGTGAGTGACTATGTGCACATACTCCGGATACGGGGAGTTTGCTCAACAGTAATTTGCAACACAAGTTAAGAGGAATAAACAGTTGGGAGAAAAATCATTTGTATGAAAAACTGGGCGTAAGGGAGGTTGGTTTTTCCCAGGGAGAGAGTCATATTTCAAGTGTGTATGAGTCCCTGGAAATCGTAAGCCCTTTTTAATACATGCGACTACATTTAATTCCTCCTTACCATATAAATCCCTGTTTCTGGAGATTCTCAGGCTTTACAGGCGTACCTTGGCTTATACATAATTACGTATATATTTTTTAAGCATGAAGGAGGTACGAATATAATCCCGGAGCAGGAAGGGTTTACGGAGAAAGCAATTGATGCAATAGCTAGCGATACATTACAAATATCAAGTTGGAACCCAACCCAAGTCACAAATGCCTATAATTTTTAAAACCTACCACTTTCAAGGTACGACCCTGAAAGTTGCCTTTCTCACAGTGATTTTTAATTGGATAATAGAAAACCTGGGAATTCATGCGAAGGACTTGATGGATTTTGAAAGTCCGCGCAGGAAAACTTAGGAGGTTTTGAAGTTTAGCCAGAACATAGGAAGAACCATCATATTCGAAGGAGTGTATGAGGGGGAAAGTTCTAATGTATTCTCTCCACTGACTTTCCCTTCCCTACTTTCTCTCTCTTGAAGGTCTCAATGAAATAGGAAACCGCATGGAGGAGCATCTTCCCATCTGATTTATAATCGTATGCACTCCACGTCAACCGTACATGTTAGTTTAAGCTTATCTTTTACAACAGCAACAGCTACCTTGCTCCTAGGCTTCGGGCTCTTCAAACCAGTTAACAATTCAGCTACAAATAAACCCGGGGTTGTATGCATCCTGGGTATGTTACCATATAGGAAAAACCATTAACTCAAGATAAATATAAAGTCTCAAGATACACACACACACACAGTTACACTTTTGCAAAAATAAAGTCCATTCTTTCTCCTAGCCCGCCTGTGCTTCACTGACGCTCCACTTCTTATACTTACTCCTTTCCATATACTTTCTGAGGTCGTCCAACACATGTGGGCTACATGGAACTATTCCTCAGACAGGGACTATACATAATTATACATGCCGGCCGGACCTATACTCCGCCCGTAACACGGACTTTCCCCCTTCTCCCATATTACAAACAGGATTAAAAAGGGCTTTAGCTCATATTATATGGGTGTATGTAAGAGTCCTGGAGAGATAAGAACCTGTCCAGAACCTTATTAAGCTCAGCCTGATTACATGCATACAAATATTTCTCCAAGCATTTCTTCTCTGTAGAAAGTTGGGCTTAAATGCATACATGCATAATGTATTTATTTATGTACGTGGGGATCTGTAAGGCCATAAGTACTCCTAGTACCTTCATGGGACGTGCTTATGTACGTACGCCTCAGTAGTACTAGGACATGTGTTTGCGTGTGTAGAGTGTAATTATTCAGCGGGGTATAGATAGAACTGCATGGGAAAAGCTACTACTACTCAAGGCTAGAAGGAATTTACTACTACACAGTAGGTTCAGTCGAGCAAACCAGGAGTAGTACTATTATAGATATATATAATTATATATGTATACATATGGGGTACTGAGTAGTGAATTAAACCTATACAGTCCCTCCATGGGCCCCAGACCATCCAGTATATAGCAGGGGGAGTTGTGGGTTAATAAAGAAAAGTATAGGGATGTGATTGTTACACGGAGAGCTTAACTCCTAAAAGTAAACCTATTGAAAATATGGTGGGAAACGTAGAGGAAAGTTACTTCTTGTCAGAATTGGACACATACTTATTACCGAGTTTATGTTTCGAGGACTCCCAGTTGAATCGTTACAGTGGAGACTACTCTTAAGCTCCATTACGTCAAAAGTTTCTGGTGAATGGACACCAAAAATACTGTGGGAATTGCAAATGTTGAGCAACTATAGAACAATAAGTTATAAGTGGCTCTTCATTGTAGATGTACAAAGTTTTAAGTTTAAATTCAACCCACGATGAGAGGGAGAAATGACAATGCCTCCTCCATGTACAATTATTACCACCAGAAAGAAACCATGCAGAAACTTTTCAGGGGGTAGGGAGGGAAAGAAAACTCAAGAAAAGATGGTGCAATCATTTGAAATAATCATGGAGCATCAAAAGCTAAATTGCATATTTAGCTTAAATTGAACCCATTCAAGTTCTAAGATTACTCTTACTATTTACTCTATTGTCATTTAAAGTCCTTTAATTGCGTGATTAAATTAACTTGAACAATACCTTTTCACGTAAGAGTGTACGTCTCGAGACTCCTCCAAATAACAATGGTCCCTGCTATTACAGGCTCCAAGATCTGCTTTTACGAAATATGCATTTGTCCTCTCAAAGCCTGTGTATAGTCCAAGTGCAGGCTTGTCCTTGTACACAAAGCTCCGCATCCCATCCATAAGAAAAAGCACGGCTAATAAAACATTCATACAGATCCTGTAGTACTTCTCAACTTTCATGCACGACGAGTCTTCTCAATCAAATTCTTACTACTACTACTTACTATTACTACTACTGTACAGTCTCCCAACATGTTTTATACAACCAGCCCCACCAGAACAGATCCCTCACCATTCATTTCTTAAAAATAGAAACCAAAAATCTGGTAATTTATTTCACAGTCACTCCCCGGATATTAGAAATGATCAAATAAAAGTAAGGCTCACTACAGAACCCTCGGCTACAAAACAATTATAGATAATTCCAGTGGGCGGTAGCTCCTGTCAGACGGCAATGATGATTAAACAATTAATTCCTGGCCAGAGGAATATTAATGACAGAATTAAGTGCCAAGAGTTAAAAGTGAGACTTCCGCAGGGAAATAATTCATGTGGCTATAGAGCCCCCATAGACTCTACAGAGCGTCCATTGCTAAGAAATTCCTGAGGAAATGTAACGTATTTATTAATCGCTCTTTGAAATTACAAAATGTAAGTGACATTATTTTTAATTTTGGGAAGCTGCCAGTTATTTCCCGTACATGCACAGATAACCCGTGTGTGTATCTACTATTAGTGTGTGAAATATTTGCTTTTAATTTTACAGTAGAAATCCCGCTCCAGATATCATTTGCAGAGAGTAAAACTCAACTTGATAACAGTTGAGGAGGCGTTGGGTAACTCTTGTACTATGTATTAATCTCCGAGTATGAAGTAATGGTCCAAGTTAGAGGGAATTATTTATGCAGAGAAATATATTTATACGTGGAGGAATGTGAGGCTTCGAAATACACCCGTTTAACGATACGGGTTTTATGAGACTGATGATGATCTAGAACTTTGTAACGTACCCAGTGATGAAGGGAACAAAAGTGCAATTATTTGTAAACAAAATTTCCCTTGAAGCTGTTGCGTCAGTCGACGGAGCCTGACAACTTGCCAACTGACTTCCGCTTCAACTTGTTTATAGTTACGCTAATTAAGTAATGTCGAGAGGGATTTTATTGATGGTGAGTAGACATCAGGAGTTTTCGAATGGGCAAACTTGTTGTTTTGATTAGGGGGCCCAAAAATTAGTACGTTCCTATCACAGTTGTATATGTTGATACAAAAGTCCACTCATTCAAAACCTATGTTGATTGTGAGGGATGGGATTCTGTAAATTTCAATGTCACATGTCCTTTGTATGGAGATGCTTTCAACATCATTATATTTTCACTTAAGTTTAGAAAACACTTTTGAATAAAATTACATTTTGAAATAGCTAACTATTTATTTTAGAAGCTCCTACTGTAAATTGACTTCCAGTCCCAACTCACCCAATTTACTCGAGGATTCCAAACAAGATACTCAATTACCTTCACCAACCATCCGTGTAATTTTTAATGTATCTAAATGGGGCTGATGCTGCCTTTTGTCATTCAAAATGTGTCCCAATAAAATACGGTTTTACGTAATTATCTAATCTTTTTTTAAATGTTCAAAGATTAATGGATTCATGTAGGAAATAATAAATAGAAAATAAATTCAGAAGTCATTCTCAGTTACTAGAAAACATTTATTAAAGGGTTTATTTAAATGAAGAAATTCCAAGCTTTTTGGAGAAGGTACCTGCGTTTAGACACAGGGTTCAATTTCCTCCCCATGACAATGATTTTTGCCCTAGGTTAGTGTTGTATGTAGATAGCAATAAATGAGTATTAAAAATCTCCAAAAAAATACAAGCCTCGAACAGGTTTCCAGTGACTACCGGTTTGGCTCAGTAGGGGCAAGGACAAGCCAGATTTTGTCACCCTGGACGTTCATTGCCTGTAAATAAGATATTACGATGAGTAGATAGTTGTATAAGCCACTGAGTCCTGCTGATTCCCAGCGGAATTACATTCTAAGTAAGTTCTACCCTTAGTTATTCCAAAGAGGAAATTTATTTTCATCATTTGTCAAACCTACGATTTAAAATTGAAATCGATTGCTCTCCAAAATTCGATTTCTTCAAATTTAAACATTAAGTCTCCGGTATGAAAACACTAGGTTGAGATTTTCTCACCAGATTTGTAAACTTCAAGGATTTTCCCAAGCACGGTAAAACCAGAGTGTAAACAGTTCATTAAATTTATTCCCTTTGGATAAAATTGCTTGAAGGTCCAACGAGTGCAGAGATGATGAGTGTATCTATAACTACCAAGAACTTATCAGCATTAATTAGTCTCGTTCCAACAATCCAACTGGACTTCCCATGCTGGGTTCACTGAGTTTGCTGTATTCATTTGGGAAAATCCTACTTCCAGAGGAAATAGGATTTGAGCCACATTGGAATCCTCGGTCTATAGCACCAGAAGTGAATTTTTGTCCCTTATCTGTATTCCTTGGTTTTCTCATAGACATGACTCCGGTGTGATTGGAGATTGAATGATTCCCACGTTCTCGGCAACACCATCGATTCTTTTTTCGTCAAATTTAAAAAATGTGGGAAGGTAGTTGTTATTATTTGAAAGCTTGTATCTCTTGTCGTGACAGATCCTGTCATTTGGAATCTCGTAAAGATTTCCCTTATTTATCCTCCACTAAGATGTACCAACATATACATATGTACACACACACACACACACATACACACACACACATACAGACACAAGCGCGAGAGAGTCTGGGAATACAGGATTTCGCTGAGGAATGTGCATGATAAAATTCAACTTTAAAGCAGATGCACAATTTCCAGGATTTGATTCCTTCCAAGAAGCCGTGCAGATCCTATCTCCACATGTTATTTAGGAACTACATATGTGCATATCTGGGAAAGCAAACCAGATACTTGATGTGTGGTAGGTGATATTTGAAACCGAGAGCCCGTGAGTAACATGTATTTAGAATTTAGGACATTTCTTGGGGTTTTTTTTGTACAGGCAAGCGGGACAGGAGAATGTGTAAAAGTACGGAAAAACTACTTTTTAAGAATATATATGTGTATTTATGGCTCCGGTTTCATGCCGTTGGCACTCCGTACGTTTACATAGGAGATCCCCCCGTCGTAGTAGTAGTTGTGGTAGTAGTAGTTGTAGTAGTCGTAGTAGTAGATATAGAGCGATGGGGTTGGGGAAGGTATGAGTATAGATATATATCTATCTATGCATAATTATATGTAGGCTTTCATTCCCTAAGGACGACGCTTCAAGTCACGTCACGTTGCTCCGCTTTCAACTGGAATTTATTTCGTGAATTATTTAACGCCCAGAGATCTGTTTCCTGCCGAACAATTCGTCACCTCGTCTTGAGCACATTTCGTGAGGTTTATTCTAGCCACCATTCAAGTTTCTTGTGCCTTGTGGGCAGTCTGCCAACAAACATTATTTTCATTCCTTGAACACTCTCTAGGGATGTATATCTACCTCTCCTCTTTTCCTTGCTATAGCTCCTCATTCTCTCTCTCTCTCTCTCTCTCTCTCTCTCTCTCTCTCTCTCTCTCCCTCTCTCTCTCTCTCTCCCTCACTCCTCTCACCCACTCATACATGTAAGTAACGTATCCTTTCACTGTAACATTAACTTCTTTCACAAAACTCTTCTCCGTCTGTTCGCTTGTGGTCGAGTAATTACCCAACTATTTCACCGTCAGCTTTTCATCCTTACATGGCCCTGTACAAGGAATTCCCTTCTTCTTTGACTCTCCCCCCGTTGTTCCAATCAAAAATATTCATCTTCCAACACGCTTCCTTCTAATTGCCTATTTACATGTACTGAACCCACTGAAGGGAAAGCATCAGAAGAAAATCTCCCTCAAATACCATATCTCCAACTTTACTTCCATTCATGTACGAAAGTTGTGGTACATTTCAAGAAAGGAATTCGAAAACAATTCATACGAGGAGGAAAGAGCGTCAAGGAGGAGAGGCTCAAGTCATACTTGACAAGTTTGAAATCACCTCAAGTTCGATCCACTCCAGTCTCGTAATACTTTCCTTTCCCCTCAATACAAATCAGCTCAGGAAGGAGTCTCGGAAATTAGCATATGTTACAGGATGAAGTTAAAATTCCAGTCTCATTTCAAGGTTAGTCTTTGAAAGGTATTTATTTTAATTTGACCTTCGTCTGTGCGGCAGACCTGCTAAGCGGGAAGTATATAGTGCATCTGTGGGAGAGCAGATGCACTCCTCATTACTCAAAAATTCATGTTGGGTTCGGCTGGGAGAATTAATTATTTAAGACTATCGCTGATATGAAGGAGACTATATACATAACTGAAATTAATCCCCTGTTTTAATTCTGCCCCTCCCTCATCCCGGCTGACGTCATCATTATCACCTGGAAAGGATCTTGGGATGGTAATGGCATTGGGTTACAGAACCAGGGAAGTTATCTCCATTGCCAGTTGTTACAGTCATTCTTGGAATGATTTAGGGAAGATTAATCCTTCATCGAATCAAGACTTACTCCGATCCCTAGATAATTTTAGAATTCGTTTGAGACTTTCCCCAAAGGAAAATAAAATAATGGGGAGGTATACACAGCCGGAGGTAACGGAGGAAACACTGTAAATAAGATACAAGATTGATACGGGAAATCAGAACAAACCGGCTGGAGGTTGGAGCGGTTTCGGGAGAAGGAAGAGTATGAAAAGTGTGGAGGGCGTTAGAACTCAAATTACACATGGGATATGAGACGTATCTATCTATAATTACATATGTATCTACCTATATGTGTAGATACATGGATATGATTTGAAGCATATGGCTGAGGCTTGAGGAAGATCAATCTCCTTCGTGGCTGTCTAATGCACTAGTAATAAGAGTGAGTCGAGGAAGGCAGGAGTGGGGCGCTACTTTCACCATTGGAGTCATACGAGTAAAGTTGAAGAGAAATGATAGTTATTTGATTATGATTAGGAATTATATGGATGGAGGTTGATGGGGAAGGAGCTAGCTGGAGTGTGGGGAATGTATCCCGAGCAGCCAATGAATACTTTCCTATCGTACCAGCCGCCTTGTTTTGCTTTCATGGCCAGGAGCCACTTCTCTTTAACTACTGGATCGTCTCCTCTGGAGACTTAAGGAAATATTTTACGGTAAAGGAGCCCAGCTTGTGCCACATAATCCGACTTTGGCTCACTAGACTAGCACAAAACTAGTTTCTTACGTGCTCGGCTCACTGTAATAGTCCGTGGGTTATTATGCAAAAGAGTGTATCAATTCAAGGGGGTGGGGAGGGACTACTCTGGGAAAGTTGGACGGCTAAACTGCCATCGTTCATACACAACTTTCATCATTCACGAAGCTGCTGCTTCAAAAGGAGGCTCAATCTCGTCCTTGTTAACGGTCCCTGTAATTTTCTCAATTGAAAGAATTATTAAGTGTACTCTTCTGAGACGATCTGATAGACTGGGGCTGGAATTGAATCAAAATTCAGGAGGAAACTTACATCTTCGGATATGTGACGGCGTATAAAAATAGTTTCAAATTTCCTCTTCCAACTCTCCCCATACATAATCTTCCTCACATCTTCCGTCCTTTGCCCCTTCCCAAGTATCCCCCCGACGTGATGGAGTTGATCACATTTGTCACATCAGTAACTACGGGAAACGTGTTGACCAAGTCCAGGCTCCCAGTTATCACACCTCCTCCTCCTCCTCCTCCTCCTCTAGCTTCATTCCGAAGACAAATCTTAAGCTTCTCATGTAATCCAAGTTAGCGCAACACTATATTATTAGGTTTCCTCATACTCCCATGCAGACCTTCCATCCTCGAAAATATTGTCCGGCCATAAAAATAAACGCACGTATAACCCGGGAAAGGGCTCCTATCGATTTCAGCCAGGGTCGTCGGAGGAAGCTCCACATGTATGTATGTATCTATATATGTCATTTCAAGAGATAACTTTCCCCTCCCTTGTATGCTCCGTCTACTCTTTCAGCACAGTAGTCACCTTAATTTGATTCTTTCCCTTGGAATTACTAGATTAAATTTCAAACCATCTCATTGCAATTGAAATATCCTCCAGCTTCCCTCGGCTGTCAAAGAAAATATCCTAGGGATATTTTCTTCCTCGGTACGACTCTCCTCTCCCGATGATTCTCAAAACCATTTTGCACGAACAAGTTTCAATTTTCTGTTTGATTGATTTTCGATTCTCACTCCGTGGTCCTCCCTTCCTCAATGTTTCAAAACCTCCCCAAAACATACTCACATTTTTCCTTCATTCATTATGCCCAATTCGTACGGGTATAAAAATAACCCACCTATTGACAAATCCCTTCAAAATGTGGGAAGAACAAACACACGCAAAAAACAAAAATCCCCTCAAAATGTGGAAAGAACAACCACAAATAAAAATCTCCTCAAAACGTGGAAATGCTGAAATCACACAAAAATGACCAGAAAATTAAAAAAAAAGATGCGGAAATGAAGTCATGTCAATATAAAATAATGTTACAGCAGATATATGCAATTACATACTAAAATATCCTGTAAATGTGAAAATATCTTGTAAATAATTGTATATTGTATTTTAAATTGCTGCTGTTATTGTGCATATCTACAGGAGCCCATTAATTTAATCCCCCTTTTGTGAGAACATGTCGAAGGGGAATAAAATTCAAAAGCTAGTGGCAATCACCTGGAGTGAACACTAGCAAAAATTGAAATCTATGTTAAAATTGCGACTGAATTCGAACATAGTTCCCCCGACTATACTTCAGACTTGATTGCATGCGTGCATTTGCAAAGTGCAACTGCAAACCTTACCGGCGTAACTATGTATGCATGTAATTATCTATCTATCTACATATACATATGTAAGATTGAGTATGACCAGGCTTGGACATATCCCTCGTAGAAAGTAGATTTTGCTGATTTACATAGAAAATGTTGCATTCATCCAGGGGGCACACTTGTCATGATAAAAGGCAATAAATGAGGAATCATTAGCACATTAAACGGAGCGGTAATGGGAAGTGCAGGCTTTTTAAAAAATTTCGAAACATGCACTTGTGAAGTGTACTGTTCATGGGACTTTGGAAGGAGCCATGCAGAGGCCTAGAGTATGTACTAAACAATTCCTTTTTAAAAAAGTGGCACGATAAAAATAAGTTGACGTTCTCAGCCTGTAAGTACTTCCATGGAGGGGCCTATACGCAATTTATTTTTGAGAGACATGCAAACTTTAACAATGCCCTGGACCTACGCTCAAAATAATGAGTTGATAAGGGAAAGTAGAAAATAACTTGAGGATTATTATCATATTTTATTACTGCGTACAATACTCTCCTTCCTTTCCCTCTTGTACTTATGGCTTCCTCAGTGCTCCATCCCAACTCCTCGAGTGGGGGTTTCCTTGAGGATATTTTTCCCTCCTGATATTGTTAATATTGTAGATAATCAGGGAAATTTGGGACTCATTTAATAAATGTATACCGCATTTATCAGGAGTAAACGTTATTATGCGATTTGCATTCAACTTCCACTCGTAAATAATTTTTAGAGACTCATTCAGAGTCAAGGCTCCGGAGCTGTGAGAGTCAATGTCAGGAGAAGTTTTTCAATTTGATCCACTGTTGTAATCGATTAAAAGGAAACAAAAGAGTAACATCAATTGGGAGTTGAAGATACTTTTTTTTATATTAATGTCACAAACTCCTTGCTCAAATCTGAGCCTTCCATCATTTGCCCGTAAATTGGGGAAATGGCGCCAAGCCAAACAATTTGCTTTATGGTAACAATTGTTATTGGAGCTCTTCCTCTCCCCGAGATCTTCCACACATAACTTTTCCAAATGGCACTGCACATTAAAATAGCTGATACTGTGTGGTTCATGTTTATTGTATCTACATACACATGGAGGCTCATAAATCCTCGAGGTACTTGAGCCTTTGCATATAGACATTCAAGTGTCGGAGGCGGACCCGAGTCATCCCCGGTATCTATCTGTACGGAGTATTGAGGAGTAATCTGGAGCCGTTATCAGAAATGAGACAGTATTTATTGCAAATATATAAATATGGGAAGAGACTCGGCCTACAACCTATTCAACCACAATAATTTCCCTCATGGAATGGAAGCCTCACAGACCCAATTGATAAGTCCGGGTATAAAATTAAATTTATGTGTCTATTTCTTTTTCCTTAGCTCCTTACTCTGTAGATATGACGGGTTCAAATATCCGAGGCCCAATTCATGCCAGTAGCAATTTAAGAGAACTTAATGAGACCCAAATTGTAAAGTATAGGTGACCTTTCCAAACCACAAATACAGGAGTCTCTCAAATACTCAAGTAAAAATAGGCAACTTCCATTGAGCCTTTCCCTCCGAATAGTTTCTCCAAATAGAATAATATTCTTTCGATGCTTACACACAACCAAACTTTTTTTTTCCCCGGAGGATCCTTCCAAAACTAAATCAAGCATTCAGAACATCCCGGCATTATTTTTTTTTCGGAACAAATTAGAATTTATTATTACTCCACATCTGGAAACTCCTAGGGACATTTCTCTCCGCAATAGGGAAAGTAACTCGTTGGACTTAAAAAAATAAAGTGAAAATTAGTTTGGAAAATTGTTCCCCTTATTCTGTGAATTGGAGACGGAGACATTTCTGATGAGAGAGAGAGAGAGAGTCATGCTGCGATAACATCAAAGTTTGGGACATGTTGACAAGTCCGATTTCTTTCTCAAGCGGAAAACTAAACATTTCTGGGGAAAAATTGAAATGTGACTTGACAGGTTTTGTATTTTCTCAGCGTCCCCATTGTTTTCCATACGTCCTTGAAACTTGGAACTGCTGTCTGTAGGTAGCTCCCCTTATAACACAGGTAATCAAAATCAAGTTGGGAGATAGTAATATTTCCTGACACTTGTCAATGACAGTAAGCCCCAGCCGGGGAAAGGAGCATTGAAACAAGGATTTTATGCTGAGGCATTGCTGGTGGGGTGGTTGAGGGGAGAGAGGGAGAGAGAGAGAGAGAGAGAGAGAGAGAGAGAGACGACAGGAGAGAAAGTAAAACTGTAAGTAGGTAGAAAATCTATCGACACTCCAACATGTGTGTTTGTGTGCTGGTGCAGATGGAAGGAAGGGCGAAGAGCGTACATGATTCAGGACTAATGTAGTTGTTGAGCTGTGAGTCAGTCAACCATGTTTTATTATGATGGCTTTGTATACACAGAAAATGGCAGTTTAGCTATTTATCATCCGTCATCTCACGGCTCCCGATGAATTGAGTAAATAACTACCAACGTGGATGCCCATTTATTTATGATGTATTCCTCAATTCAAAAATCCCAAGTGTCAGAAACACGCATGACGGCACGGAGCTCCACTTGTATTTTTACCTTCATTGGGGAAGAACAGTCGTAAATAACAAAAAAAACCAATCGAGAACCATTCACAACTCCAGTGAAGCTCCTCAAAACTATTTTATTTCTCTCGAACTGACTCCCTATTTGTTGTTCCTTCCCATAGATATTTCTATTTCGAATAAAAAATCAAAATAATATTTTTTCCTAGCAGATGTCCAAAAACTCAAGAGCATTCTCTATTTTGCGCCCATCATTTTTTAAAATAACTTACCTTCCAGGAGTTGGTATGTACATACATAGATCTGCTCACGCACAACTTTTGACTCTTATCGTCACCATCTCATTCCCCGTGATCTCATAACATCCGGAGAAGATTTCCAATGGAATAGGCAAAAATATCCCTTGTGTGAGTATTACAATCGGATAAATAAACTGAGATGGATGAAAAATTGAAAATAAAATCCTTGATGGGAGATTGGGAGTACGAATCTAGTTTCTCTGGATATAAGTTTGAATAAGGAAAGTTTTATAAGAAAAACAGGACTCGGGCCCATGAGGAGCTGGGGAAGAGACTCAGGCTCTCCAGATAATAAAATAATTTAGGAGGATTGACTTTCTCCCTGAGAGAAAGGGATACAAGTTACAACTGCAGTGCTGTTCTGGTCTTGGAAAAATTACAGTGGGGAAAGTACACGACTTTTACCTTTAGCACTTTCAGGTCTACAAGACAAGTAGTTTTTCTCTTTCACTTTCCCCTCGGCTTTTTTCTCACATTGTCAAACACAAATTTTCTCCTTGCACTTGTGCCTTGTTTGAGGGAAAATTTTCTTGTTACCACTGGGCTATACAAGTTCCATTAATAAAATTACCTCTACATAATCCTCCATAATTCCATATTTTCACTACCAGATGAAGATTTTTCCCTAAGTTTCTGCAACTTTTGTGAGAAAAGCAATAAAAACCTTGCTTGCAGCAGAAGTTGGAGGATTTCTGATCAGAAAATTGAGGGAGTCGTATGGGCTGGTGTTGTTGGAAGTATATCTGCTTTCTCTCTTGAACCGGGGAGGGAAAGAGCTGGGAGAAATCTGGGGAAAGTACCCATTGGGAAGAATAAATTCATTTAGGAAGCAAATATGATATCCCATGACGTAAAACAGTGTAGATACTTCTGCAGTGAGGGATCAAAATAATGAGAGGTTTGTCGTGAGACCTTCGTCGGTGATTACTCTGAGGATGCAAATAATGGAGAGGAAAGGAGCATTTCATTCCTGGAAGTTTGAGTACTTTCTCTTGACCTAAGTAAAAGTGAATGAAGTAATGAAGCTCGGGCATCGATTGATACTTGAGGTCTCCGGACGGGTTATGATGGAGTCCCTGCCCACATTAGATGGATGCTCCATCAGGAAGACTACATTCGGTGGATAAGGTCATAGAGGACGGAGAAAGAGACAGAGTCTGTTAGCAACCACGTAGAATAATCTAGTTCCTGTGTGTTATTGCGTAAAGGGCGATTTAGACCTCAAGGTAATCCCAAGTCGAAGAAAAGGATTATTCGTCGACATCTGCATCGAACGGAGTACAGTGTATTATTTATACACTCCCGTCTCCGTCCTATCTTCCTCAGACTCCATCGTTCCGTACACAAGGCACACAAACTATATTTAAAATGAAGCTGCTGCTGAGATGAAGGCACGATAAGTAGGAAGAGTAAGCGTGTAATATCGTTAAAATAAAATCTACGGGTAAACGTATACAGGGAAGGAACCTCCACTCCAGAGCTTACCTCTTCCCTCCAAGGCTCTAATGCCGGAGCAATCTCACCTATGCACATAGGAGTCGATGGGAAAAGGTAAAACATAAAGCAACAACTCTATTCCTGGAGCTGCCATTATTCTATACAAATATGGAGCAGTATCTGTATAGCTCCAAGATTGAGTCTACTATAGACTCAAGAGCCAGGACCAGCAAAGGCTAGTAAACAGGAGGGAAATCCTCGAAAACATAGTTCCGACGGGATTTTCCTATACCTATACATCTAGTCACACAAGGACCAGGGAGAAAGGAGAAAGGAGGAGAAAAAAAAGAGAAAGAAACCGTCAAACAGAAAACCATTGCCTTTTCTCTTGCTGTCTTTTGAGAGAGAGAGAGAGAGAGAGAAAGAGAGAGAGAAAAAGAGAGAGAGAAAGTACAAGCTCTTCAGATAACGTTCCGTATACCGTCTATATTTCCTTGTTTGATTCAACATAATGTAATTTTGTATCTGTCCTCTCTCTCTCCCCCTTCTACTCACTACTACTACTACTACTTCTACTACGACTCTGTATCAATGGTATCAACATCCGTCTATGCACTGGCTTCGCAACCTTCAGTCTACTCTCCGGGAACGGTAGTGTGAGTAAAAGAGAAAGAGAGGCATGCAAACTCTCTGAGCAACTACGCACGTTTCCCATATTTTCCCTAACCTAAGTAACGTACGGTGGAATGTGCAACTCTCAAACTATCCATATGAATTTCTCAATGCCTTTCCAACCCAGACCCACTCATGTACTTATATAAGGTTGCGAAAGACCGCCTCTTCAAAGCTCCGAGTCAGTCTTTTCCCAGACGTCGACTTGAGAACACACACGCTCCGAAGCTGACAATCAGCACGAGAAGCAACCGCTCAGTCAACCGTTCTGGCAACCTTCTATTCCAATTGGCTTGGCCCAGACTTTCTTTAACTTTCTCTTTCCTTCAAAATATCCCCCAAGTCAAACTCTTCTCTCACAACAAGGGTCCCTTAAAAATAACTTTCTCCATACAAATTCACTTTCCCCCGCCCCTTCCCTTTCTATAAAAAAAATACCTCAATACAACTCAAACTTCAAAAAGTCTTTTAACCTTTGAAATTCGCCTGTTATTTACTCAATCATTAATATTGAATATTCCCAATTTCTTTTTTATAAGATACTTTTCATCAAATATTGTAAGCTATTGATTCCTTTATAATAATTGTAATTTTTGAATTAAATAATTAATGAAAGGTTACCTCAAAAAAGGTTTTGGAGGTTTACCTTTGAAAATGAGCCGCTGAGTTACGTTGATATAAAAAAAAAGCTACTTGTCTTCTTCACAGAGACGGAAAAATACTGATAGAAGAGGCTTTAGACTTTCACCGGTGAAGGACAGTGAGGAAAGATACATGAATTTTCTGGTTGAGAGAAAGGAAAGGAAAGGTTTTGAAGTTGTTACTGGTGAATGAATAAGTAGATACTTATTGACCTACTACTCCTCATCCACAGATAACGCTGAGATTTGAGCCAGAGAATTTCCTCATTCACTCTGCACTACTACTACTACTACTACTACTATCTACTACTACTACTACGACTGCCCTTGCCAACGTGAAAATCCACGATGATCCAGACATGACTACAGCTTGTGTTGGATTTCCAATGAGAAACTTGGATTTACCCCTTGAGTCACGTCCCTGTCAGAAAATTGAGTCCGGGAGCTTCTCAACAATCAAAGTACTAATTTGAGCCTTTGGTCCTGAACTCCTCTTAAACAAGTTGAAATTCTACAAATACTCTTGTGTGAACTTGGAAATCCCTGTCAAGAATCCTAAACCCATGAGGAAGTTGATTAAATATTAAATGCACACACTATTATGTGACAAAAAAAAAGTTCCCTCAATATTGTAACTCCAGTGACATTATTTTTCCCATGGGGTGGGAGTGACATAACTCCCGGACAAATTTTTTTCCGTAACAGCTGGACTTTTAAAAATTATTGTTCCCCTTGTGTTGTGAGCGAAATGACAAAACTCATTAAAACTAAAACAAGAACCATCAATCATCAGTAGACTTAATATTGAACATCAAGTTGAAACAAATCCAATTATTAGAGAAAAAAATATATCCTTGAGAGTATTCACACAAGTGGAAATAATTGATAAGGACTGCTTCCTGCCAGAGCTATCTTGTCATCATTGCACCAAACCATGAATAACCTCATGGAAGTCTAAAGAACAGCAAAGTCCAATCAAAAGGAAATCGTGGAATAGTTTCCTCCATGAAACAGGTAAGCCCATAAAGAATTCATAGATGGTTTAATAACTTAGAATTAATTCACATTGATAAATAAAATTGCATGCGATTTCATGTCCAACTTTATTCCCTTCGTTTCTTCCTGTCGTAATGTTCAAGGGCTGGGCTCTCTCTCTCTCTCTCTCTTATATGGAAGTTCCGGCTCGAACTAAAATATTTATTTTCTCTGCGGTGAGGAGAGTTGAAAGTTAATCTGGGTTTTACTTTCATGTTAAGTTTCCCTCAGCCTAGTTCCCATACATACAGAGTAATATGAGACATTGCTAAACATGCAAAGTTATTTGTATTATTCCTTACACACTCACACTCAGGGCTTTAGGCCAGTGTTTTCACCGGACCCTCTCTTTCCTCATTGGGACTTTAACTAGTTTCCAAGGGCTATGAGAATCTAAATCGTACCTGAGCCCACCTATCGGACCTCCGTGGATATATAATTTTACTATAAGCATAGATATAATTATACATATATAAATAAGACTATACACCAAGTCAAGGTACAAGGAAAAAAGCTATCGCACAATTGCATGCACTTTTCCAAAATAATCTTCCCCCGGCAGAGACTTCTCTCTGAGTAATGTACACGAACATATTTAATTTGACTCCTGGTGTTCAGCCAGATAAAGAGCTCAGGTGTATACCGTGAAAAAAAAAATAACACGGGGCTACACTCCTATAGGGAGGAAAGGCAGTCCGTATTTTTTCCCCCTGGAATAAAATTTCATAAACAGTAATTAATTTTTTCCCCAAGAGTAATAATAATTGTATATTTTGTCAACACAATCCCTACAACTTTTCGAGAATAATTGGAGGAATTAGTAAAGAGTAATTAGGAGTTTTAATTACATTAATTAGAAAAGATTGCTAATTAAGATGACATTCCTCACATGATTTGGTTAGGAGTTGGAGAGCGCGGAGTCACTCCTCAGGAACTTGGAGTATTTAGAGTTTTTCCTTGTTGTTTAGTCCTCCTGCTCCTGGGGTCGTTCCCTTCGACAATAGACACAAAAATATAATTTGTCGGGAAAGGAGAGAGGAGAGCAAGGAGAAACTATCAAGGGGGAAATAGTAGACATACGGGGGGGAAAGGCAGCTGCTAACTTTTGGTATCATTTGGTAAAAGGTACAGACGGAGAGTGAGTCGACGGAGAAGACAAAGTGTCTTGTTCATTTACGAGATGTATCCTATGTTCCTGATATTAGCGGAATGTCATTGAGTTGATTAAATCGGAGAAATAAACTGAGGCCTTGTCTTAGTCACTTAGCATTACTACTCTTGTATTCTAGATTGAGTCGTTGTTTGTACCCTGAGACCTTCCACATACACACACACACTCTCTCTCTCTCTCTATCTCTCTCTCTCTCTCTCTTCCTCTCCCGTACACCATTACACATTACACTCTCTTCTTGCTAATGGATTTCCACGAAAAATGTGGCTGACAACTACAAATCCTTGTTAGCCTTTTGTCACCAAATATCAAAACACATTTCCATCACTTTTCTTTCCCCTCAAACTCGGGGCAGAAGTGAGCTGCATAGGTTTTCTGGCACTCCGTCCAACATATGTACATAGATACCTCCTCCCGAACTCCTTGTCATCAATGGGGTAATATTATAACAAGTAGGAGGGCCAAAATGGAGAAGGAATTCATGCCTCACCATCAGTGTCACTCACTGTTTTTCCAGTCCTTGTTTTGCAAAACTTGAGGATACATTTCCCAAGTATCAGGTTCTATTGACATGTGGACCGGCCTGAGACTATAAGCAGAGATGAGTGCATTTGTATGTAAGTAGATAGATACATGTCCCAATGCAGGGAACATATCCGAGAGGAAGGCTCGAGCAGTTGCAGTTAGTCAACAACATTGGACTTGACTGTCATAAGGATATTAGGTAAACTACTACTGAATATTTATTTGCTTTGGAAACCAGTCACCCGCACGTTGTGTCCTCGTCAAACTTGACTCAATTTTATTCTAGTTGATTACAAAGAATCCGCATAAACATTAAATATCCATTACAATAAGCATGCCCGGGATATGTATGACTCGACTCTGCTGTGGGGAAAAAGTTCCTTCCTTTCCTCCGCACAACTCACAACTTCACACGCGGGGGGACGGTTACATATAGGGCAGGGAGCTCCTATATCTATAACCTTCGATATATGTACTAGATACGACGTGAGGATACAGTATATACTATACCTCTACGGACTGAGTGGAGCGTTTAAGCTGCCCGTGAGCTACGAGCTCACTCATGTCTATTCATAGGAGTCTCTCTCTTGCTATGGATACAGTAGTAATGTATTCCGAGCATTGCAATACATTACCCTGGTAAAAATACCAACTTATACTCCAGCCACTTCATTTCGCTCAAAGTTTCAAGGTTCTTTCAACAAATTGGGAGTAACTTCTGCGGAAAGATTTCCCCTAAATGGACATACCTAACCGACATCCATTCCATATGAAGTTCAGGTCAAGTCATACTGTACACATTGCCTATGGAAACCTTCCCCAAGTGTTATTTTTCCACGAGCCGTCTCTACGCCCTGGACTCTCAGCAGGATACATATGTACATACAGTAGACCCATGCATATGGTAATAGTGGTTGGCTTTGCAAAATTAATACGTGACGAAGGGGATTTTTTTTCCTCTTAGGTGATAATACATGACCAGAGAACATGTTCCACGGAGTTGATGCGGTGTTAATGGGCAATTCAATATTTAATAACACTACTGGTAAAAATCTTAAATTGCGACAAGTCAAAATCCAATCGGGGTAGGAAAAACAAGTTTGCCTCCAACCAAAACTCGCTATGAGTGATAATTACTGTTAAACCAAGTTAGCAAAAATTTGTTAGAAAACTAAATGGGTAGGGATTTGTTGGAGGGAAATTAATTGGGGACTTTATCCCTTCCAGCATTGTAGTTGATGGGAGCGTTTTCCTAGAAGCTCTGAGTTCCCTAGTGAATCCTAGGTCTCTCAAACTCCATAGCTTTGGAATGAGTGGCTCTCAAATGATGTGGGATGGCTCTACAGAAATATAGTAAAGGGGCGAATGGAAACTGAAATTTCACGATAAACTGAAATTTTACAATCAACTCAAATTGTATAGATAATAAACTGGAATTTAAATTATATCACCATGAATTTTACCAAAGGAACAAAAATGCATTTCCCCCTTCATTCACCACTCAGGGCCTGAAGAGCGTGCAGTAATTACTTTAAGTTCCAAACGACATTTTTATATTGTACAACAGTCCATAAAATATTATAGAGTTTTCCGTGCGAAAATAAATGCATATCAAAGTATGCCTATTAGCAGTCAAGCCCCCCTTTATTGAATGTCCCATACGCGTAAGGTAAGTGCAATGGTAAAAATAGCTCATAATTCCCCTATTACTTATACTTATACAGGAGATTGGATCACCCCAGCAGGAAGAGTTTTGTTTGTGCTCGAGCGTATATATAATTGACGACTATATTGTTAATTTTCGAGGGAGCTACAACTCATTACAAAGTGTCATTGTCTAATTAAATGTCCATAATTACTTCGTACTAATTTTCACGCTAGTCAGTAACAGACTTGGCAAAAAGGCAAAAAGTAATGTCCCAGTGAAGGGGAACCGTCCCCAGCCATTGAACTTCCTCACACTTGATATAATAGTCCTACTTTATCGTATCCTCCGGCAAGTATATAAAATATCCCCGTATTTATCCCCACTATAGGAAATGACACATTTTCCTATTTTTCTCTATTGTAGTGTCCCTCCTGTAATTATACCCATGAATTATCTACCTGTGAATTATTGAGTTATCTGTGGATCGGGCGGGTAGGCATGAAAACATGTAGGAATTTTGTCAACGTTTATGACCCTCCTCGGACTCCAGGCTTGTCCGATGATTTTCTACAGATAAAATATATACGGGAGTGTAAATGAATGCCAAGTCTTTACCTTCCCCTGTCACGGCCCCAATAAGAATCTTACACTGACTGCATTTGTAACTACTTGTAGAGTCAGTCCTCGCAATAACTAAGGCAGTGCATTAAAAGTTGTCCAAGCGTTAATTTAGCCGGCTGATGTGGGGACGGTTGGAAAGTGAAACAAGTTATTTTTTTTGTGTGTGCAGGTAATAAACAAATGATGGATCAAGCAAGGAGTCATTTGTACACAAATTAGAACTCACTGGGTAGGATGTTGTGGCAGTAATGAACTAATACGCAAGTTGGTGAATTAATTCCAGTCGCGTTCACCCTCCCGTCCTTTAGCATGACGAGAGGGAGGCTGTTTGTTGGTCGAGGAATTCTTGGAGTTTCCTCCACTCGGCCTGAGCAGGTGCAACCAATAGTTACAGGCACTCATAACACCATACGTACATATGTTAATCACATAAAAGGATCTTTGACTGCATCCTAGTTGCTCGTTTGGGATAATTTCTTGGGAAATACTACCGCAGGGCTGGGGTTCCCATTAGAATAATTTTTTTTTTGACAATAGGGATATGTCATACATTTGGGCCATGAGTCGTCCCGAGCGGGATTGGGAAATGGGATGGGGGAGGAGAGCCAGCCTTAAAATCTCAATGAGCTCCGTACTTAACTCATGATTGATAATTATGTTAATAATGATATTCATCATCCTCTGACTTCATCTCCTCGCAATGCAATATATAGTAATTAGATATACTTGTATCTAAGTAAATGATCCATGAGCCTTGGCTGAGTCTGAGTCGATGGCCAATCCAACTATTGGAGTTATAACCTGGAGAGTTGGGAGTCTGGACGGGATCCTCAAAGTGCTGACACAACAGTGCTTAGGAATAGGAAACATTTCTAGTAGTAGTTACTCTACTCCTCTTGTTCTCTTCCCAGTTCTAATTGCAACCAGTAAGGTCTCATAAAATTAAAGAGCGTCTTAAATATCATCAGATCCTGCAGAGATCCATAAATGGATTTGGAATAGGAATGGGATAATGGTGGGATTAGAGCTGAGCTCGGCACAACCATCGCATAAATTACAGTTTCAGTTATTTGCATACTTCACAACCTCTCCAACTCCACAGAGGAACAGGCTCGGCGTGTGCATGCATAGGTTACATGTAGAACATTTATGGGATGTTTCATCCCATCATGTAGGAATATATACGTATGAAGTATCTATAGAAATACAGGGACGATGTCTATACACTTGGAAAAAATCACATGATGCTGGGTCATTCACTAAAATGGTAATCGTTAGCCGTGTGTAGTGACATGAGAAATTTTTTTTAGTGAGTGTATGTATGGTGAGCGTAGATACTCATATTAGCTGATTTTTTTTCTTCCCTCCCTCGTGTAGTCATACACCTTTCGCACAATCCGATGACGGGGCTCAATTACTGCAGAAAAGTTGATGTCTGGACTGGGTCTGGAAGTTTTGTGTGTGTGCCGGGTGGAGATATAATTATTACAATTATTATTTTCGATCACAATACACTAGTAGTACTCTGGGCTGATTCATTATCGGGATTACTCCGGCTTCCTTTCATGTCCTCCTACGGAGGATGTGCATATATGGTTCTATGACTACAAATCAAATTGCAACCTTTCCTTTTTGCACGCAAGAGTTCTTCCCGGAATTTATTCGTGACCGGCTATTATTATCTTGGGATTCTCTCTCCGGGAAATATACGGTAAATAATTATCTTCGTACCTGCATAAGTATCTACTCTTAACTTGCTCTACTTACTCCATGGGATCCCTCATCACCCCAAAACCGTGTACGCTCGAGAAGGTTCATGTCAGACACTCAGTCAGTAGGATTACAGCTCAGCCCGATTTTGTCCACTGGGGAAATGACTGCTCTTCCCTCATTGTAATAATTGTAATGCAAAATAGTACTATCTACAGTAATTATTTTTAATCTCGAATCCTATAGGTTACTATACAATACCCAAGTACTAACTATCAATACGGGATACTATCCTGTAGCGGTAGAGTGTAGTCGAAATTCTTAGGACGGAATAGTAATTTCATCCTAGTCTGGTACGGACTCTCTGTACGAAGGCATTTTTAATACAAAATAGGACTTTCCACACGGGGACAAGAAAAGTCTTGAGAATATAACCCTGGACTTTGTACTCTCGGGGGGAAGGATGCACGGGTGCTCTATCTATGTAGAATGCTTCAGGATGGAGAGTACGAATCAAAATGAGATTTTGCGGGGGAACCTGGCAGATTTGGACGCCTGGGATGGGATATCAAAATATGGAGCCCTGTCCCATGGAAAAGACTGTAGAGTTATGATCTGGGATGGGAGATGCTCAGAAATTAAAGACTGAGAGGATAGAATGAGGGGAGAGAAAAAATTTGCTAACTTTTGAGACAAAAGGAAAACTTAATAAAACCACAGGGTAACAAACAGTATGGAATTTACATAAAGCTCCCAGCAAATCAGAGCTGCATCAAAAAAAAAAAGAAAAAAGGAGAAAGAAGTAGACACTGAGGAATCTAATAACTTGGAATGGCGAGAGAAGAAAGGACGGGGCTGGAGAGAGGAAGGAGATGGGAATAAAGTCAAGCAAATGCAAAAGATTCCCAAGTCGACATTGAAGTTAAGTGAAACATGTATGGACATATAAGCGTCTGTCTTGGGAAGGGAGAGAGAGCAGGCGTGTGGATGTTTCCACACACAATTCTTTGCTCCAAGTGTTACTCGAGTGAAATAGGAAGAAACTTTGACAGTTTGACAGGATCGTCACATGGGCCACGTTGCAAAGGGCTTTGTAAGACTTTACTTCTCTCTCCATCCGTTTTTCAAAGTTTCCTCTTTTTTTTCCACTCTTTTTTTTTATCAGTCCCCCCTTTACCCTCGGGTTGCTTCTTGTCTTTTAAAACAAGTGAGTAGTTTTTTTTTGTCGTTGGATTTCGGACAATTATTCACATGCACTGCTTTTCCCAATGTTTCTCAAACCGGATTGGTCTTGTGAGAAGGATACGAAAGTAATTTGAATTTTCCTATAAAAAAAAAACCTTTGTGAATAATTCAATAATTTTTTTCCCCGAGTGTTGGAACCACGTCTGTAATACGGAGGGACAAATACATAAATCTTTTTGTTCCTTGACTTTTGGAAAAATGGCCAGTTTGGTTTCTTTCCTTGTACTCATCTCCTCGTCCCTGGAAATTAATAATGATTTTGCATGATGATGATGATGATATCAGAGTGTTTGGAAGGAACTCTAAAGGGAAGAGTTATGATGTCAGAAATGAGGATGAATCGCAGTGATGATGGCTTGTTGGAATTAGGGGAGAGAGAGAGAGAGAGAGAGAGAGACGTTGCATGCAATTAACTCGTATCCTGATTCCCTTGTTTTTCTTGACCCTGTCGTCTCCGTCCCCACATCTCTATTCTGTGAGTATCTCTATGGGGAGGGCTGAGTCTGTAACTATAGTAGTAAATGAATGTTTAGCCCGTCATTTGACTCTAATTTTCTGCATTGTTCCGAGCTTCAAAAAAGTCTTACCTGAGAAATATATATCCCTTCCCTCTCTACTTATTTGGCAGGGAAGTTGGGAAAAACCAGTTTGAGCTGACCAAGCCTCACTTATTCTCTGTTATTGCTCCGCATCGGCATGCTCATGCTTATTAATGTTTATATTATTTTCTTTCGGTCCCTCTAAACCCCTCCAAAGACAGTGCCGTACTCTCTGAGCTCTGTTTATCTTTCCACTCATGCCCCTCACGCTTTGACTCATGACTTTTTTGGCAACCTTTTCGCACAAATATCTTCAAAGAATGAGCATCAATATGTAGTTTTTATTGCTTTCCGGGTATTTTCCCTCCCGTAAGCTCTCTTATGGGGGGAGTCAATTAAATTCTTGTAAAAATCCCGGGGTCCCCTTAATGCACTTATTGATTTTTCAAGGAGCTTAGTTTCTAATGTTACAGTCCTTCTTCCTAACTTCATTTCATTCCCCCCTCCCAGCCCCTCCCCCTTATTTCAGTGTCATTTGTTATATAGCTCAGCTCGTATTCGTTATAGCTGGGGTAATTAGCCCTTGACGGAATTTTTCTTACGATAAAGCCTATATCTTGTTGGAGTTTCCCAAAATTGACATCAGTGGATGTAGTAGTGCTGTAGGGTTGGGTCCAGGGCTCATATCTTGATATAGTTTGGGGAGCTCGGGAGTCTTACTTGAGTATCAGAGGGCATCGGAGCTTCGGGTTGATTCCCAGAAGCTTCGGGTTGATTCCCAGTAGCTTCCGTTTTATTGAGCTTCAAATGGTATAATTGGGTTCAGGAGGAACCTGACATTTTGGTAGAGTTTGTGTTGGGTATCTCTACCTTGGATTTGCATGAGGGAGGATGGTGGGGGGGAGTTCATTAATTGTTAACGCGCTCTTCTGAGAGGATGCCAAGCATTATTAGAACATGCATCATTGTTATGGTCCCACTAAGAATAATCAGCAATGTTGGCCGGAGTCCCATGCCGGAGCCAGTTTGCAATGGGAAGTTGGTTCCACGACGAATTCCCCCATGTGATTGTAAATAATCACAAGATAAAGATAGAACCTCCGGATCTTCACGTGAGACTCAAAAGTACAATCTAGAAAAAAATACCAGAGGGATGAGTCACTTTATTTTTCGCACATAAAATTTACTTTTATATCCATTATGTACAGGATCAACTCTGGGCTAAAACAAGGACGACAGGGAAAGGAGTACCTTCATCTCTCCTCGGCTCTGGCAAGGAGAGTAATCATAAAAAATGAGTAAATTCCCTCCCAAAAAGTAACTCACCATTGGATATTTATGGACATAGACGGGCTCTCTCTCTCTCTCTCTCTCTCTCACTCTCTCTCTCTCTCTCTCCTTCCAAGAAGTACCTCTCTAGTACTGAAGCAACCTTTGTGTCAATTTTAATACAAGTTGAATAATACGCTCTAAAGTGCACTTATCTTGCAGCACTCAAATAGGCTCGGGGGTATGCTTTAATGTGAATATCCATTAATAAACCTTCATTTCATGAATATTATTTCCGACGAGTTTCTAAATGGAGAAAAATTATTCTTACTCCTTCACATTTTATTCCCTCACACTCTCGTCTCCCCCATTTGTGATCCAATATATGACTCCCCTAAAAAATACATTGAAATATTTCCCCCATGCTAAATATACACTTTCTACAAATACCCACATGTCTGGAAAATACTGAACTTTTAAATATGTACTTGTCTATAATTAGACTGCGAAATGTCAAGGCATATTTTAGCTATTTGTATAATTCCTATTTGTATAATTCCATATTATACAATAACAGCCCACTAACCCCCGCACACATCCAACATTGACGGCATAGGATTATGACAATGGCTAATGGCAGTCCCACTCTCCCAAATGCTAAATGGGCAGGGAGAGAGAGAGAGAAAAAAAAAACAGTACCGTTCGGAGCCGGATCCCGCACTCCGGCCGTGTCGAGTCCTTTAAAATAGAGAAAGGTGAACTCCGCAGGGAGAAGTCTCTCATCATTTACATCCTTAATACTTGACCCATGGAAAGCAGACACACAGGCTACAGAGCTCAACTCCTTGACGCAGGTTCCGTGAGGCTTCTTCCTTCGAGGAATTTGTTTTGTTTTGTCAAGAGAGTCAGCTCACAGGTTGTACATTTGTATTGCATCGATGCGCAAGAGAATTGTTTTGAACAAAGTTAAACCAAAAGGTTAGATAAGTTTAGCTGAAACTATTGCTGTTGTACATCTCAATGAAGATCCGGTTGGTCTCTCTCTCTCTCTCTCTCTCTCTCTCTCTCTCTCTCTCTCTCTCCCTCTCACTCACACAATTTCTGTCTCGTCTCTAGCCTTCTCTCTCTGTGTACCTACAGACGAGAGTCTGTTGTTCTTCCCCGTTGTTCTTTCAGAGGAACAACATTGTTTTTGGCTTTTGGCTAACTCCACACACACTATACAAGCAGGCTTGGAGCTCTCGCAGGGAAACTACAAAGCTTGTCTACCTTAATAAACCAAGTATTTCACAAGGACGTAAATAATAAGGATCAAGTTGTAACTTGGAGGAAATTGATGAAACCGCTTTGACTACCAAGCCACCATGCCATCCGACCGACGACCTAGTCCCAGCATCATCTCCTCTCCCCATATGTATCTACCATGGTAGTATTCTGACTTTCATTAAATCTCCTCACATTGCCTGTACACGAAGAGCTATAGTGACTTCACCTTCATCGTTAAATACCAAATGGGTTGTGTATAGAAAGGAAATTTTTGCTTGTGGAAGAATAATATAAAAACCCTTGAACCTCCTCCGTAAATCCCTCACGTAGTCTTCAATGTTACTTCCTATATACATTGCAAATGTGAAGGTTTAATAAATAACCTCTGTACATAGATCCCTTTATCTTTCCCCTATCCATATGCCCTCTTGAATATATTTCCTCATGCTGAGAGAGTCAGGGAGCTCCGACCATGGAGGGTTTAAATCAGCAGAGAGCATTAGGTCTTGTACTTATGCATACTCAGTCTCCCTTAAAATTCAACATCCTCTTTTTAATATCTTCCTCCACAAATGGCATTGTTTGTACATGCCCGGAAAGTTTTCTTTTTAATGACTTTTGTAATTAATTTCAGTGTATACGAAAGAAATAAAAACAAAAGGGGAATGGTTCAAAAGTATTACAATTTTTTTTTCAAGTGAAAAAAAAACTGTGGAGGAAAGTTAATCTCATTCTTGTCATTAAAGTTTTATGTGAAATTGAATTATTGACTTTTATCTTCTCTAAATCTACATTAATGGTACTCTTCAATTTTGTAGCAAGAGAGAGAGAGAGAGAGAGAGAGAGAGGCATTGGTGGGGTTTCTGCTTACTCTGCAGATCCCAAAGAGTCGTTGGTATAAAACATGAAAGACTAGTTAATAAAACTGAAATTGGCTGAGGAAAAATTTTTCGGGAATTTCCTCTGAATTTTATTTTTAGCATCGATTTTGGATGGTGGAGAGACAGGAGAACTGAGAGCGGGAGAGAGAGAGAGAGAATTATTAAATCTCGTATGAGGGAAATGCATGTAGAAAATAAAAATAAAATGCTACTGGTTATTGAAGGTTGGGAGAAGTCGGAGTGGAGGCAGAGCTCCATGGAAGGTACATACGTCCAGTCACCATTACAAAGTGGAGAAACTGCAACTGTCTCCATAAAAATACATACAAGAGACTACAAGAGTCTCAGGGTATGAAAACATGAGGAGTGTACAGATCGTTGGGGAAAAAAAATAACTACAAAAGTAAAGCTTTTCATGTGTTTCGTGCAAAGTTTACCTTGAATTTCCCACCCGTATGCAGTGATGTAGGATGAAAAGTCCAGGGAGTCGTGGAGATATAGGGAGGCAGTAAATTGCTACATATTTCCCCGAAGAAGGGAAAAAGTTCAAAGAAAAAGGCTAAATTGCTCCTATATACATTTCCCCTTGACTTATGTCTATGCATATTGACAGAAACTCATTGGATCCTATAAAGCTTGATAATATTCCCAACTTATGAATACGTCGGTTCGAGTAATAACCAACTTTCATATCAAGTTGGCTTCATCACAATATTTGAGCACGCGAGTACAAAGTGCTGTGTCGACGTTCCTCTCTCTTCTGTCACATACATTAGACGATTGCTCACCATCAGATTTCCAACTCAACAGTCACTAGTTTTTTTTTTTCTCTCTCTCCCTCTCTCTCTCTCTCTCTCTCTCTCTCTCTCTCTCTCTCTCTCTCTCTCTCTCGCTTGACAGGCAAAAAGCAGTTGACTTTCCCTCTGTTTTCTGCTCAATCCTTTATGCTTTAGTCGGAGGAATTACATGGGCAGAGTTCCTCTCAGACTGCCACTCTACGGAATTTCCCTCCACTCTCCCTTTATGGACTTGTATTCATACCCAGGGTATTTATAGCAGACGTAATCTCAGGAATAACAACGGAAATAAGACTTGAAATTCAACAAAACACACGCATTGTGAACATGTTCTTTAGTACTTGAGAACTCTTGTTTAGTCCTCAATTGTACCTTGTCACTTGTCTGAGATGTCCATGCAACCCATGCATGAATGCACGTACGTGCACGCCAGGACGAATTATTCGCATAATATCCATCCATGCAGGCACAATTCCCATATATCTACATATAATTACATGTAAGCACACAGAAAGTCCATAGACAGTGCATATATATATATATATATATACAGACAGTTATATAATTATGTGCAGGGCACATTTATTTCCTACGGCTTGAGTGTATTATAACCCGAAATTCATTTGTAAATTGGACTCATAGCTTTGTTATTTTTGGGTATCATTATAGGACATATTTTTGAAGGAGTAAGGAAGAGAGCCCCAGAGCCGTTGTAGTTCCCTTGCCCTTACAACCGATGATTGCATTCGTTGGAAATACTGATTCTTATCGTCCACGGCCATCTTAAGACTCACAATTCTTGAGACTTCCCTTTCCTTACTGTTGATTGTGTGTGTGTGTGTGTGTGTGAGAGAGAGAGAGAGAGAGAGAGTGTGTGTGTGAGTGAGTGTGTGTGTACATAAAACCAGAACATAAGAATAGCAACATCTGCGTTTTTCTTATGTTCCTTATCCCAGCTCCTTTCTCCCTGCTTTCTCTCCCACTCAGTCCCAAGCCCATCCATGCCATACAACTATATGAGCTCTGCAGTTATAAAAATGTTTATTAAATTTACCCAATGCATTCATGGATATTTCCTGGCTTGTTGCTTTTTTTCCGAGAGAAAAATAGTTCTGACTTGACTCTGCACTGTGTACAGTGGGAAGGGATGATTTATATTCCTTGTAGCCACAGTGTATAATCAAGGATATGTGAGTAGGAAAATCCAACAGCACATGACAGAGGCGACTGTAAGTAATGGTTAGTTTCAGAGAGTTGAGCCTCTCCCCAGCCAGGGAAAGTAGGGTTGATGATTTTGTATGATAAGTCCTTGGGAAATTGTAAGAGCCTAGTTTTTACGGGAAGACATGGAGGAATAAATAGAATCAAAGTAGGAATCAACTCTAAAATTATTTCTGGAGCTTACTTATTTATACATAGGGAGATACTATCCCTCTATTGTTGGGGCCTGATTCCTTCAAAATTTACTTTCTCATTGTTTGATAATGATGGGATGGCGTAATCATCTGCAAACCAATGTGAAACCTTGTACGACTTTCCCCAGTAACATACAAAGACCGGGAAGGATCCCCTTATATGGGATGACAGAGTCGTATATGTGTATCCCTACATAGTATGTATGTAGACATGGAGCAATTCATGTCTAAAACAAGAACCTATATCCGAGTCCCCACGACATTCGAAACTACTTGAGAAAAAATAACGAAAGAAACAAATCTCATGCAAGTGAATAGGTCTATCTTGAAAGAAAATCTTTAAAATGTTTTTTTTTTGCACAAAGCCCATCCCACATAAGCATTACTATTTGTATTCTTTCCCTCACAAGAATAAAATCTTATTATTTACTATCTCATGAACATCTCTCTTTAAGCTCCCGATACACACACACACACACACAATCCTGATTTTGTCGTCTCCTCCTAACTTTCCCTCAACAACAATAACGGCTTTGAAATTTCTGCTAATAATAAAAAAGGCACGCTTTATTCCTATACTTTCTCCTTTTTCACCAATGTCCCAAAATAACTGGATGTTGGAGGAAGTTAGAGATTTTTTTTTTCTTTTTCTTTTTTTTTTTGCAACTTTACCATAACTAGATTTTGCGTTGAGTCTAAAAAATTCACCAACTTTCCTTGTTATCCTATTACGACAAGTACAAATGATAAAGCATGATATCTCTTGTACTTTCCTATTTGGAGACCACTACAGCTCGGATTCCCTCTCTCTCTCTCTCTCTCTCTCTCTCTCTCTCTCTCTACCCACAAAGGCAATGTTATATGGATTTGTTGGGATAGGGGCTTGGGTTTTGTAGATTGATCCAAGGGAAAGGAGATCCGAGTTGGATGTAATAAAGCAAGTACTAACTCCCGTGGTTTTGTCACTATTTCAACCCACAACTTGTACAATAATCGGGTATATCAGTCCTAGTCCCAGGAATGGGCATTGTTACACTTACAGTTGGGAGACTATTGCGGAGGGCTTTGTTCCGAGGAGATTGGATCAGGATGCAGTGTGTACGAGAACGGTGGGTGATGTGGGATTCCTGGGACAGGTTTCCCTATATGTGGAGTGGATTGGGCCGAGTGCATTTAGGGAGTAAGTTTGGCATTCAAATCCATTCGGGGGGAGAGACAAGGACGGAGATATGTGAGGTAGTTGGGGGGGAGGGGAGGGGAGTCCGGGTCCTCAAAGGATTCCCAATTTTCTGGGTATATCTCCAGGAATAATCTCACATTACTGTCCATTATTCCCTTTATACCTTCGACACTGTCACTAGCTTTTAATCATTGGAAATTGGAAATACTCTTGGACGGGCTCTTTCCCCAACTCACCTACATCCGAAACTTTTCAAGTATTCCTCCAAACAGTGCAATTCCTCCAATTCATCAGAGCGAAATGGGGCTCCGACATACTCACTCGGCAGAATTTAATTATATAAGAGAGCTCCGTATGTCTGTATGGGCCTTTCTCCTTCCCTCACTGAGGATGAGAAAACTCCATGTCATAGTAACTACTCTGGCGGGAATGTCTGAGTGTATCATTAACAAAGACGACTCCGTCCTTCCCTCTCCCACCGCTACTAAAAGGCGAACCTTCAAAATTCATTTGAATATTAAACAACTGCTCGACGGAGTCTTCACTGAGAGTAGATTCTCTGTCAACGGAACAAAACTCTAAATAAAATGTTTACTTTGATTTTCATAGAGGAATTACAGTAGATACTACATGAGGGAATTTCAAACTCAAGAATTGATCCGATACATTTTGTGTTTGTTTTAAATCATCTTATAATTGATCATTAAAATCCTCCTGTGATGTCCCATCCTCGTACGTAAGTCCTAATGCAAAAATCTGCAGAGCCTATTTGCAAATTATGAATGAACTGGTTTGAGATGATTGGCGTCAAAAATATCCTTTGGGATTTAAAACCCTTGGCGCCTCCTCATACATTTGTAAATCCAGCATGGGCTGGAAACTATGGATTGGATTTTTTTTGTCTTGGAGGTGGAAGTTTTTCGCGAAAGTTTTGGTTAAATATTTTTTTAACGGAATCGATTGAATATTTTGGGAAGGATCATTTACTTAGAATTTTGAGGGGAATTTCTCCAATAAAAGTTGAACTAAAATTTTGGACTAAAAATAGTCCTCCGGAAGTTTAGTTCAAAATTATAAGAATAATTCTCGGTGAAGAGAATGTGGATGAAAACTTTGGTTTTGTTAGAATTGATTCAATATTTGCGTGTTGAAATGGGAGTAAAGCTTGGATGAAAAATGTACATACTTAAAATTTTTATGAGTGTTCCATACAATGGTAATAAACCAGTCAGAGGACAAAAAGGGTGAGAAGAAAGTCAATGGGATTGTCAGTCGTGAGAAATATATTTTGTGGAGGGGAAAGGAAGAAGTAGTTAAATTGGCACAGTTTTCATGTTCAAAGACAAATACTAAAGCTGAGTACAGACTTTCAAAGGAAGTGCTCCCACTCTCAAGGTTCAGGCTTATCAATACGGAGAATTTACTATACCATGTATGTAAATGTGACTCAAAATCCTTGCCCCCCCTCTCCTGTGACCCACACAATGGGAATCTCTCTTAAAATGTTTGACTCCCCTATTGTTTGTATAAAATTTAATTCCAGATTTTCCCCCAATAACATGTTTATTTGGGGTCAATATTTGGGGCTCAGGGGTCAATAACACTACGCAAAGTCGAGGTTTTAAAAACTGTTTCAAGGAAATGTTTATTCCCACTCATATTTTTTATTCTAAATAATTTTTGAGACATTTTGGTTGAAACTTTTCTGGGCTTTCCAATGAGCTATTTAATACATTCTTGAGTCGAAAATCGCGCACCCTAGCGGTAAAAATAGAGGGAAATGTTTAAGAATTTCTGGTTATGAGCAAAAAATTTTAAAATCTCGACTCTGGCTTGAGTTTACAATTTTATTTTGTCATAGCTCTGGTCAAAATTTCTAAAATGCTTAAAATTTCTTGCTTCCTATTTTTTCAGGAAATTTTTGAAAATGTAGAAGTATATCCATAGTTCTTTAAAAAACCCTTGGAATTTCCTACAAAAGATGATCTAGGAAAAATGTACCCGAGAATCAAAAATTATTGGAAACCTTGAATTGTTTAAAAAATCCAGTTTGCTTTACGCTTTAATCCCCGGAGACCACAAACATTGGATAATGTTATTAAAATAAATTTTAGCAAATATGAAACTAATACTTCAAATAACTCAGAGGATCAAATAATTTAAAAGGCAGGTTTTATGGGCCGAAGTGGGGAGGGGGAGCCAAGTCTTTGAGCCTCCCGTACTTTGCCCCTTAGATTTGTAAAACTCAAGTAATCGTCGAAAGTCGTCACACACTCGGAAAACATTTCAGAGTGTGACGTTACAGTGTATTATTAACATAGTGAGGAGTAGTATTTTCCAAAATTATTATCTAGTAAAATCCTCCGTGTTACACGCTCTTGACAATTTTGTCTTTGACAGTGTCAGCTGCACATATGCATGAAAGGGAACGTACTACACCAACTTTATATTATCCTCAATTACGACCATGAGTTTGAATGGGACGTGTAGATATAGTACGAACAGAAATATACCTCTTTACTCCTGTTTACCTTCAGCCCAGTCAATTGACTCTGCCGGGAACACATTCCAGGAAAGTTATTGTGTGGGAAGGAGGTTCATTTGAAATGCTTCGAATGAGTCCCACCGTTCCCCATTTAACTCTCATTCAATTTCCCCACATGCGGCACCACACTTCACTCCGTCCCTGTATCACTTTCCCAAAACTAGATTTCCCTCTCAATCAAAAATACCTATCGTATTAAGTAATTTATGAAGAAACATATTACTATAAAGACACATGTGCACTCAGAAATGATTTTTAAATTTGTCTCCCATCCTCCCATCCTTTCAGAATATAAATCAGGGAAATCGTATTCGAGGATTTCGGAATTCCCAGGAACTTTATTAGTGATGACAAATAGTTTCTATAATTAATGCAATCAAAATCAATGGGACAGTCCCTCAGGTTTTATTCCTTCGTAAGCTGACTCGGGATTCACTTCTCCTTTGGCAGGAGTCAGGAGTAGTGGGAGGAAGAGAGGAAAAAAATCCATGGTGAGAGAGGAGTGCTTGTCGGGTATTTCCGCTAATTCAAAGTTAAATGGAAGGTACATTTACAGAGTCGTACATATGTACATATGTTCGTGTGTACGTCTGCCCTGTTCCATCACTTCACGTGCCTAACGATGTATCTCGTACAGATAGAGGCAATTGTACGAGCGTAATTATTACGTACTAGTGCATATTTCTGAGCCCTCTTTTTTTAATCTAGTATCTCGTGTGCTGGGCAATAAATAAAGAGAAATATGATTGGGGGAAAGAGAGGGGGGGGGGAATGTTGGATTTGGAGGGATAATTTATGTGCTATTTTCATCATTTAATCATCTGTTGTGCTCCTGATAGTGGGGTAATAAAGAGCTCAAATAAAAATCCAACCTGTACGGAAACATGTTCTGAATAATTGCAAAGGCTGCTTGATACTCGGGAGTAATCTCAGTGATTTAAGATCCTCAGAATTTAGAACATCTCTACAGTATGTACCCAGCAGAGCTTGGGGGAATCGGGACTCATTTCTTGGAGGAAGATTCAAGGGCAGGTTCTCAGCCTTGTGTGCAATTAATCCCAAGTTTTAAAAAGTAAATTAGTTAGATCTTCTGAATCTTGCCAAGGTTTTCGGCAAGAGTAAAAAAGAAAGGTGGAGAGAGAGAGAGAGAGAAGGAAAAGACTTCTGCTTCCTAATGAATTTTAAAAAAAAAAAGTTGAAATGACAGGGCTACAGTAAAGCTGGGGTTTTGGGTGATAAAAGGAGGGAATGTGTATCTGGAGACATTATTCTCCAACGGGCACCTAATATTAGACTTTTCTCGGAGAATTTTCCCAAGAGCTCCGATCCCTTCACAGTTGACATGAGTCCAAAGAAACTGTTCGTGGATGAGACAAAAGCGCTGTTGTCACAACATCCCAGTAAATATTTCATTCCGGTACAATGTGTGAGTTTCCACTTATCGTCACAGAATGGTTTTCCACTTAACGCAAACAAAATACAAATGTTTATGAGCCGATGATATCATCCTTTAGGAAGGATCCTCCTTCCCCCCCGAGTCTCCACCACAACATCCGATACACCCAGTTAAGTATGTGGTTACAGATATCTACCTACAAAATCCCTACAGACTCCAACTGTCCCAATGCACAGCCCGCCAGGAGAGAGCCCAACACGTAAAAATAGTAGGGCCTAATTATACCTTATAATTACAGCATTAAAGCCGCTCCAGCATCAACTCCAACATTTTATTTACACACACACACACACACAAAATCCCACGCACAATTCAATTACAGTCAATACACAGGCTATAATTATAAGCCTGTTTGTATAATTATGATATAACCGGGAGAGAGAAAAAAAACTACATCAATGGATAAAGAAATAATTATTACATCTTGAGGAGCAGCCTTGCAATTAGCTATATAGAGAACCTGTGAGGGACGGGATGGAGATACATCCCTAGTTAGTTACATACATACGTGCACATAGGAGTCCCCAAAAAACACGTGCACTCTCTCCATCCCCGAACGTTAATTACGCGCAACTTACTTCTGGTAATTTTTTTTCCCTCTCAGAAAAAAAAAGTACATCCCAAAGATTTAGTCTAAAAGTTGAGATGAGTTGAGTAGGAAGTTTACATAAAACTAGGATAAATTGTGAGGACGTGGAAGCTCAGAGAATAATTTCTTTCTTCTTTGACTTTTGATGACTCTGTTTGTATTTATGTGAAAGTATTTTCCTTGAGAGATGTCTCTCTCCCTTTAGAATCTCGTAAGTTCCTTGAAAACTATAGTAAAAATTGGCTTGACTCTCCATCACGAAGAAGGAGGAGGATTTGACTTGAGGATCTTCCTCCTCAATGCTGTAACCTCCGAAGGGGTTTAAGAAACCTACCAAAACCTCTCTCTCTCTCTCTCTCTGTGGTTTCTGTAAAAAATGATAGTAAAATCAAAATAACTACAATAACGGGCTCCGGAATCCCTCATCCAAGTGAGAGTTAGAGTCATTCCATGATTCCTAGTAACTTCTTCGGAAGGACTCTCACAACTCTCATGGATCTCCTCCTTCGGAACTTTATTACATGGTAACGCGGGATGGTCATATTATTTTATTCTTACCCGTCTCTGAAGAGATGCTGATTTCAGAGGAGGACAATATATGAATGCATAATAATAAACTCAAACTTGAGATTAAATACAGGTTCATTTGTAGTCCTCCACTGGGCTAAGATCCCACAGTAAAGAGACAGAGAGAGAGAGAGAGAGAGAGAGAGAGAGAGAGAGGAGGAGGAGGAAGGAGTTTGAGAAGTAATTCCGTGCCCCTCTAATAGTTCCCTTTTCAAAGGAAACACTCAACTTTGAAATCAAGGTTCGTCTTCTGATCTGCAGATACTCGTTGGGATTGTCAACAACTATTTAAGTTACATTGTGTTTTGTTCCAGGGCTGTCTTCACAGATGCTCCAGTGTAGTTTCATCCAGCTCAGGAGTTTCAATGCCCTCTTTCCCAGTCACTCACGGAACTTGAAAGGGATGAGGGAGGTATGTTAGGGACATAGGAGGATCTTGAGCTGTTTGAAGCTAGTATATATTTTTTTTTGTGTAAAGCAGGACTCTATACCGGGAGGGACTGGAGGAGATGGGAATTTCCTTGGTAACCTCTCTAAGCTTGTCTGTTCATCTTGAAAGCTGGGAGTTTTTGAGGAATTAAAAGGAAATTGAAATTGGAGTGAAAATTGATACTTCAAAGCTTGCATATGAAAGGCATCGGTATAATTTGTGTTGCGTAATCATTGATTTGGTCCCAGGAAGAAAGAAACAACTTGAATGGAGGATATATGAGAGTTTCGAGAATGAATATAGAATTAGCGTGTATTTATTCCTCTGGAACTGAATCCGTTTAAATTCAATTCCCACCTCAACCACAACCAAAGCTTACAATTGGTTTGCTTTTGAAAGGATTTACAGGAGTAAAATTGTCAGAGCCCGAGACTTGTGTGTGTACCATTGGTATTGGTATCTACATGAGTGGGGGAAAAAGTTCCTTTTTGCCTGCATAAATATGTATAGAGCTATCTCAAGTATGGGGAAAGACTGTGGTAAGATCGGGATGGAGTAACAATAGAATTATTGTAGATTTTCAACCATGCAGGAAGATATTCCTTGGAAATATCATTCCCGTTGGTTTTTTATGCTTGTGTGTATGTCTGCGTGGCGGTAATCATTCTGAGGACTTCGCATGACGGAGTCCTGGAAAATCATATCTACGGGGAAAGTACCTTTGTTAGAGGCTCCTTCCTTCCAGAATTACCGATGAGGCAGAGAGCTCTCTGTACAAAGAGAAGTAAGACATTTTGAGTGTGGACTGAATGCTCAGCTTATTAAGAGCACAAATCTGTTAGCCTTGTGTTTGAGGTCATTACTTCATTTCCTTATGGATCATTATTTTTCCCACGCTTCTCTCCTGTCTCTCCTTTCTCCATAGATGAACCTGAGCCCGGCTTCTTTTCCCCATGTATTCATCATTTCCTCTCATCCTTTTCCCTCCGGTTGCCATAGTCATCCTTCACTTCCCAGGTCTACTTTTACTCATCCCTTCCCATCCTTCCCAATTGTAAGGGGAAAGCAACAGGTAGCAATTTAATCCTTTCACTTCGGATCTCTTACTCCGTAACCTTTCATTTGTTTCACAATTACAAAGAAAAAGATTATTTTTATTCGAAATCCTCTCCCCCCCCATGTAAATACTAATCGTTTGTTTTCAAAATGCTGAAGGATTAGAGCACAAGGAAAAAGGGTTAGGGATTCCCTGGAACCAGTTAGGTTTACAGTCTTACTTATAAAAAAACAGGGTTTTAGGGTCTGAAAGAAGTTTCTCAGAAAAAGGAAGAGTGATCACTTGAATGTTTTTTTATTAGGTACACAAAAATTGTACATATTAAGTTTGAGGATTGGAGATGGAAATTACCCTTTATGGAAATGACATTTAGTCAAGGATTGACGCCAGGGACCAATAAAACAACTCTTACTTTTTCACAGTTAACTCATCACTATAAATCACGTTCCTGTCCAGGTGACCCGTGTGTGTGTGTGCCGAAGGCTGAGAGGGAATCCTTTCCCAGGGAGGAATAGCACACTCAAAGCTCTACTTTTAGCAAGGATTTTTGACTCTCCATGGGCAATCCTACATCAGCTCTTGATCCACAAGGTTATTTATTTTTTCCCACCATCATAGCAAAAATGTTGGGCCTACTAAATGAAAAACGTGTCCCAGTCTTGATTTCTCAGTCTTTCAAATTAGTTCCCCTCCTCAAGGAAATCCCAAGCAAATAAAATCTTGTTGATCATAACTCTCTCCCTATAAAAATCTCACGCATTCAATATCAATGTAAGCACTCAATTGTACAGACAGTTGAATTTGCTCACAAACAAATCTCGGGTTTTGAATCCTGGATTTTATTTTCAAAACAAATAGATACATGTACATATGTAAACTTTTATGATAGAAACGTTCGATTGTTTGCTTTTTTTACGAAAATCTGATTGGGTTCTTATTCCTTAAATCTATCCAATAATATATTTACATTTGGGAGATGATAAGAGGTTGACCAACCACAAGGGGATAAAACTGATAAGGACGTCCCACGTGTTTCCAACACTTCTTCACTTTCTCCAAAACCTCCAAGTGAGGCACTTGTCATAGCTCTCTCCACTTGCCCCTGTCAATAGGCGGAGGAAGATTTTTTTCCCTTGACCTCTCCAGTAGAACGCTTATTTTCGGATGGTTTACCTCAAACCGGCAGAGTACGATACTGGTCAAGGGATTTTTTCCGCTTATGTCTCCTTGATTTCTTTTTATCATGAAAAATAGAACGAGACGTTGTCTTATCTCTCGGAGGACATCATGTCGTGAGAATTTCTCCCTGGGTGCTTTTCTGAGGAAATTACCTACGGAAGTTAAGGGAAGCTGAAAATCTGGAGGAGCATTTAATAAGAGTGTAATCCTTGTCTTCTATAACTTTGTATATGAAGACCCATGTATATATATCTATCTACATGAACTATGTCTCAATGACAAAAACATTATTTTCAAAACATTAACCAGGTTCGAGACTATCAGGCTGAGAGTATAAGAGAACCTCTGTTCAGTCTCTTGGTTTTTCTTCTTTCGTTTTTTTTTTGCCGTAAAAATGTCAAAGGTAAAATAACACTTTGTTACGTTTTAAATATTGGTGTCTTTTGTATCTTTTTCATACCTTACCCTACAAGCCAGCTGAACAAAGTAGATATTTAAGCGGGAGAAGTATGAATGTCTACTCAGTCTAGGGAAAAAAACAGTAAAATTCTATTTATTTTTCCTTTGCATGCTCCAGGGAAAATAAATATACAAATCCCTTTTATACGTTCTATGACAAAAGTCATGAGTCTTACAGCGTCCTGCACGTGAATCCCAACCTGCTCAATGCATTTCCGGCAACGGAAAACAAGACCAGCTAAAATTTGCTACTCACTCAGAGTAACTCCTGGTAAATGTTCGGAATGCCTCAAAGCTCCTAAACATTAATTCCACGCTCTTTTTCCAACATAGTAAAAAAAAGAGTCTCAGAACTATCAATGAGAGTTGGGCTGCCGGACGCTGTAAACTTGGTTACTCTTGCTCTTCACCCTCACATATTCCCTTCTGTTTTCCTATTATTTCCCTCCACACTAGGTTCCATTGAGAGTCCCATAAAATTCAATTCAAGGGATTTACGTCAGCGGAGTCGGACTCAGCTGTGGAACAGAATCTGACAGAAGCTCCTTCTCCAGCCCAGTACATAATACCCCGGCTGGTCTACTGTAATTATTATATTGACTTCAGTAATGAGTCTCACCTTCCATTTTTCCTTCCACGCATTTACATTGGGCTCTCATTTGAAACCACTGTACTTCCTTCAGGAAAAATAAATCTCAAAAATGTATCATTCTCCTCCCTCGTGGACGACCTCTCCTGGACTTCTTATCCTCAACGAATAAAATGTAGATACAGACAGGTCTGAGTTTTGTAGACAAGTTTATTTTCCCTTAAGAAAATAAAAAGGAAAAAAAAATGCGTGAGGGGATTTTTCATTTCCGTACAGTCGCTTCTCAATTTTACCACTATCTTTGACAAGGATCTCAAGTCCCAACTGAGGTTTGAGTATAATTGTTTGAGGGGATCTTTAAATGTGAGAATCTGTCGCTGGTTTTTTTTTTTTTGTTATCTGGGAGTTGATTCCATATGATTGTACATAACCACCGCAGCTGCTCGATAATAAAACCAATAATAATAATAAAAAGCAAAAGCAAAAAGGAAGGAGTATGAAAGGCTGAGAGCTCTGTTTTTTTTTTGAGAACATGCAAGGAGCTGGGAGGGAAAAGCTGAGGCGGACAGGAATTCCGTGGAAAAACACCAAAGTATTTCTCTCTGATCAGGCAATACAACTAGGTGACGAAGAAGTCACACTTGTCCAGCTTAATCAAAAGAGTTGCATGCAATCTCCTGGAATGATTGCCTGACACGGTTTAGTAGACAGCTTCTCCCACGAAGTCCACACATGTACCTACTCATGTGCGTGTAGTCTACTGGATGACCCCGTCAATGTATAACAATAGGGCTATGTGAACGAAAACGACGTACGAAATTCATATATAGTTGTGACAACTCTCCCGCGGCTACATTTCCTCTCAAGCAATGTGAGGAGGGAAAGTGAAGTGAAAGCTGGGGATATGCATCGGACTCGAGTCATAAGAATATGGAGTTTTAGTGTGGTAAGGAGTTACAAGGGGACTTGCTGGACGTGCTGGAAGCTCTACAATAATTCCCCCCCCCTACCAAAAAAAAAAGAAAGTCAAGAAGGAAAGAAGTGGTATGGCGTCGTCACGAAAAGAAACGCTTCAAATCCTTATCGCTGGCTCAAGGGGCTAACGATAAGTTAGTTAATAGTTATTGGATTGAAACAACCAAATTACTGGGTGTTACTCTCCAAATAGGAAACCATATATAACCTTCGTAACTTTTTAACAGTCTTCTCTCCTGACTCTCCCACCATCTACTCCCAGTGCTTAGTCATTCCTTGTTGGGGTATGAGGAGGCCCGGGCATGTTTCTTTACATGCATCCTTCCTCCCGTAAACTTGACCGCCTGTTCCGTCCCAGTGTTCCCAACTGGATCCCTCCCCAATGGAGGGTAATCCATTTTTTTCTCTCTCTCTCTCTCTCGCATTCAAACTCATGGCGTAAGATATTCTTGGAGGGAATTTTTTTTTGTTGAGACAGAGATGAGAGAGAGAGAGGTGACTGTGAGCGGGGAAAGAAAAGTAGAAAATACGATTAAGGAATCTGTGCACTCTCGCACCTCCCTACAAAAACGAGTTTCCCTATTAGCTCCGTACACACACTGGTCTTTTTAAACCCTACCATATGTTCCCCTGACTCTTATAGCCTGACCTTTAAAAAGGTTTTTTTTTATTCATTTTGTAAATAGTTTGTTTAACCAACCAGGATAATTTCATGTTGTTTTTACATGCAACCTCTTTGAGCACTTAAGTCTTTCATAACACTATTTTATTATGTAATTGGGAATCCAGTTTGGGAAAAGCAGAGAGGGCTCTTGCTATCCAAGGCTTTGGCCTCCCTTCCGAAGTTGCTCCTCCGTGCATATTTGCATATTACCCAAACCCACTGACTTGACTTCCCTTTCCAGGGATTTTTACAGGTTTAAATACCATCTCTATAGACATTTAAGCCTCAACTTTCAACGAGCTTTGGCTTATGACCATGTTCGCTCTCTTAAGCTCTGTAACCTACAATTTTAAGCTCCACAACTTTTTTGGTGAGCTACTGGATTTTGTGTGGGAGCTTCACAAACAAATTTGCTTTTTTTTATCTGATTGGGAGAGAAATAGAGAGAGAGAGAGAGAGAGAGGGAGAGAGAGAGAGAGAGAGAGAGAGAGAGTTTGTGTGCATGTGCACGTTATTTCGGTATTAGGTCCTTAAATCATCTCATTCACTAGCGTCAACTTCGTATGATGTAGTCTTCCTAGTTTTCGCATACCAGGAGTGATGTGAGCCTTGTGGTGACTCCGACCTTATGGTACTGATAGTCTCCTCCCACAGTGTTACCATTCTAGGGTACGAAGGCATCTTTCGGCCGAATTAAATCCAGAGTGCAGTGCTCTGAGGAGAGTCCTGACTTCTCCAGTGATATCCTTCAAAATAAAGGATTTGAATTAGTTTCCGTGAATGGATTTTGCATGGGGAATGCTTTTATTCTTTTGGAAGTTGTTTCAAAAGTGGAATCTTGACAGCCCCCTTCTGGCTCCCTGAAAAGACGCTTTTCATAAAGGAAGTATAAAAATGTAACGGGACGAATTAGAGTAATAGGGTCCACATGAGCATACAGCAAGTTCCATTGTTTTCCCGTCCACATTGCACCAAGTCATAGGAAATGCATGAAGACAACTTTTTGGCACGGACTCCATTGACAAAGCCCAAGGAGGGACTTGTGCTCTTTTTCCTTGAACTATGTATGTTAGAACTCTTGTATGTTTTTTTTTTCCTCTCTGTATTTATTACAAGAGCAAATGTTTCCTTCACGCCAGGTTCTCTCCCCCGACTCCGTCGTCTCCATGTGTACAAATATTGAGTTGTCTTTTGTGAGGAGTAGTGAGTGTACTACTGACATGAGAGTCTCCGTAAATACTTAGTTTTTAGTGAAGTAGCCAAGTTTTAAAATTAACATTGTGAATGGTTGTATTTAGCTCTCTGGATAGGAATATCACTGGGAGAAATGTTTGTAAGCTCACTTGAGGATGTTGCAGGTTATTAGGTTTGAATGAGGTGCTATTTTCGACGATTCCAATACATACGGGAGGTTTTTAATGGAACATTTTGCAAGGGAAAATCCTCAAATTGTACCCCTCCCCGAATGGGATTATGAGCTTTGAGTAGACAAATAAATTCTAATTAGTGTAATTCCTGGATTTATGGAACGTCCCCAGCATTAAAGCTTACGCCGTTAAGTGTGAGTGTAATACGAGTAATGATCTTAAAAGATGGGCTCCGAGGCTACTGTGGAGGAGTCAGGGAAGGGTAATTTAAAATTCCAATTGACAATGATGAGAAAGTAGACGTACTTATATATATATATATGAAAGAGAGACAAAAAAAAACTCTTTACCTACTTCGAGGTTAGGGAGGCAGGAGCATTGTTGAGTTTAGTACACAAGTTAGGAGATTCAGGCAGACAGGTAATTGTTCCGTGTTTTAGGACGTCCACAGACGGACTCAAATCCATGAGTGTGTAGCTAATGTGGGGCTGAGCCTTGTATAGATATGTATGTATGTATGAGTCGTGAAGCTCCTCTACACGACTCTTACAAGGTTTTACATGAGCTCGATTAAAACCAGACTCTCCCCAAACCAAACTACTATACGTGAGGTGGCTAAGTAGTAGTAAACTGTAGTAGTAATAATACTGACAACCTCCACATATTTACAGGAGAACCTACCTCATATGCAAGTGTGGACGTGCATACGAAAGCATAGATACACTCCACTGACTATAGATATATATTTATAAATATGCTCCTGCAGTCAGTGTGCGTAATGGACAGGCTCCGCTCTCTCCAGAGTCGTACATATCCCCTAATGAATATTTATATGGAGATGTGTAAGGTAAATTGCATACATGACTGGACGTAAATGAGGTGTAAGTAAAAAACGATTGAATGTTGAATGGAATGTCTCAAGGACTCATATCGACCTTATCGCATCATGTTCTTATCCGAATCTGAAACTGAACAAACGAGTTCGCCGACCCCTGAACTTGTTTCCCACTTGAGTATAGATATATATATGAATGCATCCCAAACACTTATTAAGCATGCACACAACCACCTTTTCAGCTGATTCAATTTTTGAAGTTCACTTTTCAACCACCTGAGAAAGAAATTTTTTTTTTATATTTCTTCCAATAAACTCCAACTTTCCAACCACCCCATAGTATAACCCAACATAGCCATTTGTTACACATTCAGGAACATGAACGCAGACATTCTCATTTGATTACTCAACTTCATATTAAATTATAACTAACAACGTATCATTATTTTATTTAACTCATCCTAGTAATGTACCTTCCATGGAGGTAGAGCTCCAGCTCCATTACAAACACGCTCTCTCTCTCTCTCTCCCAATCTCATCATTGAGTACTTTTAGGCCAGCAAATCCGAGCGTATAGAGAGAGAGAGAGAGAGAGAGAGAGAGAGAGCATCTTGGATAGAGAAACTCGGACCCTCTCGGAAACCTCTTCACGCTTGTTTCATAAAAGTTAGAGAGCATTTCATTAAACTCAATACTTGTCCAGTAATTGGACGTCCGACGCTTAACATTATACATTCTGACAAATAATGATACTTGCTTTTCTTATATGTAAAGAGGGGGGAGAGGAGGAGAGGGGGGGGGGGGGGAGAACCTAAAAAAATTACTCGATCCTTTCGAACCCCACACTTTGATGAGACAATGCAGTCTGGTTTTTCCTGTCAAAACTACTCTACGCAAGATTACCAATTTATCCACTCGTAATATTTAACCTTCTCGAGGCTTTATCGAATTTATTTTGCGTCTAGTCGTGAAAACAATCTATCTACTTTTCAGAATGCTTCCCAAAACTAGTCTCTTCAAGGCACTTGATAGGGATGTGCTAAACTTGTTGTAGGTATAATTACTTGTAACTATGTACAATAAAACACTGCAATTCAAAAAAAAAAACTAGTGGAATATACACTAGCAGCAGTACTTACCATGTACTATATACTCAACCCTCCAATGAATATTTGATAGACGTATATGCAATAGAGAGCCTCAGTAGATATATGTGTAGATACATGTGTGTATGATATCCACACTAATTTGTCTCTCAGGGGAAGTTCCGAAGGTACTCAACGTTGAGAAGTACCTGGAAAAGTTCTACATTTATATACATACCTATAATTACACACTGGCTCCGTGGATTCCTTGGATTGGCATGTGTGAGGAGGAAACCGGTGTTTTGTGTCTAGAATTTATTTTGCTAGGATTCTTGCAAAAAGAATATGTTGCATGTGGACATGTACTTGTATTTGTACCTACACTGACGGAGCGGTTGGCTCGGGATGGAGACATGGGATTGTGGCCATGTGCAAAAGCTACCAGGTAGCCTGACTCTTGCATACTTAATGATTATTATTGTAAGTATAAAGAAGAAGTCAGCTCAACCCCTGCAAGTCAGAGTTGCTCTGCAGCTCTGTCCTTCCTATTGGAGATTATTACATAAAAAGAAGAGATTATTTAGTGGTAAACAGCAAGTGACTCAAGCATAGACAAAGTTATCTGAGCAAGATAGGTCAGGTTGTTGATATCCTGCAGTACACACACACACTACTACTACTACTACTACTATATGCACTGAAAAAAAAATAGGTACTCTTGAAGGGGAAAAAAACTTGGTTCGAAAATATTCCTCAAGACAAGTTAGGAGGACTGCGACTGTTGTAACGTGAGGAGCAGCTGTAGACATTGGAGCAAGTGAGTCGTAGCTGTCATACTGACTCTAATCTTAAATCGATGATAAAAATGAGACGTGCGTGTGCATACGGGAATTTGGTTATACGAGTTGTATTATATTATAGGTGAGGCTCCTAGGGAAAATATTGAAAAAATTGGCATTTTTTTTTCTCTTACTTTTAAATTGCAGTGTAGGCTCACTTTAATACGAGGGTAGAACCGAGAGTATCCACTCCCAATAAATTCAATCTCCTAACAACAAAACAACTTGAGCAACAGTGCAACAAAATTCCCTATCTACATGTGCTGAAAAACACGTACCTATATGAGTGTTGTTGCTCTCTCTCTCTCTCTCTCTCTCTCTCCGCAGCAATTTTATGCAATTTTTATCTTACCTTGGTAATAAATATTATGTTATCAATGTCTTTTTATCCTTCTCTTCTTCTCGTTCAACTTATCACGCCGAGTAATACATCAATAAAGAACAATAGTAAGTTGTTTTTCCTTGAATAAAAATTCGATTGCTGATATTGTGGGGATGTGTTTGTGCCTCCACATTTGTTCAGGAGATAACATTGCTGGGAGAAACAGGACGTTCTTTTAGATTCCCCACACATGCATGTAGTAGTACTTACGATTGAGTATTCTGTATGTGATGGTAGTTTCATTTCTTTTGTAATGACGCTGGCATACAACGCCGATTCCTGGAATCCCTGTAATTATTCCAATACTTATTTACGAATAGTTATTTGAAGGAGCTCGCATGAGTTTGAGCAAGAAGTTCACCTGCTGCTACTACTACTCCTTTACTCCTTTACTCCTTCTGACTCTCTCTCTCTCCCTCTCTCTCTGTCTCTATTATATTTGTACAAGCTCACGACTTGAAAATTGCATGTGGCGAAACAGACGACCCTGAACTTCCCATGCAATGTTGTTATGTGTATGGGTTTTCTCTGTGTGAATTTCAAATGTGAATTTATGTGTAAATTCTTATAGCATTTCTGACTGGACTTGAAGTGCGAATTACCCTATGCGTGTATTTTCTAAGTGCTCTTGAGTATGTCTATATCCTATTTTAAATTTAAATACGGACTTCAAAACTAGAATGTTGAAATCCGTCACTGTAGCTACTATTCCATAGTCCGTACTCAATGAGATGCTGGGGACGGCTAGAGCAAGTTGTTGCGTTGTTAGAGGTGAAACTCTTTGTGAGAGATTCAATGTGTTACAGGGAGTGTGTGTGTGTATGTGTGTGTGTGTGTGTGTGTGTGTGTGTGTGTGAGAGAGAGAGAGAGAGAGAGAGAGAGAGAGAGAGAGAGAGAGAGAGAGAGAGGAAAAATTCGAGGGAAAAGACATTTATTTTGATTGTGACAGTACTAGATATTCCTGGCATTTTCAATAAAACCAACTCGTTTCTCGCGGCTAGCTTGTCATGGACAGAAGGCTGATCGTGAGTGAACAACATGGAGCATGTGAAAAAATTCCCTAGGGCTCGTCAGTCTGCTTGACCGATCTCCCGTCCATGTCTATATTTTCACATGGCATACCAATCTATACTTACAACGTGTGAGTCTCTTCTAGTACTCCCAACCCATCAAGTCCTTTCCTCCAAAACTATACATACTTTACGTTTTATCCGTCTTCTCCGAATGTCTCAAGAGGATCCCTCGGACAATACAAATACTATGACACAAACATGCCATGATAGGTTTTCGAGAAGGACACAAGAAGAGTGTTTCGGGGAAATGCCCAATCATAATCGCATCTCGCATCCACTTTTACACATACTCACATATGTAAACAGACACACACACCCATGTACCCCCTCACGTATGTCCAGGCACATAAGTCCGAGGCATACGACACTAAATGCATAAGTCCAGTGTAAACCTCAGTCCGTAAGCCCAACGTATACACTATAGGATGGAGACACCACCGTATACACTTTATACATAAGAAGCCCAACGTGTAAACTCAATACATAGAGCCCAACGTATAAACTGAAATGTGCCCAATGTGTAAACCCATTGTGATGTGGCGAACTCAGACACATACATATAATTACTCGATTGGGATACAGAGAACCCAGACCTGTAGTACAATACAGGCGTTCATGCAGGCACTACCTCGAAGAAAACACCCAAGGAAATTTTACCGACATGACCATTTTACTGAGTTTGGTGAGAGCAGCTGTAGCACCCGTTATGTAGGATGGTCTTGCCGTCGTAGTGCCTCTCCTGTATGCACATGATGAATATATACCCCGTATCAGAGGAGTACAGTAAGGTCTACATGCACTGTATAAGACGTAGGAATTGACACAAGACAGTCCCTGGAAATTGTACAGTAATAGTGGAGTAAAGTGGTGACCATGTTGGAGATTCTATATACAAACAAATCCGGGAACAAATTACATTTAAGGCGAGGGAATTCGTCTTGTATGACTACAACGCATTTCTGCACTTCTCCTTTGCCCATCTCCTATGTATGTATGTATGTATGTATGTATGTATGCACCTACATGTAGAGGGGAATTTTATTATGAAACTACAGTGGATTTCTCAAGTGTATGTATTGCTCTTTTGTCCGCTGGACGCCCTCACCCAGCCCGAAATGCGATGGTCCTTCCCTTGGACTCCAGGCGAAATGACAGGTTTTATGAAAGGAACTGCTAAGATACTACTCGTAGCGGGATAACTGTGTCTGGAGACGGTAAAGGACAAGTCCACTCCCCTTTCATTTCTTGTCTCTCTCTCTCTCTCTCTCTCTCTCTCTTCTCTTCTTCTTCTTCTTCTTCCACTCTCTCGCCGTCAATGTGTAAAGTGACTTGGAGTGAAGTGAAATATATGTTAAGTGTTTGGCGTAAACGTAACCTTAGGCTGTCCTACTGATGTGCGTGATCATAAAAGACGGAGCAAGGTTCATGTCAAAGTAGGGGATTGCACGGTTGGAGAGGGTTGCTTAAAAAGAGATCTCTGGGATGACATACCTGCTCATAGAACACATTAGTTCCACACTGCTGCGAGCCTACAAGTGTTCCTATATTGGTTATAAATGAAGGATATATGAGTCAAACTTTTCCAATTTACCGTATGTAGCTTCAACCTATCACAATATATTTCCACAAGTGCCTATTCATGGCATTGCACAATCAGTACCTTTTCTACTCCATCCCTCCTCCATCACTACACTTGCTCTTAACTTCATACTCAATTCCGTCTGTTCGGTGCTCCAACTTCCTTTCAACTCTCAACAGCTCAGGAGTTTCTCCAGCAATAGACACTTGTACAATTCTCCGATCCGAGACTCCTTCTTCTCTCCTAATCCCTAAATATTTCCCTCCCCTGAGCTCTGTGACTCTCTCTAATTTTTTACACGTGTTTTAATTTCCTCCGGTGAGTTTCTAATCATGCCATTAATCAATGCAAAAATCCAAGGAAAGATTAGATTTTTAATCAAGTAATGTGGAACCCTTCCCTGAAACTCTCCTGTTTATGTTCGAACAAAGGATACATCTCCACTTGTCTTCCCCTTTTACACTTGAGTACCTCCAAAATCCTCAAGTGTGAGGCTATTTTGTAACATCCTGAACAATGAAGCACAAAAGTTGGTTATATATATATGAATTCCCGAGGAATATTATTTCCATTACCAGTTAGCTATGTACATACTCCTCTTTCCATATAGTCCCCATCAGAGCCTCTACTGCTGTTTACCTCTTGCTGTGCATGAATGACAATTTATTGAAATTATGCATTCGCACGTTTTCACCATAGCTACTTCAAGACCATTAATGTGTACATACCCTCTATGTGTTCTGTATCCCCGTTCCAGGCTATCCCCCCTATGCTTCTTACATTACGAGAAGTAATGTTCCGAGATATGTACACACACTCCTGGCGATACTGAACCTTCATGTATTTATTCGAGCCTTCTGTGCATACATAATTTATAATAGGAAAACATACCAGGACATGGTTGAGTACATTACTTACTGGTCTTATATTACTTTGTCATTGTTTCGTGGGTACTTGAGTACCTCTTGTTGTGGGCTATTGTACAAAGGTCTGGGAAGTAAAATCCGTGGAAAGTCCTGTGTTATGTATGTAGAACTATGTATGTTCTGGATGTGTAGCACGATGTTCTATATGTAGCACTATATTCTGGATGTGTAGCACTATGTTCTGTATGTTGCACTATGTTCTGTATGTATGGAGTGGGATGGTAGGAATTAGCAAGTAAACATGGTAGTACCTTTCGACACGACGTACATCCATAGACCCATGCATAGTGTAGGGAGAGTATACCTAAGGGAAGAATGCTGGAAATGTGAATTTAGTAAATCTGAGATTCAAGTATACGGAGTGAAAGATGAGCTGCTACAGGGCAAAAAAAGGCTATGTTGGCGATGGTGTAAAATGAGTAAGTGCAGTTGTACGCGGGAGTAGACAGACGGAGTGTTCCCTTCTGGAGCCAGGCGCCATGGGGTTCCATAATAATGTTTTGTCTATGAAAACTGGGTCCTTTCTTTCTTAATGGTGATACGGTCAGGCAGTGAGATGAAAAAGCTAAGAAAAGGAAAATGTTTGTGGGCTATTCCACGCGTATAGCTATACAACACAAGTTAGAGAGAGAGGGAGAGAGAGAGAGAGAGGGGGGGGGGAAGAAGATGAAGTGAAATGAACTGAATTGAACTGACAAGCTTCCCTCCTCATCTATGGTCTTGTAAAATTTACGCACTTGCACGACCTTTATTTTACTATTTCTCCCGTCTCATATTGTCAGTTTTGAGGGGAGCCGAGTTTATAACTCTGACTGGCCAGGACTATCTATAAACCACATACTTGGGATATGTAGGTGTTACAAATCGACTTTGAAGTCTACTACATGGGATATGTATGAGTGGGGTAAGGTTGAATTTCTACCGTAAATCATCTCCTCTATTGGAATGTTACTGGGGCTAACCAGCTATGATGCTGGGACTCCACCAAATAAAAACAATAATGCCTTTTTTCCTCCTCACAAAAAGCACAGTCAAGTGAGGGATTCAGGGAAGGATGGCGTATCGATACAATGTCAAGTTGATGAAAGTTTAGTTTCCATTCAACTCATAACACATTTACGCATGTTTAGAGCTATGTCCTTCCAATCCCCGAGAATACCTTTGAAGGATACCCAAGGGTTCCGTGAGGAACGAACGGTTCTCAGACACTAGGCACACTGTCCCTATGCCCGGATAGGCTCTTCTCTAAATCGTTCAAGACGTCCCTGCCACTGCCCAACCTGACTCAGGCAACACTCACTCGGAGGAAAAGCATAAGGTGGGATGGTCCCGCCTGTCGGTTCCTTGAGCAAGTGATGTGACGGATAGTGATTTCATTGTATTGTCCGCTTCTTTAGCCACGGTTTAAATATGTATCTTCATCAGAACTTAACACTCTTTATGTATTTCTCCTCACGGCCAGTCTCCCATGCTCCTCTATTGAGACTCATGTATTTCTATTGACGCTCAGACATCATATGCATTTCTATTAAACCGTCCCTGTCATACGTGATTCCATCAATCTTCCCAAAGCAATATGTACATACTTCCAGTGAGACCGGGGAACATTTTTATCTACTGCTGTATGTACTCACATTTCCATGGGATCTTCATAAATGCAGCCTCATGTGTCAGTGTATGTACGCAATTAAGACGGGCCAGGGCTCTGAAAGGGTTCCGGTATTACCCGGCTGGGTCACAGACTATGAGCCCGGAGTCAGAACCCAGTTACACTATTCTTCTAATTCTTATTCTTGTTAACATATAATTACTCAAATTCTTATCATGAGCTGAAAGCACTCAGGAAATAAGGGACAAATCCTTGAGGGAAACTGTAAATTCACCTGTACTGGGGCAACTTGAGTAATATCAAGAGCTCAGATAGCCTTGAGACAGTCCCTGGCTCATGTGTTGAAAAATAAGTGTGTTGAATTGTCAACAGGTAGGAACGTACAGAATAGGATTTAGTACTGAACTGTATATCTGGGTGTAGTGAAATAGTCTGGGATTGGGAGTCTTATTTCTAATTAATTTTAATTAAAAATAATAATAAATAAATAACTGCATGCCACGGGAGTTAAAATGGATTTTCTGGTGTACAGTTAGCATTGCTATTCGAAAGCAGAGGATGTTTGAACTACTGCAAAAATAGTTACTGTGAGTCATGTTAAGGCACAATTACAGGTGGTTATGTAACGTGTTAAATTATTTACAGCCCCATCATCATGAGATGATTATGTATATTAAAAATATGACAGAAGCTCTATTGTATCTACATGAGGGAGCAAATACGGAAAACACCCTTCGTTCAAAAGTGAGCCCCTGCCTCTGGACCCTTTTCCCTAATTGTAAGCTGCCCTTACTGGCTTAGTTGTACTTAGGGAGGAAATGTCTGTTCTGGAGTTAACTGTAAGTGTTGTTTGTTATGCATGCCAGGGCTCCAAACTTGCACTTTCCTTGGAACAAGTTTGACCCTGATAGTAAAAATCGATAAATCTTGTAAAAGTAAAATGACTCTGACTTGGCACTCATGAATTATGAGAGCATTGTTGACCGTTATTATTTTCTAGAATTGAAAACCCCCATTGTTATTGACAATGTCGACTATAGAGTGTTTTGAGAGGAGAAAAGCCCAAGCTAGTACTACACCTTCCTGGTAATTCCATTGTAAACAATTCCATTGTGAACAAATAGGGTCAATTCACTAGGTATTATGTTACTCTTCATTATTCTCGGCATAATAATGACAGTGATTTTACAATGGAAGTCAGAATTCCCCCCCCCACACAACAGCCCTCCACTGCACTCCCAACTATCGGTGAGATCAATGGTTCTGGGCGAGGGATACCAGAATAGGATCTCTCTCACGAATGCAGATGCAGTGTCATAAAAAGTGCAAGCTCCGGAGAGATTTTGCAATAAAATGTCCCCCATGAGTTCAGTGAGAAAAGGCCGTTAGAGTCGGGAAGCCCTGAGTGGTCGTTTTATTATAGAATCATACTCAATTCTCACATCAACTTAATTCCAGCTTGTTAGAAAAAAAATTCAGGGGTAAAAAAAAAGCTGAAATGACTTGGAAAGCTTAGGGGGTTTGTCCAAGGAGTTACACTACTATTGTACACTTCAGACACATGTAAGACCGGAGCCATAATTTTGGATTTAAACGTCTGAAATTTAAGGCAGAGTCGTCATTTCCTTCCACAAAATCTCTCTTTTCTTCACTTGTAATTTTTATGAAGTCAGGAGGGACAAAGGTTGGAGAGACTTTCCTCCCATTTCATAATAATTCATTGGAGCGGATTTATGTGGCGTTTAGAGACTGGATTGTTTCCCGTCTTTATGAACCGTAGCTTGGAAGACCGGGTGCAGATTAGAATTCTACAAGGAGAGTGCTTAAAAGAAGATATCTTTAACGCAATGACTTAATGCTTTAATGCTGACACCATCATAACAACATGGGAGTGTATAAGGACGCCTTGCAATCCGAGAGGCTAAGGCAGAGAGTCAAGACTCGGGACCCTGAGCTCTGTACTTACAGAGAGAGAGGAAATGCAAGTGTAAGCAAGGGACTAGAAATAAAAAAGAAGTTGACTTGAAAAAAAAAACTAAAAATGGTTTGTCTCGTGAATTTCCCCTAAAATTTCCCCTAAAGCGCTCCAAGATATTTGTTAGTAAATGTATTCTACATCGGGAAGGCTATGTCAGGAAAGTTTACGTGGTTGTTTTAAATTTTTACGTCCTCTCTCTCTCTCTCTCTCTCTCTCTCTCTCTCTCTCTCTCTCTCTGGTGTAGTCGTCGAGGAGAACGAGAGGTATGGAGATACTCTCGAGACAAAAGTTGATGCTACGATTAATTTTCGAGTTTGTTTTTATACAGTCTTTGTGCAAGGACTAGAGGGGTTTTATTTATGAGCTCTTTCCCTTCCTATTCCATGTTATCTGTTTACTTTTATTGGCTCGAATTGAATGGTTTTCCCTTCATCTTCTCTCCTTGTTCTTTCTTCTTTCTACAAAACTCTACCTTCGAGCCATTTTCAAGCCCAAGTGTCAAATCACTGTCTGGACCCACCTTTTACTGCTTAGCTTTGATTTCCCAAAGAAACTCTTTCTTCCTCATGTCCATGGTACAATAAATGAGCCTCTTATACAGTCAGGTCTCCGTCAGTCTCCCAGGGTTCCCTACAGCCAATGACGGATCCATACCCTGTCCTCGCGTGCCCTGAGCCTATAGGGTGGTTTCATTGGAAGGAACAAAACATTCAAATAAATTAAGTAGAAAATTCAGGGGTGCTCTCTCTCTCTCTCTCCTCATGTAATAAGAAATTACCTCTCCGCATGTTTATTTGGAGCAGTGCGGGTTTTGTAACTCTTCCATATTAAAAGGAGACACTGAACCTGTGGTTGGCTTATATTATTATTCGGGAAGTACCCCCTCCTCTCATTTGTATAGGGAGGCGTACCACTGGGGTGTCCTTATATGAACATATATATAATTTCTCCTCAGTCTCCTCCACTTTGTTACACTATTCCTTTTGGAGACTCATACCATCGGGACTCTGTCGCTCGGAAAAAGTGTAGAGCCAAGAGCCAAGTCAGTAGCAGGTGGCGGGTGACAATGACTGTTATTACTTCTATTCGGATATTTAAACATGGCTTGGATTGATAATAGGAGGAAATGCCACTCCTCTGGTTTCATTATCTCTCCGATGTTTATATTTAACTTGTATAGGACTTTTGAGAAAAAAAATAGCGGGATGAACATGAACAGCATTTCTCTATAGAGGAACGAGCTGGCACATATACATAGGTGTCACTTCACTGGTATAGACTCCTTCGCGCGTGGACTATTTGAAAAGAATTTAGTGCTAAAAACTTGAAAAAGAAAAGGGTTTAGTGTCTCTGATAATATTATTCCTTTGAATTTACTTTGCTAAGTTAGAGGCAGTGCTGAGGGATACATGGAGCTATTTGTGCACATGATATTGTTTATTGTACTAGTGTTTTATTTCGTTTCCATTATGCATTTAGGAAGGAAATTTGTATGGAAGGATGTGGAAAGTATTCTTCGGTGAGAGAGAGAGAGAGAGACAGAGAGAGAGAGCCAGAGAGAGAGAGAGAGAGAGAGAGAGAGAGAGAGGAAAATAGAAGTAAAACAGACGTTTTATGGAGGAACGTAGGAGAAGGAAGAGTCTCAATAGAATAACGTGAGAACGAATAAAAACAGTGTAGCAAGAGACGAGGAAGACACAAAAACATTTACTTTATTATGATAAATGAATTTGGAGTATTTGTAAATACGAAAGAAAGACAGGAGAGAGAGAGAGAGAGAGAAAAAAAAACGGGGAGTTGTGAAATGTGGATGAGTCTGTAAAGGACGTTACGGAGGAGACGTAGTATTTAACATCACTCTATTCGACTTGTTTTGGTTTTAATTCAACAGCCTAAGAGAGGATTTTAGCTCCCGTGGGCTGCATCCAGCCTATTATTGCACTGGCTTTTTGAATACAACATTCCTTCGTGATTTGATGTTGAGAGTTGATGTGTGATGCATATCAGCCTGCTCGACACTTTCCTGCTTCTGTATTCCATGCTCTTGGCAATGTATACCTACAGCTTCACAAAAAGAAGCTGCTAACTTCAATGTTGAATACCTGTCCCTAGTGTCCCCTTTATCTTATCACAATTTACTTTACTCGCCTCACTTGCCTTTTGCCTTCATCCTTTTTTTTCTCCTCTATCACTCACTCCAATCCTCTTTCTTCCTTTGGAGCATTTTAACTCTTGAATATGACCAAGTCCTTCTTTTCTGCCGTATGCATCTCTCTCTCTCTCTCTCTCTCTCTCTCTCTCTCTCTCTCTCTCTCCTTCTCTCCTACACAAATTCAATGAACACTGACAATCTTCACGCGCGCTCACATAATCATTTTCACAAAAGGACGAGGCATAAGGGAAGGCCTGTAAGTCAAAAACAGACGGTGTGGACAATGCTGATGTAAATTTTTCCTTGAGTAAATTCTTCCAGTATATAGGTCTTCCTACCGCATTTTCCAAAAGGGGACTAAATCTGTCTCTCGTATCTTCTCTCCGTGACGATCTCACCCTGCATAACGATTCTCAAAACAACTTATGTGACGCTACTCAGGTTTCTGTCAACATCTTCGATTTTGTCAGACAACCTATCGGAATTTTCCGTAACGTAATGACTTCATTCTAATCTTTCGCTCTCTTGCTAATCTCCTCCTTTAACTCTCCTAAACACAGTTAGAACAAGTTTCCAACCTCCACAAACCTGTTAATAGTTTTTTTCATCAATTTTTATAAATCCATTCCAAAACGGAACCCTTCACTGAGGGATCTTTAAGTAGTTACACTCGCATAATGGGTAAATTTCCTTCAAACCTCAACCTCCTGTCATCGATTTTCCTCCACGAAACTCGATTTGAAACTATAAATAATGAAGAGTACAGTTGTAACATGGAACTATGATTTTTTTTTCGAAATTCTTTTTATATTTCAAAATAAATTACACTTGTGGGGGTCACTCAGGAGCAAAATCCTAAATACCAAGGTCATCGGAAGTGGGTACATTAATTAGGTCAATAACAGTCCAAGATTCAAAGCGGAAAAGGCCAAACGCATCTTTGATGTGATTGGAGTAAGTAATCAAATCATGTCACTGCATGTTCGTCAATTCTGTTTTTAGTATGAAGCAAATCAGACTACAGGGCGCAACGGTATAGTTAAACATAAATAATAATATGTACGATATTAATGTTTACTTGCTCAAGAAAGCATATTTTGAATAGGATTTTTATGCAAACTGGAATGTCCATTTTGGGCCAAAATGTAGATTTGCATTGTCACCGAAGCACTGTACTTGGATTTTTATGTTGCAACAAAACGAATTGTTAGAACTCTTGAATTTAAAAATAATTTCTAGCTTGTAATTCTCAAACGTTTGAGTTTGAGAAGTTTTTGGTCCCTCGTGTAAAATAGTGGAAAGTGGACTAGTGTCGTTTTACATCTGTGCTCCTCAAATGTCCCATAAATCCAGAGCACATTGCATAACCCTAGCAAACAAGGTGTGTGTAATGGGGAGCTTCATCATAATAACCGCTCATTACCATTTAATGTTATGAGTAGTAATTACGAGCGCAACTTTAATGAAGACACAAAATGACTGGAAGCCGAACATTCCCTTGGTATTTACAAATGCCATAAATACAAAAATAATATATATATAGATATAACTAGGGTTCAATTGCATGTAATAATATAGATTTTATTAGTCAATACGACCTTAAGCCCTCCGAGCCATATTTCATATGACAAGAGCTCCTTCTGCCTCAGAAGTGGTAGTGAGGATATTGAAAAATTAATTAAAATGGTTGGGCCTGAAATAGAAATTCCTGGGTGAGAAGTGAGTCCATGGAGTGTGAGAGATATGTGTAATATTTGAAATAATTTATGTTTATTTTGTAGTCGAAAGTTGCAATGAAATTTATTGTGTTATGTGTCAGCATAAATGTGAAACGAAATGCAGACTTTGCAATTTGGAAACTATCTTAAACCTCAAATGTAAGTTATGTTAAGTATTTATCATGCGGATGGGTTATGTATGCTGATAATGATACCTACTGAAGAGGGAAAACCAATTACACATCTTGATCCCGCAAGTATCCAAGGTTCTGGAGAGTGCATTGACGTAAAACACTGAGCACTTATACGAAAACTACTTACGTCCTCTCCCTCCTCATACATATGGAGTCAGTCAGCGGTAGTCAGAGGAGATGGGTCTCCTCACGGCGTTATGAACTGATGGGGTTTGGGAGTGAGAGAGAGAAAGAGCAGGAGTCGTCCTCCTAGTATGTCCCTTACATATGGATTCTCCATATGCACACAGACATATGTACATATGTATATACCATCCACTCTGATAAGGAGTAGCAAAGCTCCCCAACTTCTAGACGTGCTTTACTCCATGGAAATGTAATAATGCAGGAATGTTGAATGTCTATTCATAGTTTGTTGGTAGGTTGGGATGGAATGATAACCCTACTACTGTTGGTTTGACTCCCTGTAAAAAAAAAAATATATATCCTCAACTGAAAAGTGAAAACGTTTCTAAGATAGTAAACTATACTCAGAGGGAACTAAAGAGTCGTCGTATCCTTGTGTCAGTACATGGTCAATCATTATAGTAACAAAACCATTCCTCCCTGACTTCTCTGTTTACAATGAACATTTTACAATCATACTTTACGGTAGATAAACAGATAGTCATGTTCTTCTTAACTCCCTTGCAAACACATCATCTTCTCTAACTACTTCCATTTACTCAAATATCCCCATACATAAGGACACTGTTCCAGTGATGCTCTCCTTCCCTACTGTGTTAACTTTTGGGGACTCAAAAAAAAAATTGTTACATGCTTCACAATCACTCTCCTCTCTAGAATTTGAACCCCTTGTTACCAGTGTTCTCCCAAATTATGGAAACTGTCTGCAAAGGGAGAGAAAAAAAAGTATTAGTTTAAGTACCTGCAGTTAGCTACCAGTTACGTACTAAAGAATAACAACGTTACATACCCTCATTTACTAGGGCCCAGTCCGTAGTAAAAATGTAGGAACTGGAAGGAAATTAAAGTGAGTGAAACTATGTATGTATATATTTTAAAAGTCCCAGCCTACACACACACACACACACACACACACACACACACACACACACACACACACAACATGAAGTCAGTACGGTTGGCATGAAAAACTAGTTACGGCAATTCTAAAAGAGTACTAAAAACTATGTGAGCCTTTAGTGGCTTTACAAGCTAAAGTTACACTTATGCAAGCTCGGGAAGGACACTACAGAGTCACAGGCACACCAATAAAATCCCTGAGACAAAATATAACTCTTATCACCAATCGGATGCTCCTCTGCAAGACCAAAAATATTATTAGACATGGTTTTACGAACAGACTGGAACTGGAACATTGATGGTCTCAGATCCTTCCATGAACTGTTCAAGTCTCGGTTTGTGTGTGTATATCTCAGAGTCCTCTCAGAAATAGCTACGGTGTCATAACAAAAAGCTACAGGAGATTACAACAGAGTTACATACATATACATTGGTTTCGAAATTAGCTCCAGTATCATCAGAGAGGCATGTATGTACATATGTCCGTGAAGATGTGAGGACATGCCCCGGAGAGTGTTGGGACAAAGTTGTAGTGCTATCAAATAGGGTAGGATTACTAGGTTATATAGAGCAACTGCAATCAGACGTATGTACATGACGGGCTGGCAGTGCCAGGCACAGACAATTACGAAAGGCATCTTCTGGTAACATGTTTCAAGTGTGAATAGCTACACTACAGTTTTCTTCATGTCTTTGTTGGTCATGTTGTTACACATCGTAAAACTATCACATGATTCGGGAAGAGCAGCACGGATCGTTTCCAAATCCTCCGTATCATGTATGTCATTTGGAATTCTCACATGCCCTCCGTACGTTTAGCTTTTTTTTTTCTTCGTCTTCTTCTTCTTCCTCTTATTTATCACAAGAACTTGTCTCGCTCTGGAGTACTCCACTGTACATAGGGACCACTTTGCATATGACAATAATGCTGGGATGCGGTAGTATATATTTCTCAATTCGAATGATGGGTCGTTCCGTGAGAGCAGGTGGAGTTTAAGGACGGAGTCACATAATCCCCACCTGGATACTTACGCACAGTCCGGCTCGAGACGGCAGATGAATTGGAGATTAACAAGATTCATTTTTAACCATATGAAATATAGATAGATTGTGGCCATTGGACAATGCGGAGATGAACTGGGATGTGAGTAAGGATGAACAAGGGAGAGTGAGTCCGGACACACACAAAAAATAGTATTTTCTTGATTTTCTATACATCCTCCTAAGCTTTATCATACCATTCCATGGTATTGGCGGATCAAGTGAATACAATAATGGACAATAGGAAACGGACAAAAAAACTCTGACGTACTACTCCATGCCGAAGTCACTTGTCTGGATTTCTGCAGATTGACCACTACTCTCCTATGTAAGGACTATGGAAGGCATTCCCGACTTCATGGCATGATACCACTAAATGCCTCTTGTATGGGATTTGAAAGAGTTAGAGCTCCAGTGCTTGAGCAAGGATAGAATTGTACGCAGTTAGAAAAGCAACAAGTGGAGGAGGGGGGGAAAAATATCAACCTAATTGTGAGAAGTGTTCTTTAATTTTCTCATGTATAAGTCAAAAGGATTTTTCTATTTTTAGAAGAATCCTGTCGTTCACGGAGTGTACAGTAGTAGTAGTAGCTCCTTAGAATTTGTATTTCCTTCAAAATTCCTATAATTTTATTAACGCTTATTTTACAAATCCTGGATATTACATGAAAAACATTTTTAACTTCATAGTTCATTTTTACAATTTGTTTCAAAATCAGAGTATAAAGGTGTACTTTGATTTTCATATAAGTAAATATCGTAATAGTCGAAACATACGGTTCTATTTCTCAGAGTCGTAAACTTAGATACGTGAAGTTACGTACAACGGTTCTTAGAGTGCACAATGTCATGTGTGCTCCGCACATAAGGGCTATTATATAAGTTACTCAAACTGTAAATTGTTATTGGTGGAAAGCTGAAGTAGTTTTATAATTGAATAGGTAGACAAATAAAACTTACACAATTATGCGAGGTACATACATGCTCACACTGCTTATTAAAGTTAAATTAAATGGGATTTGTTAAAATTAAATATGCATTAAATACTTGTAATTCCGACTATTTATATTTCCCTCTTTTATGGATTGACTTGAATCATTACCATCCACGCTGGGCTGTTCTTCCAGTAGTGCTTGTAATGTACCTATGTATAGCTATAAAAAGTGAGGGTGGCTCTGGCTTGATAATTTAAAGTACAAAGATCAGAGGAGATTCACATTCTGTTTTTAAAAACAGTTTTTTTTTATTTCCCTCCTTCCTATAGAATTTTGGTGTGATTCTTTTTGCCACGCCACATAGACAGTAGTAGGGTGGGTTCCCTTGCCTTTTCCTATGGATGGAATTGCATCTCGTACTAAGTGGGAAAAAATCTTACGGTTGCGAGCCAGACTCATCCTTGTGCGTAATAGTTATGGATACCGGCTTTTGGTAGTAAGAGAGAAGCGGAGTAAGAAATTTTTGGGACTGGTACTCACCGTCCCATATGTACACACATTTGAGAGGTTCCCAAAAGACCGAGGAAGGAAATCTTAAATGAACCTCAGAGGGGATGGACGTGAGTTGCCCTCGGCGAGGCATTCATATAACATACTCTGTATGTATCAAGTTGAGCATTAATCGTCTCACCACAAAGGCATCTCCATCCCTCTGTACAAGGAATCCCAGTAACCAAAGTAGCCCAACGTATTAAAAAAGGTTACTTACGAGTAACTATTATGATTACAAGTGGTCTTTGTGTATGAACCTACCATGAAAAGTACAAGTGTGTAGGACTGTCACACCTGTACCTACCTCTTCTTTCCGTCTCTCTGTACGACTGTCTAGTGTAACTACACACACAGGTGCATTTTTACGTGTGAGCTGGATCGGAGCACCAGTGACTAGTAGCTTGCACGTATAGGGTCGGGCGAGGATGAATCGGTTATAATTTACACGCTGGTAACGTAACTTGACGTAGGTATGCCAGTTGAGTAAAAATATTTCAATAGAATTCACACACACAAAGCCCTCTCGTCCAGGAGTACAGAATGGGGATAGAAATGTGTATAGAGTTGCTTTTGACAGAGTTTTCGGCCGAGAGCTGACTGTGTGAGTGAAAACCTTTGGGGTACCGATTGATGCATTGAGAGTCATATGCAAAGCATGTGTAAAAATCTTGGATGGCTTACTCATCCTCGTCCCTATCTAATGTCAAGGAGTGCATATGGAACAGATTACAATGCATTATACTCACACATTAAAATACTCACATTGAAACTCCATGGTATGCAAGTCATAAGTAAGTGCACAAGACACACGTACGGGAATGAGTAGCAATAATAATAAAAACACATGAGAGTACACACACACACATATATACATAAATACATACATACATACATACATACATACATACATACATACATACATACTAACATACATACATACACAAGCCCCACTACTACAGCTCCAACTATATCCCAGAGAGCAAGGAGTAATGCATTGTGGAGTACCCAGTCTGGTGCAAATGCATAGAAACTCCTCCTAAAACCCTACCTTTTTTATAATAGTATATACATATATCTACAGAAACCGGCAAGAGCATATTGAAATTACAGAGAAAATCCAAGAGTACAACAGAGTTGGTGTATAATAGGGAGACACATATACATATCTACATACACATCTATAAATGTATACTTATATATATAGGAGCTCACACATGTGCCTCAATGCAAGTAGCTCCTTGACTACAATGTCGCTGTAAAATAATGCATTGAAAATGCAGATAATGTGAGTACATAAGTGTTACATGACAATACACACACACACACACACACACACACACACACATTGAGAAAACATTGGAGTAAGTAAAACAGACACGTAATATAGATACAACCCAACACATACAAATACTACTTAAAAGAGTGTGGAGGATGGAAGAGAGCACAAAAGAGTTGTGTACGAACCTGTATTACGTTATTAAAATACCAACTATCATCATGCATATTCTCGTGCTCTGTCAAGGTTACTACTCCTATTATGTCTTCTACGCTCACTGTTGTTACAAAAAAAATCATGACTGGTTGCACCAGACCACTTCTTTTCCATCTACATTTTTCTCTTCCTCTCTTCTCCTATCCTATAGTCTGCTCTACTCTGGGCCTGGTGCATGCATAGCTATTTCAATAGACTGCAGTCTATACAGGTACAATGAGTTCTGTGGAAAAAGGCTTTTTGCTCCGATGACTCTTCTCTCATTTTCATTCCACCTTTTGTACAACTACACAATTTCCACATTTAATGCACACTATCCTGTACGTCCACACTGTACTTATAGTCCCTCCTGTAATGCATCCAACCTTCATATCTACTCCTCTTCATGCACACACACACACACACACACACACACACACACATACACATACACACAAATATGTATATAGATATATGTATATACTTACATATACCTATAGATATACACTTATAAATAGGATACACACGTAATGTTCGTGAGCATGCAACCCTACCCACAGGCGTACATACGACGATTGTAGTAATAATTACAACAACATACGCTCAAACTACCTGCTGGACTGATAGGAATACTCAGTTTTAGCACTACATAGCGAATTCATATGGGAAAGATCCATCTACTCAGAGAAACTAAAGCCATATCCAAATAAACCCATACGTGAGGTACGTTTTACACTATAAATATGTACCTGCCTGGGGGAACCATCCATGAGAGTACCCATCTGCATACACAGAGACTGAACATAAGGAATTCACAGGGGCATATGTACATGCCGTGAGTGTGAGACGAGAGATAGTCAAGTGGCGGGTTTACTCCAAGTTGAGAGAGAGAGAGAGAGAGAACCTGACTCCTATGCATTCAGAGTGGTTTCCTTGGTATTACAACTTACTACTACAACTACTCCTACTACTACAACAAATACGTACTTGAACTTGGTGAATAGCACTGATGATTATAGATAATGCAGTATAATAGTTGGAAATTTACGCTCAACTATTATTCTTTGTGAGTAAGTGAACGACTGGGGATATATAGACTCAGCCTGGTTCACAATACTCACGAAGACAGAGAGAGAGGGTGGTTCCATAGTAAATTCTTTCCCATCCATCGTATAGTAAAGGGGAACGTTACAGTTCCACTGCATACACACAGCCTCTTCTTTCTTATTCTCTTCTCTCTGGAGTGCACGCAGACAGTTTTGTTCCCGTGGATAGTAAAGTAGTAAAAGAGAGTTTCGTGTGTATGTGTGTGTGTGTGTGTGTGTCTGTGTACGAGTAGTATCTACACAGGACCAGTCATTTTTTCTTACCCATCCAACATTACTGTCAAGCCCCAGTCGTTGGATAAAAGAGTAGAGCAAACCCACTGTACACAGTATCTACTCACTCAAGCTCCAAGCCCGGACCCAAAAGTGAGTGCAGTACAAGAGCGAACAGCCCTCAGAGTTCTCGTCGAAGGAAACAAGGAGAGAAGTTGAAATCCAATCTAATCATCAGTTGTTACCTGCATTCCTTGCCGTGCAGGTGTACATAGGAGCGCCTGTCATACCCATTGAGTGTGTCTGTGTCTGTGTGTATAGTTTTGTGAGCCAGAGTGAGAGAGAGAGAGAGAGTGTGTGTGTGTGTGTAAAAACTTTAACACATTCACATATCTCAGGATCAACCTGCCTCCCAATATATACATACTCTTTCTCCTTTTAAAAAACTCTCTGGTTGAGAGTACTCTCCCCTGCAGTACTACTGCGGATTCCAATATACATTATATCCACAATAGCAAGGTTCAGTCATCATCATCATCGTCAATCTCCAGATTTTTTTTTCCCATTGCTCCGAAACACCATACACAAAAACAGCACCTTCCATCTCTATCGCGATCAAAACACAAAAGGCAACTTGCCCGACTTGCTGTCGTCTTTTTTAAATATTCAACAATCTATATAGAGACCTATATCCCGTTTGTGTGTACATGTGCAGTTTGGCATTTCGAAATTCATTTAAGACTTGAAAGGAGATTCAGTTTGGTGAAGGATCGTGACAGAAAAGTGACAGTACTTCAACTACATTTTTTTTGGGGTACAAATCCATCCTTTCATACGGAATTCAATTTAGGAAATCTTAATTTTTCAACGGGTCTCGCACGTGACTGTAAGTTCTAGTAGGAGTAACTGTACATTTTGTGTCTCTGTGATTCTACAATCCCCACCCCCCCCCTTTCCTTCGTTAGATATTCCAAATTTCTAACAATCCATTCACATGCAGAGACTTACGTAGGCTTGACTCTGTCGGAGACGGATAGCGTTTAAGAAATTCGTTCCAGTTGTGTGAAGCCTTTGTTTACTCGATTAGTTTGCGAAAGATTTTGAATGAGTTGTGTTACAGTTCGTATCTGCGATTTCAAGGTGATTGCAGATTGTTTGACTTGGAACAGTTCAGAGACAAAGGGATTTGTAAGTTTAGACTTGTTTGGATTCACTAATTAATTAATTAGACCTTTCGGAAGACAATTGTTGTAGAGTTGGTGGCGGAGGAAAAAATGTAAACAGAACATGTTCCTACTTAGTGTCGTCTCCATTGTGATTGGAGACGGTGGGAATTTCTCGAGTCAGGAGTTTCCCTCACAAACCCTCTGACCTTTTTGGAATATATATTAATGAGCTCTCCGCCAACTTGTGACGGATTCTGTACTTCAGGGGGAATAATAGTATCCTTAGTATTATTATTTATACGAAGGGTATGTATCTATGTATATCCAGATTTTCGGGAAGGAGAGCTTGTTATGATTTTTCCCTTGTGCAAAAACCTCCTCATCTTTTTGTGAGTGTTGGAGCTGGGCTGTAATCGTTATTCACACTGAGATGATGAGAGGGATGCACGTGAGTTCCAAGATTTTTCCCACTTGTGAATTATTTAGCTCCGTTGACAGAAGGAACAATCAGGGAGAGACGGGTCTCTTGACGGTGACAATTAGTCAGGCATTATAGTAAATCAGGAGGAGACTCAGTCTGGAAGAGTATCTCTCTGTCTCTCTGACTTTATGCATAGATACTTTACTTAGAGCTCAATTTACAATGAATATTTTTTCCCCTCCTTTGAAAGACACTCAACCATTTTACATCTCAATGAAGTTGTGGTGACATTTTGGCAGACAGCAGGCTTGATGACATTCAGTCTGCTTTTGTCTCCGTCTGTCTTACGTTCGTTCCGTCGTTGTATGTCTTCTTTCAATATAACTTCCTGTCTAGTTTCAATTTCCTTTACGAACATGAATGAAGGATTGACAGCCCACCAGAACCGCTCCTTGTGCCATCAAAAATAAATGAAAGTTATTTACCTTATTGGAGGAATCCTGTGCTCTGAGTTTTGGATTTTATATTGTAACCAAAATTATTAGAGTTTTGTCCTTGACTCAAAAATTGTAGCATTCTTAAATATCAGGATTGGGACGGAGCTCTATTGTCATGTACTGATCATATATGGATTGAGGTTGGGAGGACATGGGAATAATTATAAAAATCTTGTGGTTTATTTTCAGGACCTAATCTCCTCCAACTGAATGAATGAAGAGAGGGACGAGGTAGGAAAAAATAGACGCTTGGGAGCCAGTAAAAAATGTGGGATTTATGAACTGGAACTGGAACAAGTAATGGGATTGGAAAGTGAAATTAAAATTCGAGATGGTGGTGTAAGTTGAAGTTTGGACTCTTGGAAGATTTTTTGATCAGACAAGGACATCTCGAACAACCTTACTGTACACGACCGTAAAGGTGAGAATTTATTTTAATACCGAAGTTCTCCGAGAGCCTCAGTTCCGAGAATTGACTCCCTCTCCTTCTGGTTCTTGAGCAGGGAGAAGTGTTTGCGTCTGTTGTCATCATCCATGAAATATCTTGTTTGAGGGAAACGGAAGCCGTATCGTACAAGTTTCTTCTCAAATGAGCTCAGAAGCTCTATCTACAAGTACGCATGTTAAGGACGGGTAGTGGTGCATTTGAAAGTATTAGTCCTTGTATCGCTGTTTGATTCCAACTCCTTCCCTTCATACTCCATTAAATTCTATGAGGTTTTGATTCGGCAAACAACACTTTGATCTGTATATAGATTTGTGCCAAGAGCTATGCACTTCCCCGGAGCTAAAAAGCAAAAGCTCAATTTATATCGTCAGGGCAGAGTGTACTTGAGTTCTCTCTATAGTTGTATCCAGTCAATTGTATTTTTCGTAACTCATTTGGCCCTGTATGGAAATGGGTTTCCCTCTCTATGACTACGACATCTCAACAAATGTATCATACAATAATTGTTTTGCTCCTATTTCTCCATGGCGTGAATGCACTACATCCGCAAGGCACATGGAGCCTGAGTATTTTTCTAACGTTCGGTATATCTAAGTATAGGAGCCCTGAGAAGCAGCCCTATAGGATCCTGAGTCTGCTCCCCTTTGGTCTTTCCCTATACTTAATATTTTTGTATCTTTCCACACTACACATCAAAAGATAGGCAGGGATCGTATAGGACAAAGAGAGGTTGCTCAGAACGCACCGATATGCTAGGGGATAGTCAAAGGTTGTATAGGACACGAATAAATGGCATTCTGGAAGACCTGCAGAGACTGTTCAGGATATACATAGAGTGTGTGGAAGGAAGATTGTATTTGTAGTTGTTTTTGTATAAAATCTCAAAGCAAACACATGGAGTGCATAAAATTTGCTGTCAAAAATTCGATTCCTCGTACACATGATCCTCTCTCTCTCCCACTCTACTACTCCTGTGTATGCTCAGACAAATCAAACAGAAATAACTTTTGACGCTAAAAGTTCAAAGACGTGTATATATGTGAGTCATCGGTGTGGCAAACATTGGGTTCTCCTAATGTGGGTTCCATCCTCAGCTGAAGCTCATGCTCACTTTAAAAAAAAATCAAGTTCGCACAAGGTTTCACTGATTTTCCAATAAAAAGAAGAAGTTGACTTTTTATTGCGAACAAAAATTCACTTGGAAAATGTTTTTATGAATAAAACATGGTGGAGATATACAAATGGAAACTTGTTCCGGGACACTGTACACTTCCAAGTGTTTCCCATGAAAAATACTTTAAAAAGTACCTATGCCGGAGAGTGCGGAGGTTTGTTACAAACAAATAACACCATTGGTTCCTGACTCTTTTCTGACTGTACAGATATACAGCAGGAGGGAAAATTTGTGACCATTCTAACGATTCTTGACATTTCCTTCAACAAGATCCTAACTGGCAATGACATGATTCTTTTTTTTTTCCTATTCGTAGGCAAGACTTTTTATTCTCGTGTGGGTGCCGAAAAAAAAACATTGGACTAGAGATTCAACTACCCGCAATATCTTATTTAAAAAAAAAGTCTTGGTTTGTAAGCAACGACGAGTGTTAGTAACAGATGCCAATTAAATTCGTACACATCAATTACTTGGTTTCTAGCCGTTCCTCAGCTCCTCTCTCCGTCTCAAGTCTCAGTTGCTCCAATAGCACAAGCCCTCAGACTGTACTCAGTCAGACTCTGAAGTTAAGAACACTGAGTATCCTGTAAATGATAGTAAATAAAGTAGGAGTGTTGATGTAAGTTTTCCCAAAACTAGGGTCTCAGTATATATGTATGTATGTAGGTATTGGTTGGGGTCCACATTGACCAACCCTGTATGTAGGTACTTTTATTGTTTAGGTGTACATTGGTATTTATTGTCGTCACATTGTAGCTGGTTAGTGGAAATCACATAACACATTTTTTCGCAACATTCTTCAGATGTTTGGGTAGGGGAGAGGAAAAATGTCGGACATTTGCCAAAAAAAAAATAAAATAAAACCAAGGGCTGGCTGGACATTGGAAAACGTTTAGCGTGTACATTCACACATAGCCAACCAGTAAATTGTAGACCATAAATGTTGACTGTTTGGGGAGAGACTGCTGCTGTTAAAGGATTTGTGATATGCTCCACACTTTGAGGGAATTGTTAATGGAAGCTCTCTCAATGCAAGTCCTTCTTTGTAAGCGACAAATTAGGTTGATCTTTTATTTGGTTTTTAATGGTACGCTCCACAATGTGTAGTAGTGTTTTTTTTATGTTCAGAGAAAATGTTAACTGTACGTTTACAGCAGACATTTGGAAATAAGTATTTATGAATTGATTGGGGATAGTTAGTCACCATATAACTCCCTATATGTCAGTCTCCACTCTTAACTGTGCCTTGTAGTTTTACATGTTACATCTAACTACATATGTAATTACATATGTACATGTACAGCAGACTTGCACAAGAGGCTACCTCTCTGACTCTATGGATGAGATGAACTCTGTCTCGTACATACATACTTGATCAGGCCAAATTCATAGCTTTATAGAGCAGCAGCCTCAACTTATATCTTGATTTGCTCTTCTCCACCTCCTTCTGAATAGGTCAAATTGTCAAGTAACTTTTGACTCTGATTTTTTTTATCGGAAAAGTCTTTATCATTTCTCTCTGTGACTTACTTTTTACTACTTTTTATACACCACATTCATATTTTGTCTTCTTGTCAACTCCACAAACACGGTTTCTTGAGCCAGCACCCAGATGATATATATCTGAGGCCAGTCTTTGACACAACTTGCTCTATATTACATCTATGGGACTAAACAGCGTAGTAATTAGTATGATGTTGGAATTCCCCCCAGAAATACAAAGTGTACCATTAATTTCTGTTGAGGACTTTGAACGGGCTCCTAAGAAAGATGCTCAAAGAAAAATGTTTAACTTTCCTTGTGTCGCAGTTCCGTGTCTCTCATTATATGCACTGGGGTAGTGATCGTGAGGGTTCGATAAACTTGGACAGGATTATCGTTCAGCATGTTCATTCGGGTCGGAGTATCATCTGAATTTCTAGCTGACAAGGAACATTCGCAAAGAACTTTGAGAGCCCAGCACGTTCATTTGCTACAGGCACAATGAGATTTACATTGAGGATACGAAGACCACTTCTTGTGGAGTAGTTTGATTGAAGTCAAACGGTGGAGTAAACTTTTCTTTTTTTTTTTGCTGTTCCTATCATTTCTCAGAAAAATCCCAATGGTATTAAAGAAGAGGTTCCACCACAGTCCTCCAATAGGAGCTAGTTATGATTGGATTCGAATAATTTTGAACTGGTTCCACAATGCACACGTTGACCGCACGTATAAAAATTATCTCACATGCTTTTGAGCATATTTGTGTCTCAGAGTCCAACTTACTGTTCCTTATAGCGTGATAGCCTTCGTATTAGGATTTAAGCTTGGATCTCCCCTCATAGGCGTAACGTATAATTATAGGGAAATTAGTACTTAGTAGATAGATCCCAGATCTAATACACTATTACTGTAATGTACGGGAGGTGTGAAGTCTGTGACATACATATAGATATGTGGTACATTTGTAGGAAATAGTATTGTACTATATGATATATAGGGAGGGAAAAGATATTGGGCCACATATGGGAAATGCCAAGTACGTTGGAAATTAATGAGCGGAGAGACGAGGGGAGATAAGTACAAGTTCGGTAGATTGCTACAACTGAGCTTCGAGAGACTTGATTGAGGAGGAAAATTACTTGAAGAGTTAAAGGTAGCTCTGAGCAGTGGATGGATATTTCTAGGAAAAGATGATTAGGTTAAGTTGTTAATGCGTCAGCTGAAAATTAATATCAACAGTGATAGGGTTATGTGTGAGTTGGTAGGGATGACTATCTTGGGAATTTCCGAGTTTTGTAGTCATCATATAAGTGCATGAATTGAACTAATTTTCTGGCAAGACTTAATATTTATTTGCACTTGACTCTGTGTATGCCCCTCTGTGACTTTCTATATATAGCTCTTTCTCTCTATTTCCCTATTCAACACACACATACACACACACACACACACACACACATGAAGACTCACTCGCTGGCACTCTGGCATACTAACCAAACATAATTACTAACATATACAATGTAATAATCCCGGTTGGAATACATAACCTAATTTATATATATTAAATGTTGCCTCAATGAATCCATCTCTCTTCTTTCTGACGTTCCCTCCACGGCCGTCTGGACTAGCCTTTTTGTTTGCTATTAATCTCCAATTCCGCCACTCGTTTCATGTAGTAAGTAACCTTACCGAAACTTTCTGTCTAACTTATCCCAGCTGTGCTCTAAATTCCTTCCTCAGTACTTCTATCTACATATGGGATAATCATGTGTGTATAGTGTGAAGGGGAGAGAGAGAGAGAGAGAGAGAGAGAGAGTTGAGTTTGGGATACCTTACTGGAAGTGCTGAGCCTGAACTTAATATATCATATGTACAATGTATGTATGGAGCTCATGCCCGAGACTCGAGACAGAACCATCCATATACATATAAATGTATGGAAATGGAAAGCCAAAGGCCGAGTCAGTAAGAGGAAATTTGTATGTCGGTAAAGTGTTCAAATATCTAGTGAAACGTGAACATGATGCCAGTGAACCGCGATGCAAACAAAAACATGTATAAATTTATCGAATCTGTATGAATGTAGGAAAAAATCCAGAGGAGCATTTAAGAGAATAAAAGAAACGCCGTCTTATCAAACGCACATTTTTTTTCTCTCTCTCTCTCTCTCTCTCTCTCTGAGGTATCCGTTTTGTGAAGCTTGTCAGTCGAAGTAGTCACTGGCGGTGTACCGGTAAAGGAAATACTAACACTTGCACCAGAACACACATGTGAGGGGATCCGAGATCCGATGCACACTTCCCATCCCAGCGCTATTTTTATATTGTGGAGTATTATCCAGAGGACTGTTAGGAACATAGAGGAACTCACGAGGAGTAACTAAATCATCTCCACCCACAACAGCCCTGAACGTGATTTTAGTAAAATCTACTGTCAATAATTGCTCCATGAAATCATAACAACACGCTTAATCAAATCACTAGAGACTGGCTCATTGTAGCTCATGTAAAAGCTCGCCTATCCTTTTGATTATCAAATTGCCAACATATTTATTCGTTTGTTTCCAATGAGAGGATTGGATTTGGTGGGGGCTCTTGCATTTATGTATGTAATTATACATACAGTCAAATGAATGCTTATATATGGAGTTACCATTCAGTTCAAAAAGCTAACTTAGTCCTACTCTTTATCTCCCAACCGCTGGACTGTAGTCACTCTGTCAGCTACTTGTACTTACTTGAGATGTAAATTTTAATTCATTTCACATTTCATTCAGAGCCCATCTAGCATTACATTGTCTGTCTTCTGTCTGTTATTGTCTGGATCATTTTCCGAGTACACGTTTCTACTCACAAGAGCAGCTCCTTCATTCATTGAGATGTCCATAGCAATTCCTCAGAGTCGAGGGAACAAGAGACAGAATTACAGAAATTACCACTAGTCTCGCCTCATGCTCCTTAACTCGCACTGGCTCATGCAAGAGTCATACAAAATTCAAGAGTAGCATTCTATTTGGAAATTGTACAGTCGGCTACTATGGGGAAGGAACTACTTCTGGGACACCAAGGTTGGGTCTCTCGACAGCATTTTCATATTCCTCCATTAGAGGAGGGCTATTATAAGAAGGGCTATTAAATTGGCAATATTTAGCTCACCAGTCTGATGGTAGCTCCGTAAGTGTCATCACTTCTACTGGACTTGAGACTGTAGATGCTCACAGGGGTATGAACCTGGATTTCCACTTACACTACTACTAAATGTATACATAAATAGGAAATTTACTGTGTTTAGTGATGTTATTTAAGAGTCAGATTTGGTTTTAAAATTGCACATGCTCCTTCTATTTCCGGAGTAATAAAATATGAAGGGTTTTTAAATTTTTTCTCCAATTTGTTTACTTTGAGTTACCCAAGTTCCTTCCTCCAAATACAATTTCCTAGCAATTCCCAGTAGCAAAGGGATTTTTTCCCCTTGAAAATGGCACAACCATAATTGTAACTTGTTTTCGGAAGTGCCCAATCATAACCTCCCTTGAAAATACCGTGGGTTTTGAAACCCTGTTAAAAATTTGAGTTTGGAGTCCTGATTGAATGGAAAATTGGAGCGTAATAGTCAGATTGGTGAGGAAGTTGCTCGGGATTGGATTTAGACACGGCAGGGAGGAAAAGAACCCGACAGACTTGTAGATGTGGTTGGTGAAGTCAGAGACACATGCATACATGACAATGAGGTGAGGGACATTTTTTGAGGCAAAGTTAGGACAAGTTTTGAAGAAATGACACGACGCGAATGATTGTTGTTGAGTGTTAAACGGGAAGCGTGGACATGAAAAGCGACAAGAAATTAAAGTGACAGGCCACATGAAAGTCCACTTTGTGGTCGCATCGAATATCATCATCCTCTCCATCACTGTACAGAATCCTTCCCTACTCCCATTATACTAACTGGGGAAAGAGTATTTAAAAGTAGTTCAAGTCTCTGGGGAGAGTCTCAAGCCTTGTCCCGGCTCAGTATGCATTTTAGCATGAGTTTGGGTTTGAGAGAAGGGAGTTTGATATTGTGTTCATATTTTTTTAAAAGCATGTCTGTCATGCTCAACCTTTCGAATTTTCAAGGATATTTAGTTTTCCTTTTGTTTTTCCTGGCTAACTAACGGGAGCTGCTTCCATGTAAATCAAGTTCGATAGTTAATATCACAGGTTGCGTGTACATTTTGTGAATGGTTTGTTTGTTGAGGAAAAACTTCAAAGAAAAAAAATTACAGAGTTGGGGTGAGAGAGAGAGAGAGAGAGAGAGAGACAGAGACAGGAAGATATAGAAAGAAAGCAAAGCATGGAAGTTTAAGTTAGTTGAAAATCGACTGTAACAAGTTTGTCAGTTCATATGGAGACAACTGCTGTAAGAGGGGATATATTGAAAGACCACCCTGTAGGAATATTTGAGACGAACAAATTGTTGGTAAGTCTCCAAATTATTCAACGTTCCCTCAATTATTTTCTGCATTCGATAAATACATGTCTCTGCCCCAAACATTTCCAGGCATTAGGTTCTTTTACTCCACCAGATACTACGTTCAGATACGGGGACCCGGCCATGCAAGCCGTAAGATGGATTTAAAGAGTAACATCAATGGCAATTCCCTACCCTCCACTTTCTCAACAACCACATACATAGCCCACTACTGTGCACGTTATGAAATAAATTACACCGTATTTATCTCCTCGTAAATTACTCAGCAAACCTACCCATGCACGGTCTATTTGATTGTAAAATTTAAAAAAAAATACACCCTACGCACGTACATATGTACGTGCATTATTGATGTGGGGAAGATGCAAAAAATTACCAAATGGAGTAAGAAGGTACGCACACACACACACACACACAAAACACACACACACACACACAGTCCCTTTAAATTCCTAGTGGTCTGTTTTTCTTTGGCGGAGAGGCTTGTCGCAAGAGGTACAAAGATTCTGTCGTTTATTTATTTCTGGTGTCAACATTCCACGAGCGTTTCAGTTGACATTTGGTTACTGTGTAATAACATGAAAATTCCTATGATCAAGGTCTCTTTAATTAGTCTATTTCTTTTTTTTCGTACTAATTTTGGATTTCAAAATTGTATCTACATTTACACAAATCATGTGACAATATGTAGTAATTTCTATTTTCATACTCCAAAGGGTTTGTATTTGTATTCCCTGAAGTCAAATTCAGTATTTATTTTAATGTGAAACTTAAAATTCACTTGTGGAAAGAGAAATTTCGCTTAAAAAATAATACCAAGTGTAATGAGTAGGAATACAGAGGGAATTGTAACATCAGTAATAATTATTATTAATGCCCTTGTAGCCAGAGATAAATGCATGTAGTGGCTGAGTTAAAAAAAATCTCTTGGAGGCTCAATTTATCAGTTTCCAGCTTCATCTGCAACCCATTGCGTAGGGAATAAATCCCATCTGAAATAAATTATAGTGATAAAGTTTTAAGAAATAGAGGAACAGGATTAAAATTAAAAGCTCCGCTGTATATAGATACATACATACAACCACTGAGGGAAAAAAAAAGAATGGATCTAAATTCAGTGTAGTTCCCCCCCCCCCTCATCCCCAATGTACAATCCTACAGATACAGAATGGATATAATGTCTGGAAGGGGTTGAAAGAATAACATGAATTTTTATAAGCAATTTTTCCTTTCTTTCAGCTCTGTCATTATTGTTTTATTTCGAGAGGTTTGCTTCTTGAGCTGGGAGAGAGAGAGAGAGAGAGAGAGAGAGAGAGAGAGAGAGGAGACGAAGAGTGATAGGGAAAAAATGGTGGGGGGAAGAATAATTGATAAGTCGACTAAAAGTCGAGAGTCTAATGCTCAATCCCGAATTGATAGAGGAGGCTGAGACTTACGACAAGTTAACAAAGAGCAAGAGAGGTTTTCAGGGAAATAATTTGAATTTTCTTTCCGAGAATCTTGAATGAATGAATAAATTCATTCAGACGGGCTCGTTCACAGTAAAAATGATATGTAGGGTGTAGCCTTTATTTACCCTGTAGCCTCTCTAGCTTGAGAACTTCTGGGTCGACCTTTTTTTTTCTTGTTCTTCTTCATCCTCCGATTCCTATCCCTAAAACTAACAACAAGTACCAGCTTCCAAAAGTCAGTGCATATATATATATGCACTGTCTCTCGCTCTCTTACTCTTTCGTCTCTCTCTCTCTCTTTCTCTCTCTCACACAACTCCCAGCTCCGAGTTGGATTTTAAAAGTAAGGGTTGTTGTACATATATAAGTTTAAGGGTTGTCTGCAAGTTCAGGAGAACAAGTTTACGCTAAGGCGAAGGAGAGGGGGGGAAAAAAGTGAAACCAAGAGAGTTCACATTACAACGACCGACCGACCATACATCAAAATATAATCTATGCCGGCTACATACAGTCAATGTAAACGCGTAGCTTCCTGTCACTGGACCATTAGTAGAGACAAACCTCGAGACATTCCCCCTTACCCTGCATGTATGGAGCAGAGCCGTTTGAATACTTTGAATATTTCATCTTGAGAGAGAGAGAGAGACATTACCAGAAAGGGACGGGAATTAACGGAGTTTCCCTATGTACGTAATTACATGTACATATGTATGCACACCCATGCCCCTAACCTCCACTGGAGCAGCAGTAGTCGTAGCCTGGAATTTTCTCTACGATATCTCTAAAGGAGTAAATGTAGTAAGAAAAGTTTACATATTTCTTAGGGATGTAATTCATGGAGCTCCATCAAGTCCCAGTGAGGTCCTGTGTGCCTATGTTGCATGTAATAGGCTGTAAAATTTGGGATACATGGTGACTGTACATATCCCCCAAGTTTTTCCAAGAACTTTCTTCATTGCATTGAAATAGCAAAGGAGGCTAAGTGAAGTTTCCACTTGACTGCAAAACAAGTTAATTTCAACTGTCAAAGTTACTATCCAAAACCATGCAGATAGAATTGATTTGGTCCTAGTCTGGAACCTAAACCAACACATTTTGATGTTTCCCGCAGAACATGATTGCACGGCTTAGGGACATAATCAGAACAAAAACAGACAAGAACGAAAGGGAAACTGCACTGGATGCCTTCGTCAATGTATGTATACAGATACGATGTAACGTTCCCTGGTCTGGGGTTCTATGGAAGTGGGAGCGTCGTCGTCCGTACTTTGAACATTGTAAAATTCTGGAGTGTCCCATAAGATGAAGTAGGGAGTTGCCATTGTTTTGTGTATGAGTGTCAATGGAAGGCACATGGATATGGTAGGATTGGGAACTTGACATGATTTCTGGAAGGACCAGGCGTTAACGAACGTTTTGTCGTCTCTTCCCACAATAATAGTCCTTATTGGAGGGAGATGCCGAAAGTCAGTGAGGAGGGCTATGACTATTAGTGCTCTTCACCCCATGTTAATTTTTCATGTTGCGACTCTGGGCCGTTGATCGTCGAGGCTCGTAAAACTAGAAAGGTGCTATATTATGTGAAATTCATGAACTTTCTGCCTCTAATATCGTCTAACTTTACAATCTATAGGGTTCAAAGAGACCCATCCAGGAACCATCAAGGAGTAGTTTTTTCCCATAAATTCAATTTTTTCCTCTATCCCTACATACTAGGGATCCCTCCAGCTATTACCAATACCTCTCTATTGCTTTCAATGCAGCTTGCATCCACAGTCACGGACATTGAGCACCACACTCGTAATGGCCATTAGTTTCTGGATGTTCGTCCTGAGCGGAGCTCCTCAGACCCGCAGCCCTCACTGAGCCTCATATGATGTGCCTGTAGTTTCCGTAGCCTCACTAATCGTAAATGCTACAACTATTTGGATATCTATTAATGATACAATCATGCTGTGAGGTACACGTGGGTAGCCTCGGTGTAAGTCTAGTATCTAGGTAGAGTAATTGCGTAAACTGGGGAGATACTGTCTGTACTTATGCCAAATGTGGGTATTTGCAACACCCAATTATACATCCAAGCTCCTATTTTTGATAGCACCTGCCTCAATTAGCACATCCCAGGTCCTCGGAACACAGGAGATTTGGAGACATTTACGAATATAACATAAATGGCTGGAGATTATCCCACCACACATGTAGTTCGAGATGCTTCATAGAGATTCTTTATAGAGTGTTTCCTATTTACAGTAATTACTGCGCTCCTTTATTGTTGCATAAAAGTATCGTCCCTGAAAGTTCCGACTCCCGCCCAAACCAGCATATCAGTATAGTTACAGTGGGAAAAATCTATCTGTGACAAAAGCAACTAGAGAGGTACTTATGTGTAATTATTATAGTTGGGTATGTATGGGCATGACCGACGTTGTATTATAAGAGAGAGAGAGAGAGAGAGTGAGTGGGAGGAGGGGAAATGAAGCAAGTTAAAAAAATGGCTGTCATTGGAGTCTTCTCAGCAGGAATGTAAAATAGAAGTAGACTTTGTTATTGACCCTTGTCTTTCGGGGATTTATCGAAAAGACTCATAAAAACGTCCTTTCCGATACTCCTTACTGTCATCTATGGATTGAAAATCATGCGTTTAGGAAATGATGAGCACGCTGCTTTCCTCCTTTTTTTCCCTACAACTTCTCTATGTATGGGCCGCCCTCCATGGTCCTATTAGTTTTCTTCACCCGTGGGGTATATGACGTAGAGTGTGAGTGCACTTGTTGTGTCATGAGAGTACGTTTGTGGACCTGTATGTACGTAACTGTTCATTTCCTATGCTTTGATATATGTGATGGATCAGTTTTTCCCCCCTCTCTTTGGCCTTTGTAGCCAGAAAACGTTTCCCATTTCATTTGATCCCAGACCAACACCAAATGCATCTTTCCCATTGTGAGTATGAGACCGGTCATTTGAGTATGTGTGGAAGACATGAGCCTTGAAGTTATAGAGATGTACAGGATTACATTTTCCTTTTATTTCGTCTGATAAAAACTTGGGGAATGTTCCCCTTTGGGCTTTTATCTAACTTTTGACTTACGATTAGGGCCAGCCTATATTCACAACAGGGTCTATGGAGAAGGAAAACTTTTCACACTCCATCATTTTCTCCATCCGATGGACCTGAAAATTTCTCCAATGTTTCCAGCCAGACACACACATATGATTACTTCCAGCCTCTGCCTCACATTCCAATGCCAAAGTTTGCATCAATCCTGGACAAAAAAAAATATCCATTAAATGATTACTGTACATCCGCGTCCTAAGTTTCTTCCAAGTTTCCTTCCATACACACACAGAGATTCAGCCCAAATACCTAAATCCCTAATTCATACACACCAATCGAGAGAGAGAGAGAGAGAGAGAGAGAGACCGAGGACGGAACTACGAACAAGTCAAGTTTGCACACTTACAAATACCAGGAATTACTGGCGTCATGTACATAGTCAAGTGTTGAGAATGTTCAGCCCTCAGTCGGAATTTAGTAAACTGGTAACAAACTTTTGACACAGTTGAATTAACCATTTTACACAAGTTTACGAAACTAAATAACATGTGAAGTTGACATGTAAATGTGTTCTCTCTTGACCATGATAAAAGCTCTTTGAAAAGATTTTTTTAAAGCATCATCTTACAAACTTTTACATAGTGTTTCAAATTGAAGCCACTACATATGTATATAGACAAAATGACAGGAACGAATGACGTTCAATATCTGAACTCCTTGGCTGGAGCTGTCTGTAGTTCATAAAAAGTAAAAAGCCTGTGAAGCGGAAAGAGAGGGTATCATGTATCTGGTAAACGTAAAATTCTGTGTGATTTAGCACCTAAAGATACTCCATAAACTGCCTGTTGATGTTCAAATTATGAACAAGCAACAACTACTCTGTCTAACTTTTAAGAGTTCAAGAGACAGCGAAGGAAGAAATGTCTGTGTGCATTCCTTGCAATAAAATCTTCTGTGTGTGTGTGTGTGTGTGTGTGTGTGTAGTTTTACATCTGTATAATGAAATCCTCAGATCACTTCTTTATACATCTCCTATGAGTGGAAGTGTATTCGGGCCCATGTGTACATCAAAGGTACATCCGCAGACACTCAACATGTTTCACTCCGTAGTAGTACACAGTGCACATAATAGTGTCTGGTGGTGAACGTAAGGAGAAGAAAAACGTGACTTTTTTACAACCGCCGTGTGTAGAGCCTGAGTGTATTTGGATCCGTGTAAAAACTATGTTGGTTATAGTAGTAGGGATAGGGGAAAAAAATAGCAGGAGGATTGTAAGCTCTGGAAAAATGAGAATGTTGCCAAAAACCAAAACCTCTCTGTTTGAGCACTGTCTTTGACTCAGGGAAATGTGTTGCAAATGCTTAACTTGTTATCCTGATGCTTTTAATGCCGAGCTGGGTCTCATCCTTGTTTAAGTTGTAAAGTGAGAGGGAAAAAACATGCGTGGGTTTTATTCAAATCAAACGTGTGCGTGTGTGTTAGATTGTGCCCTCCACAAGTATTTCCGCGTGTAAAGCATTTCATTCACTAGAATAATATTGTAGACAGTCTTAATGTCTGTTATAATAACAGGAGCTTTCCTCATGTGTCAAATGGAGGAAAGGGAGGAAATCTATCGTAAACAACTGTATATATGAGACTGTATAGATTGTATATGTATGTATGTACGTATGTGTGTACTCTCAAGACAGGGAAAAAAACCAGTAGCTCGGAGCATATACTACTACTTTGTGGTAGTCAAGGGAGAGAGGAGACAGTGAGAGGCAACATATCACAAGGGAAATGGGAGACAGAAGATGCAGAGAAGGAAAAAATACAAACAAGTACATAATCTACGTCCGGACCCAGAGAATTCAATGCAGTCATCATCAACCATGTGTTTCTTCAATGTTTTCCCTTGTAAAAGTTAAATACTCTAGAAGGAGAAAAATGCGATCAATTGTATAGTAAAAGTCTCTCCAGGAGTCAACTTGGGCGTAGAATAACATCCAGTTAACTCATCCAACTTACTACTACCACCATGCCCACCAGTAACTGTGTAGTAATGGAGTGTCAGAATAAATTGTTGTATTCTGCAAACAGTTGTTGTTCTTGTGCAAAAGAATGGGGCCGGTTACTCTTTCCTCCCTCCCCATCCTCCCAACCCCCCCCCCTGTTTTTTCCTCCAACACAAATGGCTACTCTCTCCTTCACTCACTCCTCTCTAGCCTGGTTTCTTTATCCCAGCTCCTTGTATATGTGACATATAAGGAGTGTCAACAGGGAAAAAAATGTAACATCCATACGACCAAGAGTTAATAATGTCTTTTTACGCTTGTTACTCCTTAATTATTAAAAGCCTTTCTTTTTCAACCGAATGGAGTTTCTAAATGGGACCCGTTACTTTATCTATGTCCTCTCCCTCTCTGTCTCTCTCTCTCTCTTTCTCTCTCTCTCTTGTCTTGTCTTCCTCCAACGGCTTTACAGTATTGGTCTCATTAGGATTGGAGTTTGTTGGAGATAGAACTGGAACAAAACAGACTCATAAAGTAACAGTATGGGGAAAGAGGGACGAACCGAGCAATGATATGGCTTCATTTTTTATACAATCCTAGATTACATTTTTTTCCCTTGTTACTTACAAGAAGAAAATTTCCATAAAAATCTTATCTCCCTACAAAGGGAAAATAGTAATATGGCCCTTTTGAAGGAGAAAGGCACACCAGAATGACTTTCTGTTGATAAGCCATTCAGTGCGTAAATTGAGTTAATGAAATGCTTTCTCAGTTCAATTTGCTCCTTAAATGTCGGCTGGGTTTGCGGCAGCGGTCCAGGTTCACATGCAAAATCCTATTCCTCCATGTCCCGGATTCGTTACAAATATTCGGACGTATATGAACTTATAGCGTGCAGCTCGGTGTGTGTGTGTGTGTGTGTGTGTGTTAGGGAAGAGAGTTGCTAGTTAACCTGTCCGTTATTTTCTGTATTGTGGAGTATATGTGTTGAGCAGGGATGCCTTACGTGCATCAAGTGCATTTGTTCAGGTTGTGTATGGTGTGGTGGGCTGAGGCTGAGCTCCGGGGGAAAAAATATTGAAAGAGTAGATATATGTAGAAACATGCGTTGATAACTGGTTGGAAGTGAAGGCTTAATGTGGGGACTGGAGGGAGAGGGAAAGCCGGAAAAAAGTAATGAAAAAATTTACGACACACAATCAAGCTGGTGCTGTAATAAAAATAATTGTGAAGGTTGACTTTCTCATAAACGGAGAATGGAATGCTTAATGAGCGATTTCGTGCTAGACTTGATGCATCAGGTGAAAGGAAGGAGAAAGTAGATGAAAGTAATCTGAGGAAAAGTTTATTACTTTTGAGCTTAGCCAACTCCTCCAGAGAATTAGGTTTAGCTCCCCCGTACATATTTATGGACCGTTGGAGGTAAAAGCCACATCAGATGTATGGCTCCGTCCTCCCAGTAACTCCTGGACCTTGCATATGTACTTGTCAAGACCCCCGATGATATCGCACTTTGGAGCGGGGTGTAACATAAGAAGCCAGTCTTGAGCTCACAGAGCTCCCATATAATATGCTGAATGTGCATTGTGCATGCATGCATAAAACTTGGCGCCTCTCTACTCTTGACTTTGTTAATACCGTTGTAACGTAAATGGACTAAAACTCACATCCTCCCGAGAAGTTGCTCTTTCTCTCTCAACTCACACACTATTACCCGTCCGGAGTCCCAGGCTTTTCCAGCGGGTCCGGGCTTTATTTATTATAATTTCCACATGCGCCCGCCGCGAATATTTTAAAAAACAACTTGCCGTCGTGGTTTCTTCTCGCCCAATAACTCCCCTCTTTTCACCCCATATCTTAAGGCTGACTTTACGGCATCGTAACCTTTGCACACTTCTCTGCCATGGGCTTTATAAATTGGCAGATTTTCCTATGACAACCGCATGACACAAATGTATGCGGCTTCAAAATTCTCTCGGATCTTCCCCAATTTTTTACCACCACCGAGACAGTCACTTATCCTCGAACCGCTCATGGAGACCAGCTCTGAGCCCATTCCCCGTACAGTCAGTCCCCTCACCCCAACATTTACAAAAGCCTCTTTTCACTTTCCACACCACAATTACCAATATCCTGCCTCCACTCTGCATGACATGCAGGTTTTTGCAAAATGGGTGGTAGCGTGTAGGACATTTTTGAAAAACCAAAGCTAGGAATTAATCCCAGTAAACCCTCCCACCGCTACTTGATTATGAATGGAGATGTATCTAACCGACAAGTGCTTTCATAAATTGTTAAAACTCTTACCGGAGGGGGGGGGTTAGGGAAGAGAAAAAATCAATGTGCCAGTCACATCTTGCACTTGCTACTTGTACAGAAACGTAGTTCCGCAAAACAGGGCGAATCAATTGTATTATTTACTGCAGGATGCAGCCCTGTCAAAATACATTACCAACTTTGAGTAAACATAGCTTCTGTGCAGCTTGTAGATATGGTTATATAAAGATATGTATGTTTGCATTGGTTACAGTGAGAGCCTGAACTGTGTTACGTCTATGGGTACTGGGATCCGTGTGTCTGAGGGATATAGACCGGGGTGGTGGTATCATTAGAAAATTTATGATTGGGTCTAGAGAATGGAATTGCAAGCATTAAACTTTTACTGAGCTTTGTTTCCGTTTCCGTCAGCAGACGCTTGGTTCCACGCATGCTGTACATACGGAGAGTTAGGTTGTGTGGACGAAACGGTTTCATTCTGTCTCATTGCTCCTATATTTATGACAACATGGCTCCCTAAGTTAAAAAAAAGGCAGTGGAGAAGTACTCACAGACGCATAATTTATGCCTATGCTCTCCTGCTACATTAAATGATTTCTACTGTCAAACTTGGCTAATGAAAGTATCCTCTGAGAAAGTATCTCCGTTTGGTTCTGTCCACAAGGGGTTCCCGTAGATACATATCCGGGCCTATATAGGTTTCTGGAGGGTGTTTGGGGCGTCAGCATATAGTATTTTGAAATACGGGTCGGGTCGCGGGCGGGATGTAAGGTAGGGATTGGAGCGTGGGAAGACCATATATTTCCAATATTGTTATAAAGAAATTCGTATGATGGGCCCAGGCATAACTTTATTGAGTGATGCTATTTTATAGACCCATAATATACCCAGAAGCCGACAACTTTTCCATGAATGGAAACTTTTGTTGAGTTTTTGACTTCTCAGCAATCTTTTCGTCTGCCTTAACCAACATAAACTCTGGAGCTGAGCTCACTCTCATCCTGCCCAATCGTATATATTAAGACTACGGGATTTTCAAGCTAAGGCTTTTAATGCTAATAAATAACTCCACATAAGATATCGGCTATAAAGATACGTCCTATTTTTTTTTGTCTCCCTTCAATCCTGACTGTTGTAAAGCTTTCCAGAGCGGCGAGGGAATGAAAGAGTGTGAGAGCGAGAGATTGAGAAAGAAGAAGGACGACAGGAAAAAAAAATTCAGATTCAGGATACAGCCGAGTTTACCCACAGTGTCGTTGAGTCGGTCTCGTATTGCGGAAGAACAGCGTAAGGGTGGGACGGATGAAAAGACCCGATAAGATGCTAAAAGAGGCAAAAAGGAAGTAACATAGGAAATAATAGAGTCAAAGCGAGGTCGTACCTGAACAGGCTATCCGGTCTGATCGTTAGTTATGTACTTACATGCTGAACCTACATCCTTACCCTTCTGACTATGTAGGAGTCTATCTTTCCCTATATATAGATACATATACTCACACACACACACCATACATCACATATTCCGGCTCAGTGCAGTACATTCTTTAAATTCCCTCAAGCAGAATTTGCCGAGTAAAGAATTCACAGAATGTACATATAAATTTATAAAGCCTGTCGGCAACAGGCAGGTTCATTCTGCGTAAACAATTTACACATTCACCTCGCCCCTTCACTGAAAAATCTATCCGGTGTGTGTACGTTACGTGAGTAGGAAGAGATACTCTGTAACTATTGGAATGCTATCGATACTTGTTGTGTGTATCCGTCTCTCCCAAGTATTTTTTTTTAACCGGGAAAAGCTTTTGCAGAAGAGTCAGCCGGTTCAGAAAACCTTGTGTATTCTCTGAAACAGATAGGATCTCTATTATACTGCCTCAAGTATCCCTCCCGTGGATGTACAGTATACCCAATGTTGACATCCTTGAGCCAAGATATTACTCTATATGTGTCTAATTATATGTAAGCAAAGGTATCTATCTCCGCTCCTGGACAGGGAAAGGTTAAAGGAATATCTATGGGAAGGTTGCCCACCCTGTGCATCCACACATAAGCCCGGTGTAAAGGATTGGGTGTTCTCCTTGTATATATATCTATATGTATAAAAAAAACGGGACAGAGAAAAAACTGTTTCGATGTTATTGATTTTGTCGTCAGTTCGATCTCTTGTCATGAGGTGAGTTGGTCGGTGGCATCAGGTCGATGAGGTTTCCTTCGAGGAGGAAAAAACTCCTAGTGTTACTACTACTACTACTATTACTACTACACTCCAGGTCTCTTTTGCTACTTGAGTAAAGCCGAGGAAACATGAAACAACATTGCACCTCAAATTTCCTCCCATCCGTCATGTCATACTCCCCAGGGCCGACTGTATGTAACTATCAGGTATCTCTCTGTCTGGTGCTTAGCGTCCTAGGAGCTTAGCTGATGGTACTCTGTACTGTACTCTCCGTCCATAAACTTTTCCAGACAAGACCCAGGACTTTTACTCTATAGTTTCCTTACAGACCGTCATACGTCATCACGTACTGTTTCTCTCCTTCCCTCAATCAAGATATTTCTGGAGGACTGAAATTAGTCACCAAAATAGTATCTTGCATTGGTGGTTGTCATTAGGTCTCCGTCATATGGGTAATTATACCTTGGGAACAATACGGAGGATGTTTGAGGCAGTTGATGAGGAGGGCTCCCAACTCCTGATTGGATGAAGGACAATCTTCAGTTATGACAGTGTCACTGTGTAACATAACGGGCAGTACAATCGTATTTGGTTTCGGGAAAATGGTACGCTATGTGTTACCTTCTTATGGTACGACTCTCTCAATCCGTATGGAACTTCCCTAGTCCGACATTATGTACTTATACATATGTAATTTGTATGTATGGAGTCTTATAGTATGTGTGGGAGAGTGGTGGAAATGATACCAGGGTATTTATTACTAGGAATCTGGGATTGGTACAATGGTACCATGGTGTAGGGACGACTGTGGTGGGTGATTTTGAATGAGAAAAATTTGCTAGGTTGTTCCTTCATAAGATGATTACTTGTTATGATAAGTATGCCTTATGGAGAGGTTCCCATTCCATTATCCGCCCACCTTTACCACTATCTCTGTTCGCTTACTCTCTGGCATGCTCTCTTCTCGTTAAGGCTCCTCTCTGGATGAAGCTTGACTGGCTTGAGCACAGGCACACACACACACACTCATGAACACACATAGACACACACACACACACACACATAGCCTTACACGCAGTCACAAAGACTTTTGGCGAGAGTGCAGTTGACATTTAGTGACATTTAATCTCCGTCAATTTCCTATCTACAAGGATTTTACTTGGGAGTAGTATTTCTTCCTATTCTTTCCCTACAATGTCAAGTGGAGTCATGTTGTGTCTCCACAGTTGTACTTGCTTTATTTCCTTGCGTTTCATCTTCTCTACCCTGGTCTCCAGCTCATAAGTATATTAGTTTGTATGTATATAGGCATTATTTCCTCCTGCTCTCGAAACCCGTCTGGTCGGGGGACTATAGAGTATTTTTTGGGTCAGCAAATTATTCCTACTCCTCGTCCTTGTTCACTTAGACGACATTAGTATCTATATACATTGTAGTATTTTTTTTACTTCCTCTCCCCCTTTGTTATATCTATAATTTTCCCGCACGTGGTTGTCAATGACATTATGATTTATCTGAATTTCCCTTGTCAAACTTATTACACTCTGTCATGATCTTAATGAAGCCATCAATTTATCCTCATCCATAGTCAATTCCCCTGCTAGTGTGAAACCTTCCGCTGGCGTGTGTAAGGCTCCATCATGTCCTAGTATCTATAGGTATGGGTGAGATAATATTTGATATACAATTATTATATAGGATGTCTAGTATTCTAGCGAGGGACACAAATGTGAGCTTTGCTGGTCGGAGTTCCTATATTTTCCTGTGTGAGCTTCCATACTTCCACAATAATAATTGTAGACAAAGTGTCAAAAAAGGAATGGTTCCTTCCTTGGAATAATAAGCCTTTCTTCGTCCATCCTCAGACAGGATTTCCATGGAGAAGAGGACGAGTGGTGAAGTTGAAAAACGTTGAGAGTAAACACAATTTCGGATGTTTAAATGGGACTCAGGTTATTTCACTCTCCTCTCTCTCTCTCTCCCAGCCCAAAACCTCCCTCTCCTGTGGTGCATTAATGACATAAGGCCAAACCTTCTGCGCCGATCGATGGATACTGAATTCAATTATCTCTCACAACTTCTGTTAAAATAACCTTGGGTTGGATTCCGTCCCGAACCTGTGTAGGGATGCTTTCAGACTAGAGATAACATTACCTCTTCCACATGTATCTACCTCCGTGTTCCTAATATTACCACAAAAAAAAATGTCGTTCAAAAATCTCTCGTGAAAAATTCCATCTTAGAATTTAATGAAACAATAATTTGCGGAGAAAAACTTAAAAGCATAAACTTAAAAGCAAGTTTTTTGAATCCATCCAATGGCTAGAGAATTTTCTTTTGAAATCCTTTTACTAAGTGTTTTTTCCGCCGTACATATTATGTATCTATATGTATGAGAATTTTTATTTCATTACAAGTTTCAAGTGAAAATCTGGCCTGGAAATGTTAGAGAACATCTTCTGAAATGACTGTTCCCGTCGAAAAAAAAAATATCATCTGAAGGACTGAGCGGAAAAATAATCAAATTACTTTTAAAAGCTCGTAAGAAACAAGTTAGGAAATAAAATTTGAGGTCTTCCCCGTAAATTTTTAGTGGAGGGAAAAGACAGTGTTAGAGGTCGACTGGAAAGAAACATGTGTGACAAAAATTGAGTACAGTTTTTCAAATTGATGAATCATGTAAAGCATTGAATAGGATTAGCGTCTGACCTTTCCAGCCCACGGTTGACTCTAGAGGCAAGTTAGTTTTTTTTTTGGGAAGAGTTTTCCTTCAAAAATATCCCAAAACTATAAACATAACTCTCCTATGATGTATCTACGTACGGGATCCCTATATTTTTTTTTCAGAGGAGAAGAACACTCTGTCTGAAATTCTTCCCCCGCAAGGATGACAAAAATTGCCATCGTTTTTTCCTGCCTTAAGCTTCCCTAATCCATGGAGACAGTTACTCCAGGTTTTTTGTCATCATTGTAAAACTCTTGTAAAAAGGGAGGAAAAAGGAGAGTAAAACAATATTAACTCACATTTTTTTGGAGGAAAGGAAAAGTAATGGTGGAATAAGAAAGGATAAAGAGTCAAGGGAGAGTGGAGGGAGATGTAGAGGATTTGAATGTCCACGTCTTAATATTTAGTGTGTAATATCCCAGGACTTAGCCTTTTTGAACTTTAACAATCGGAGCATTTGGTGGCAATAGTAATAACTGTAAAATGAAAGGCAAAAAAAAAAATCCCGTCTAATCTTAATGGGGAATGAGAACCGTCAAATTGTGAACATGATACACAATGTCAATGCCGAGGGGAAAGTCGGGTACTTCCACTCTCCAAACTCCTCACACTTACTCCCTTGCCCTTCCCTGCCATTGCAGATCCGTGCCCTCCTCTTCCATGCTAAAAATTCAACTATGAATTTTAAATAGACACTAGAGTACAATTACTTTGTCGAAAATGAGAGGGTTTACAATCATCATAATGAAATGCTTTTGTCACTATAATTTAGCATTCCTTATATTTTACACTCTGCAAGGCTAATCCCGGACTTCAACCGAGAGTCTCGTACAGTCATGCAGTTATTAAGTTTACCTACCCCAGAGACCGGAGGGACTCACGGAAAATGATAATCATATGAATTTTTGACTGTAAACAGCGACAGGAGGAGGAGAGAGAATTACATTCACCTATGTATACCTACCTATATGTACGTCATGTGTGGTTCCGAGCCTGTAGTAATAAGCTCCCTGACTCGGAGAGAGTGTAAGAGTGAGATTCAAATTTCCTTGGAAACAAGAATGTGTGTGTCAAGACGGAGGAAAAGTCTGGATTAGAACATGAAACAGAAGGAGAGACGCAATAAACATTAGCATGTACAGAGCCATTTAAGGAGGAGAATAGAACAATTTTACGATGGCAATCTACTGGAACGTTCTTCTGTTTTCACACAGTCTGAAAGCCGCATCAAATTTATATTTACACATGCACTGACTGAGTCAGTCAGTGCGTAAGTAATCTGAAGATACTCCGGAGAGAGAGAGAGAGAGAGAGAGAGAGAGAGTCTGTTTTCTGTGAGACTCTAGTGTTGTTTGTGTGCGTCTGAGCGGAATATCTTCGTTTGACTATAAAAGGCCTCTCAAAAGTCATAAGACCAAAGTATATAATTATTATGACTACCTGCAATTACATGTTACAAGTTTAAAAGGGTTTGGGTGTAATAAATACAGGCTCACGTACAAACAAACAATGATTCCTCCTTACATTTCCCTCTCGCCTTTATATGGACGGAATGGGTTCATCTTTAACTTATTTATGGGCAAGAATGTAGCAAGTCTTAATGGTTACTGGTTTACTGGAGTAAAATGTGAAATCGTTTTACTCACTATTGTCTATGCTCTCTCAGGTATGTAGCTTTTTTCCCCCCTCCCCCTCTCAGCTCGGGCCCTACTCCTTGTTTATTTTTTTCACGGGAGATAGCAACATTTGATTATAACCACAGAAAAGGTGTAACTCATAATGTCTTGTACCTTTCTATGATCATCCCTAGAAGGACACTTCTCTCCCGACGTGCATATCCCCATCATATAGACATATATAATAATATCCATATAGACATCCAACCGCCTCTGAGTCTCCAACACACATATGTACGTACCCAGTCCCAACAGCACATGTGGACTCGCACCTATGATATCCCTACATGCTCATTGTGGGTGTTTCTCTAGCTTGAGACACAGACCAGCATAAGTATAGTAGGTATGTACATACATACATATGTATGTATGTACATCCACCAGGTAGGATTTCTGCATTATACATCATCATTCCCATTGTTTTTAGGACGGTTTCATACGAGAGAAACCAGAACAGTACTAGGAGCTCTGCCTCACTGCAAATACCCCATATAGGATGGTTATATGCTGGCATTGCTATCCCCACACATAGTTTTTCAGAGAATACAGCGCAGCGGACACAGGATTGTATGACTAGCCAAGAGTCATAGTAGTAAAATGTGTGAGAGTGTGTGTCCGTAGTATTCCTTGAGGCTCGGGTTGAGTTCTTGTTAAGTGAAAAAGAGTGTAAAAGTCAGTTCACATGGAAGGACTGGACGGAATGTGAGGAGGATTTTCTCTATACAGTTCATATAGCGACACTGACACATAACAAGAACAGTCCAATGGCAGGGAACCCGTGGTGGTCGTCCGGTGCGAACGTATTATTGTTGCTTACGTGTAACTTTATATGTATGAGTGAGAAATCCAATCTAGGAAAGCTACCACACTCTCTGTGCTTGTGTGTCAAGAGCTACGAAATAAAAACTTGGGCTGAAGCAGGTTTGAAAGGAAGAGCGTGGTGATCTTGACGATGTCTACACTAATATGAGGGAATGCTTCCACACCAGTTCCATAGGATATGGACGGGAAGTCACACCAGCCCGAGGGCCTTTCCAAAGATAAATTTAGCATTAAATAAATGGTCAATGCATGAGTAACTACTAAACAATGAGGAGAGAGGTAGTTAATAAATAAGAGAGAGAGAGAGATAGGAGAGAGAGAGAGAGAGAGAGACCAGGCTTTTATTTCCCATCTCATATAGTCCGGTGCCTCATCCAGCCCAAAGGACATTATTACATTTTCTTCGGAAATTACTATTTTGACGCTATCTACGAAACCCCTACTCATTATTATTAATTCTTCACATTATAACTGTACAAATGGTGACGTCGGATTTGACACAAACCTCGACTCCTATTTATTACTAGTAATTGTTTCCCTTCGGATTTGGGAATTTAAAACAAATCCCAATCTACAGTTTCTTGGGAGGGACCCATTTAATTAACATTTGAAGGAGGATGAGCACAATCTTTGGACAGTGTGGAGGTTCTGGGGATCTAAAAATGTACACATTATCGTGCTTAAAAATACATTTGACAGGAATTATTTATAGGCATTTGTACTCCCAGACCTAGTGATCATCCGCAGTGGACCTTATAAGATATGTAATCTTGTTATTGTTTTTCCTCGAAATGTCTCAGTCTCTCTTGCCTGTTACTCACTCCGGCTCTCTCTGATTGGGAATGGAGGCACGTAGTCCGGCCTGTCGGCTTGGCAATGTCCTCCTCATTTGTACAGGTCCCAGAGTCCCAGGCCAGACACCCAGGATTCAAGGAACACACTCTCCGTGAATACGGTTAGCCTTGTCAGACTATGACGCTCAATGGAATAGACTTCTGGAGAAATGTTTGTCGACCAGGCCAGGGCCTGATGTGTACACATAACTTAAGCCTACAAGTGACAATCGCTAGAGTAAACTTAGGAGGATTCCCATTAAAGACAGTAAATTTTGACTGTTGATTACTCATTCGTTTGTCAAGTGCCAAAATCAAGTCTAATTTCCTATCGACAATGGTACTCCTGTACCCGCCCGTCATTAAACTAAGAGGTACTTGTGTGCTCCATGTTAGTAAATACTCTCTCATAAATTGTTTGTGCTTCACATTTACTCTCAAGTTGTCCTTATAATCAAGGGGAGAAAATGTTATCCTTCGCGCTTGGGAAGCTCAGTAATTATTAGTTCTGGGAATGTGCTCTTCATTTCTTCCGCCGGCATGGCTTTCTTGTTAAGACAAAGAGGATGACAAAATGGCGATTTCCGCTACCAAACCTCTGTATTTTTTTTACGGCACTCGCAGGTAACAAGATTTGGTGCTAGTTTGAGAAAGCTGAAAAACAATTTAATTATAGGAATTTTTACTTGAGTGGAGAGAGACTTCATTGAGGGGGAGTTATAACCAGGGAAGGAGGGGTCAGTGAGGAATTTGACGTAATTTTTTGTCTATTCTATATTTTGTGTGTATGTGTGTGAAAAACTTGGTTTAATTCTCCTGGTATTTTTGAGCTGAAGACAAGGCTGTTAGCCTCAAACGGAAGGAATTAGCGCCGATTAACTTGTTACTAGTTACAGGTCGGTATTTAATGCATGACCGCAGAGGGGGCATTTAAAACAAGTGTGTAAATGTTTTTCAAGTCAATATCATTCTGTAACTTGGCTCTAATTGCTAGTTTATATCGAGTCAATTAGACTCAATAACATAGGGCCTCGTTCCCATCGTATAATTAGTATGTTGGGACCACTTGGAACCATCTCCACACATGAGTTAATCAGCTCATACATGTTTCTCAATCCTGATTACATGCTCTCCTCTAGTTGGCTGTATTGTTTACATTTATAAGTAATGCCTCGTACTTTTTTTTTTCAATTTCCCCAATTCTTCGTGTTTTTGGTGTACGTTTTGGAGTTATTCCCCCGCACTACTGTTGGGGAATTTGGGAGGATAGCTCTTCCCTGAAGTAAGGCTTTGTAGATTTAATTACCGAGAGATGCTAATTATGCCCAGTTCTTGGAGCAAGTCCTTGGGATTCTTTGTAGAACCTCGTGACCCTCACTTATTTTTTCTAGTATTGAATTCTAATGCTTCTAATGTCAGGAATGGGTTTGAGTTATTTTTCCTTTAATTTAAGAATAGTTTATGGCGTTAATATCTTAATATAAAAATGTGTCATTTACTGATGTCAAACAATATACATTAGAACTGGATGAGTGCTTTTAAAGACTAGCAGGAGTTTTTAGTGCTTTGATTTAGTTCTTAATTTTTTTTAGGGGGGGGGAAAGCTATGGTTTTACAAACCATGTTGTTAGTTTCTATTGAACTCAGCTGTAATTTCGTTTGGAATAGGGCATGTATAGGGTGTATGAAAATCCCGATTCAGTTCATGGCTCCAACTTGCTAAATCATACACGGAGATTCCCTTATTTTACAGGGAATTGTAGAACAATATTTTTGACCTTCGAGTGTCCGGATTGGTCGGTTCTCTGGAATGAAGTTTAGAATTCTATTTTTAGTCCATAAAATGTACAGTTGAGGAATTGAGTCAAACTTTGAGGGATTTATTTTTCTTGAATATTCTTCCACAATGTCAACAAGCATGGAAATTTTGGTTTAAACCCAATATGACCAGTATGGACCTTGCCATAAAACCCTGGTCAATTTTTGATTTATTACTGTACAGAATTCTGTGGGGGATGGGGGGGGGTATGGAATGGTATAATTTTATAAAGTCTGAACAGAAATGATACGCTGGAACTGGAGGAAGGGAGTGAGCAATGCTCTGACACCCTGTATGACGAGGCCTGTAGTAAGAGTCATTATATTTGTTTTCCCATGCAGGACTTCAGAGCATGAAAGTATTTAATAGAGTCGTTCCACAACTGCTTCCAGCACACCCAACACGTAATAATAGTAACAATAAAGAACGAAATGAAAAAATCAATCAAAAGTGTATCAATCCGACAAGCACATTGGGAATGATACTTGTAATCAAACAGACGTGAACGACTAAAAGAACAATCAAGGAATGTTTTTCGTAGTACCTCTCCCTACGTACAAGTTTACTGCCAAATTATAAATCCGAGTCATTAAATTTAATTGACTGCTATCCAGAATACATAAATTACTATGGATCATCTGGCTATATCAATATGACAAACGCGCTTAGCTCTGCTAAGACTGAATAGGTCAAATTGATAATTGAATAGAGTAAAGAGTTGTGGGCCATTCATTTATTAAGCAGGAGCTGGTTCAATCGTTCCATGGAATTTCCTAGCGTTGTTGTAAGTCCTTTTCACACTTTACCATATCTCTATCTCATTATTCCAATTTCTATGGGATCTCTGAGGAGCCTAGTCGTATTTCTCTGTATTTATTTTGGAAATGAGTATTACAATTTGAGTGTCAGTTTGACCTCAAACTTTCCCAGAATCATGTAGTATTTCCTAACGTACGTTTGTATAAATAGTTGAGAGCTCCACATAAAAATGAATCACACATACACACTCACACATACACACACACAGACATCAAAAATTGAAGGAATGCTTCTCATGTGACATACTCAACGAAGGAAATTTCATGTTGTTCCAAGATTATTGTGCCAAGGAGTTGTCAACGAAATAGTTATTGCTCCTATCAGCAACTCGTCCGTCTTTACAATGAATCATTTGAGAATTTTACGCAATGTAACTTTTATTGCTCTCAACCGAGGTTATGTGTAAACTTTTGAATTCAAATAAATGCATTGACTTGACTCCGTAGTTATCTCATTTGGTCCCCAGCCAAGTATTGTGTGTGCAATTTTTCTCACATTTTGTTTTCTCTCAAATGAAACAACTACTCTCAGGAGAGTCTGAAGCTCAAAAAGGTTTACTTCCGCAACTGTTTTCTGAATTGTAATTTTTTTTTTTTCCACAATTTATTTGTACAAATACACCTGCTACTTACAATTTATGTTGTTTTTGAACCTACAATAAAAATTTTAATTCAGCCTTTGAGTATATTCTTTATTTTTTTTGTTTTTTTTTTCATTGAAAGTGTCGGACGATTACTTTGAGAGAGTCAAAACACACAGAAGGGTGTTAGAATTTTATTGAGTTAGTTTTTAACGATTTCGTGTGGATTTTGTAAGTTACAATCCCGGCCTCACTTGCTTACGTAGCAATTACCTCAATACTACGTCACTCCTCAGATCCCACCTTGTTCCATGGCAATTAATGGAATTGTCCCGGGAAACGTGTCTTTTGGGAATAAATTCGGGAATTTCTGTCGGTCAGATTCATTTTTTCCGAGGCTGGAGAGGCACCTTAATAAGTTGGTTTCCTGGGGTATTGTAAGTACATGAGGAGGTTGTATACGGAGAGTGTATATTTTCCGATAAGACCCGATTGTGGGAATCTTCTCGTACATTATTTCGTGTCCTTCAAACTCCTCGAGCGATGCTCCTCCGTGTTTTCCTATAAATTGACTCCAGATGCCAATAGCTAATGGGAGCAATTTTTCTGAATTTTAAATTCTCTTTTTACCTGACGTGGAGTCCTAAGCGGGAGAGACATTTTGGGACTGCTCAACTTCGGGTAGTGTTTTTGGAGGAGTTCTCATAATTAGCTCAACGGAACTTCTGGCAAAGGTTTAAAAGGTTTAACATTTAGATACTGTAAAATAATTAAAATCAGAAGAGACTCGAGAGACTCCTTACGTAGGCCGAACGTTAAAGAAATAAAAATTTCAATTGGTGTGACCTAATAAATTGGTTAAGACCGTCCCTACTTGTAAATTCTGGGGGAAAGGATATCTGAGAAAATATGTTAGTGAAATGGTTTCTGAGACTCAGTCAAGAGTAGATGAAGCATCAGTCACTACAAGTGAATTTCGTTTTTGAAAGTGCTCAAGAGTGACAAAGGAGGATGGAGGTCATAAGCAAGTTGTCCGCAGCTTATTATCAGTGAGTATCCGTGTTGTAAGTTGGACTGCAGAAGTGCATGTGATTCACATGTGCTGTATAGTTTTTATGAAGAGATAAGTTTGCAAAAATTAAGCTAAACTTTGCATTCGGCAAAGTTCCTACACAAGAGGCACATGATGTGCTTAAGCTGTAAGTTCCATTTAATTCCGTTGTAACCACTTTGTTCACATTTACAGTATAAACCCGACTGATATATATGTACATATATGAAGACGGAACCCTCGTCTCTGTCTGTAGTGTTTCCTTATAGTGGGCTCCCTATGACTAGGAAACCTCAAGCCTCAAGATAAGTATCGGTGTTGTAGAAATAGTAATAACCATGTGTACTACTACTACTCGCATGAGTAAGTTAAAGCGTGTGATAAGTTTAAATTTTACATGGGAAGTACGTATACCCTGACAATTCCGTGGAAGTCACATGTTTACTACAATATTAAAGCACTGGGACAAAAATAAAAGGAAGCCATTCCCGTTTAATTTATACACTGAGACATTAAAATGTAGAGGGTTGAAATGGTTTTTAGACGATGCTCTATACTATGTGTCGTCCTCTCCCAAAACGCAACTCATGTAATTGTGGATTTTCATTGAGCTACTATATTTGCCGTCACTGTGATAACCGCACTTGGGTAAAGTCAGGAGTTAAATGTAGACGGGTGTTACAGAACGAGGCTCGACACACACACACACATACACATACAAACACACACACACACAAAATTCACTCCCTCCAAGATCCTAGGCTTTAGAGTGGAAGTGCTAATACCCCAGCTCGTGTGGAAAAACTTGCTCGAAAAACAATTGTTTGTATGCCAAATGGAACTTTATACAGGATTTTATGTGATGTGCAAAAATCCTGACTTGCAAGATGGGGGTATAGAGGGCTTTTGTCAGCTCCGCCAGTATACATTCCACATTTAAGTACACCCTGAGTGCAAACGTGCAGATTGAGTTATACTTTACTGATAGGAAAAAATAGAATTTTATGTGACTTTTGCAAATAGTATCCTACGCGTGACTAGAAACATAACTTAGAATTGTAGATTCATCTGTTTACTCAGCTATTATATGAGAGAGCCCCGTTGTGTGCATGGATTTAGCATGAGGGAATTCTCGAAGCAGACAGCAGCAGTCAGAGAAATACGTATAAATATGCATGATTCCTCCTCCTTCTCCTAATGCTACACAAATGCACCGAATGGGAAAAAGTAGATAACTCAATATACATGATAATTACACATAGACACTCCGTACTCACCACACATACGAGCGACACTCACAGAGAGACACACACCACACTATCTGAACCCGAGGCATGGTTAGAGTGAGTACACTAGCACAACCATGAAACTGAAACATCTTGTATTTTTCAGTAGTTAAAACCTTCTATATATATATATATAGATATATATATAATATATCTTTATAATATACAGATACTCACCATCAGCAATCCCACTCTCTCAGTCACACAGCTCATTCAAAACTCTACGAGCTTTACGGAGTTGTTTCATTTTTATGCACAAGGAATACACATTTAATAGCACACTCAATGACTCACCTTCAGACCGCATACATATTACCATATCACTCAAAGTTCACCTTTTCGTCTCCGAACTGAAAATAGAACCCAAGTCTTGTCATTTGAGGAACATACACGCAAACTATACGTTCCTTTCTGAGAGCCCAGCTATAAATATATCTACAGTTGTCAGTATACCCATCCCCTATCAAGTATTGGTGCAAGTAAACATTTTGAAATCAGTGTGTGGAAGAGTGTCATTTGAATGTGACGGAAAGGAGGAAAATCGCGGGGTTTCTCACAAGAAGTAGCTCTATATAATTGAGTTCTGCAAAAAAGAGAAAAAAAAGGGTGTCACTTCTCAACAATTGTCTCTCTCGTACCTTTCATCAAATGTGTGATAAAGAGTTCCTTCACTCAGACAGTTTGGCAATCAATTCCAACAGTGAAGTGCAGATGTAAAATTTAAAGTCTGCTAAAAAAAAAATAAAGTAGCAGGGGTAATCAAAAACAAGATTATTATCTGTGTTTGTGTTTTCTCCGTGAGGGTAGTCACGTTGATTGAATGTCTCCATAAAAAAAATTCCTGTGCAAGGATATGACGTGCGAGAATGAGTACACACGTCCACCCACAGGCCCCGAGTCGGAGCAACCAGTTGAGAGAATGACTGATTTCTGTGAGAGTGTCAAGTCCAAGTGAAGTTTTTTTTTTTGTAAGGAAAAGGTGAGCAAAGCAAAAGTCCAAAGCCCAAGTTCCCAAATTGTGTCGTAACAATCACGACTCCTAGGAGGAACGTGTGAGTCAGTCCGATTTTATTTCCTGTAGTTTTTTTCCCCCTCCCAATGCATAGAATATAAAAATTATTTAATGTAGACAAAAAAAAACTGTGAACATTTTTATTTCGTTCTATTAATAATATCTTGAATATTATAGACAGCATGTCGCCAGAATCCGTTGTGCTATCTGCCACGACACCCGAGCGTAACTGAATTTACGCAAGTGTATGCATAGCCCCTATCTCTACTAATCCGCCTAATGGTCATATCACCATCTGTGGAAAAAATTGCAAGAAAAAAAAATTACTTATGGTATAAAAATAACTACCAACTCATATTACACTAGATAGATACTGTAACCCATCCTACACGGAGTAAGTGGTGGCTTAAAAGGGTTCAACGTTATGTAGGTTTTTAGAGTTTTCCAAGACCTTTGACCTTCCTTCCCTCTCCCAATCTCTGGCTGCTTCATTAGTTGGGAAAATTTTAGACTTTCTCATCATTTGATGCCTCTTGTCAGGCTGGGGTATGCTAGTGGGTTAGCACTGCTACTAACTAGTTTGTAAAGAGTACCGAATAATGAATGAGGATGGAGATGGTAATTCCTATCTTATGTATGAGTAATAACAAAAATTTCGTTCGGCTCTAACAGTTGTGGGCATGAACCCAGTTGCACAAATTTATAGTGGATGTGGCTTCAGTATGGAACTTAAATTAGTAGCACTGGAGACATACATACATACATACATAGGTATGGAGGATTGTATTTCCTACTGTACAAGAGCATAGGGAATGCTCATCCCTGTACATACATATGTATCTACCTAGTATGTATGTCTACACATAGACCGTGAGTCTGTGATCTTGATGGGAAATATAGTTGCTGAATGTGTATTATTGTTCGTAATGCATGTATAATTGACTCGGAGACTACAAATTTTGTTTTAGAGGTAGGTATTGTGGAGACTTGTAGGAGTCAAGGTATATGAAGGAAGGACTGTGGAGTGCAGTACAGATAGTAGTAATAGTAGGAAGGATGAGAGGAGCAGTTGGGATCTTGCGGATGTACTGTGGTACTATAATAGATACATATGAGTGGATATGTACAAGCTCCGCTGAGGAGGACCCAAGTTATATAATTGTATAATGGGGCAGAGAGGCAAGTGCAGTGTAATTTGTATGACGTGAGGTACTTGTATATGGGTAATAATTCTCTGTGTGTGGGTTATTTTCGCTCCGTCACATAATGTGAAAAGGTTTTCATTCAAAGTAAGCTTTTGTGTATTATTATATTGTAGTATGGTGCACATGATTGATGGTTTCTATGACTCCATTCATCATAACGGAGATGCTCACTCTTTAAGCTAGGTCTACTATTTAAGTAGGTAATAAAATCTTGTACGTTGATACGAATGAGCTAACTGCTATTCTTGGTAACATTCACTCAAACGAACAAGCTGGGTATGAGTGAGCGCGTACGCTCCTCTGTATGTATATATTTGTAGGCCGTACTCCAGGGAAGGGAGTACGTGTTTATTAATACCAACTGATTTACAGCGTGTGTAAGGCTTTTTGATACAAACGAGAGAGAATGCCTGCGTACAAGATGACTTTATTAGTTTGCTCCAGCCCTGTACACACACATACACACATACATTTACACACACAGAGCTCCACCGTCAGGTGATATATTATTGATGCCTTAGATTTGATAAATACTAGTCAAGTATATATAGAGACAGCTGTGAAAGATTTTTCGAGTGGAGTTTTTGCTGGCTCTCTGTAAATATGTAAGTTCATAGGAAGGAGAGGAGCGATGAGTGTGCGTGAATCAGGTTAGATTAATAGGAATAAGGGGAAGGCAAAGGAGTCATCCTAAGACAAACATCGGAGTTCAAATGTAACTTTTTTTCCCCCGTCTATATACATAACTCTCAAAAAACAGAGCGTCAAGTCAAGTGAGTAAATAAACCTTTAGTGAATCATTCACAAAACCCACAAACATATAAATCTTTTAATTTTCCATTGGGACATATTCAACTTTTCCCAGTTATCAAGTCATCATAAACTCCAACTATTAAATATAGGATCACCCAAGTTACACGCTGGAAACTTCAAGCACAAAACCTCAGCTACAAAAAAAAAGTTACAACTTGACAAACTTGTGGTAGTTTGGTCAATCCTATTTTTTTCCACTAGACACAAACACAAAAGTCATTCCTAAAGCTTGGGAGATACGCAAGTACAAACACAATATTTTTATCACTTTATTCCGTCTGTTCTAGGACTGAATGACTTCCGAAAGATTCTTGTTGCTACGTGAGGTTTCACCATTCGCAAGCTAGTCCGAGCCTTTGTGAGTTTGATGCATATATATAATTATATATAGATATATATCTATCTATATATATATATATATATTTATATATATATATATATATATATATAAACAGAGAGAAAAAAAAATGAGTAGTACATTTATTTACAAGCTTTCCTCGAATGCCTCAGACTCAAGACAAAGTTTATTTGGTTTATCCGTCCTCTTGAGCGTATAGGACAAATCCATTCTTATTGTGAGTTTTTTTTTCTTCTCATGCCACAGTCACTACCAAAGACTACACGCTAGGTTCCTTCAGTTACACCTTCATTATTGGCACTGTTACGGGCTCCCAGCACTTGGCGTAAATTTGTTTTCGTACATATAGTCGAGTAACGTTTAAAAAGTTTTCGTTGAGGAGTTACAATACGTTGAGGAGCATTAAATTTACATTTTTTTACCTCCTCCTCGATGCGTGTTGTGCACTCAGAGACATATATGTGTGGTTGAATTGTGAAAATTGAGAGTAATTATTATGGGGTGTAATTACAAGCCATATAAGTACAAATGATTGGAGGCTATGAAAAATGCATGGGGGTTCGTACAAGGTTGGGGTATTTTTCAGATTTAGTCATTAAATGTGAACTAGGAAACATATGAGTTCAATTCAGTCCGGTCGGCGGAGGGACAAATGAAAAATGAAGTGTTAAAACCAAATATTTATGTGCGTGCATGTCCATGTTGTGGGGTTCCGAGTCGTTTTGAGAGAGACAGTGGAGTTTAAGCTTTTTCGACAATTTAATCATTGTAATTAATCAGTCCACACGCACTCCATTGGTTGTATTTCCTTGAAGGTTCCCGTATGGAGTAAGAGTATTTGGGGATTTTAAGATAGGAAAATTTCCTCAGTTCTTGGAAAATGTAATTAAGCAAATGTCATAGTGAGCTGGACGAGGGGAGTAATGGGAAGTAGTGTTTGGTTTGAGTATGTACCGGGTCCGGAGTAAGTGAAGTGGTTATTGATTGCGTACGTTCGGTGTGTGTGTAAGTGCTCCTATTGTCAAGTCAGGTATAATTGTGTTTTGTAAAATTGCTCCTGTTATTCCAAGGAAGTTATGTTGGGGGGGATGTTGAATATTCAAAATTAGTATGGTTGTCTTGAAGGAAAACAAAGATTGTGTTGTAAGTTACTAAGCAAATTGATGATGTTAATTTTAGGAACGAACGTGTCAAGTGAAACAAATCCCAATGTATCATGTATGAGTTGATAGTCTCAATTGTGACAACACAAAGCATTTTCCTATTTAAAGTTAGCGTCTAATCAGTTATATGTATCAGAGTCTCTCTCTCTCTCTCTCTCTCTCTCTCTCTAACTGACTTTATTACGTAGGCAAATGACAGGATTGCCTACCAGCTCCAAAACCAATCAGACTACTAGTTGTATCAGTAGGAGAGCAATGTGTTTCGATTCCGTTTATAGTACCAGTCACTTTTCTCTGGTGCTCTATCAGCAGCACTGTTCATTTTTCCAAACTGGGCTTTCCATTCATTGCATGAACTGATAGACAACGTGATGAAATTACGAGCATGGCATGCATTTCCATACGGAGAGAGAACATTATACTCTGGGATATTTTAATGTATTGCAACTGGGGAATGAGACTCGTATTTAAGAACGAGCCCTACATCTACATCATATGCACACTGATGTGCTGGGGAGGAAAGATATGACTTGACTCACAAATTGTAGCCATGGAGGATAGGTTGTTGCAAGGGAGTGCATACAAGGAATAAGTTACTCTAGGATGATAATACAAATGAAATGTTAAGTTTATGAGTGATGATAAAGAGCAAAGCCACAATCCAGAAGTCTGTCCACCATAGGAAAATTACAAGAGTTATTATTTTTCATAGTTTCTAGTTTTTTCCAGTCTCTCTCTCTCTCTTCGTGTCTCCAGGGTCCTCAAATCAGTATGTAGTTGTAGTTCGAGCATACCCATTGCATGTCAATTGAGGACATTTAGAGGGTTTGAGATTTCTCAAGTACTATGTGCATACGCGGAGAGAGTCATCAATATAACTTGTGCTCCATCTCCAGAAAATATCTTCCAATAATAGAATTCACAAAATGCTCACGATGTGGGTTACAACAGATAAAGCTTGATAGTAAATTTACTAAATTGCTAAACTTATGTTTGTTTTTTGATTGCACACGTTAGGCCTATCTCCCCTCTGAGATGACTACATACAACACATGGAAGTCTCAAAAATCCCTGCTCACAATATACTTGAGTCAATATTTAGATTTAAACTTGAGGAAATCATGAATGGGTCAGAGACTCAATTACTGGTCACGTATCCTCCTTCCTGATATTTTAACTATTACAGTCTATTCCTCCTGTATTTTTCTAATTTCATTTTTGTCTTTGGAATTGCCACAAGATTACAGGCCGGCGGTGCTGTTGTCCTATCTTCCCCCCCCCGCTCCCCCCTCCCCAATACTTGCTCCATTTACTCAACACTACTACTTAGACCTTGATGGTGGGATTGTGTGCAGGTCTTATGTATGTGCGGTATTTATTCCCAAGAATGAACAACGATTATTTGGTTGTTAGCAGACTTTACTATCTTCTCAGCCAAGTTCCTACAACACACATTTTGGTCAATGATACGGAGCTCCTCTACGGAGCAAGTAATTTTATACGGAGTAACTTAGTAATTAGTTTCCAACGTTTGATACTCACAGTCTCATTAGAGAAGAGGATAGGGTCAGGCGATGATTACGTGAGTCAATACAGTCAGGAGTACTACACCGAGGAGGTCTGTCCATATGTATGAGTGGATTTAATAACTACTTATTAGAAAAGGCAAGACAAACCTTGCATTTTGGACAATAGGGACGTGTTCTGAGTAGACCACTGGAGTAGTACCAGCCCCGTAGAAAAAGTGTGCTGTGAAGCTCAAGTATTAATTTCTAGCCATGTTGTATTATGTGCATAAACTATTAATAATAATAATTAAATAACACGCTCATGCATACCCTATGACTTTGATACACTATCCCTCTCTCTCTCTCTCTCTCTCTCTCTCTCTCACTACCGAAAACTTGTACTTTCTTATTTAACTTGTTAATAATTATCCAGCTGAGCCACCTCAAATAGTAATCAGCACTTTTCTTTTAACCTTGCATGTCAGTCTCTGTGTGGATTGACTGGATATAATTATCTGTAGTTAAAATTCAAGCCGGAAAGTCGTTGTTAAGTAAAAACATGCATGTTTGCTCCAATGTCCATATATATTGTGAGTACTGAGCACACTATAGATTATCCAAGTCTACATTACATATAAATATTTAACCTGCCTCATCCATATAGGTCCCCCCGTTTTGAGTACAAGTCTCTTATTGAGCAGACGCTCTTGTTCATATCCATAAAGTAAAGCTACAAGAAAATAAGCGGTTATAGAATTAAATTTGAAGGCATGGCTCGGCATTTTGAGGCAGTACAAGAGGACAGCAGGGGAACCCAATGGATAACTTGAAAGTGAAGTGCCGTTGTTAATATACATTCAGCTCTGGGAACTCTCTCTCTCTCTCTTTTCTCTCCCTCTTGTACAGCTGATACAGTGGTTTAACTGAAAATTATCACAAATTTCATTTCACTAAATCTCTCCAAATTGGATTCTTTAAAGAGGCGCAACAAAACCATCAGGTATTTAACTCATTTTCTCTCGAATTTATTACCTTCCAGGAGCTCCGACCTATGGAAAAATTGCTCCTGGAATTCTCTATTGGTCAAATTGTTGAGCCCCGTAAAATGAAATTTCCTTCGAAACTCAAAAACATGCTGGAAAAAACTATGGGAAAAAAAACTTTCCCTACCGCTTGGCTCCTTCATCTCTTTATGCTCAAAAACTCCATCAAAGCCAACAAAATTATAGGTTTCTACTTCAAATTATAATCTATAATCCTGCGTGCATGCATATTTTTGCTCCGGCAAAAGGATTTTCTCCTTAAAATCCTGATCTGACAAACTCTCAACCTCACGTGTTTGACACATATGTAGTTTAAATTTAGTACCCGATTCCTTGTCAACATGTGTCATTCAGCCTTACTTAAAAATGCTAAGTGGCTTTGGCTTGTAAAATTTATGAATCAAGTTGCTAGATCTCAGTTCCTAAAATGAATAGGGACATCATAATGGAATTTGGTTCCATTAAAAATGTATGTATCAATTTTACGAAAAGAGATGGAAATTTAGGAGTTATTTTATCTGAGTTTATCATTTTAAGGATTGATGTAAAAGGTGGATGATTGGAAAGTATGGGAGTAAGTTGGACTCAGGAAACGTTTCTAATGGCGTGATATTTCCCAACCGTTACTTGGAAAAATACTAAATTTGTCCTCACTTGACCGAGTAATGACAGGATGGGTTTTTGGGGAGTCATGGAATTTTTCTGAAGGGCAAAGAGTAGTATTTGCTGACACGCTTTAATTCGTTGAGAGAGCAAAGTTGTAATTGTCTAAAATTTTAAGTTATCTCCTTCATCAGATACTGAATTGTCACATTTGACACTCAAAACTCATTGAGAGAAAAGTAATCTTCACGGATACTGTATGTAGCTAGTAGTGCTACTCATGTGCAAATGCACATCTGTGCAGGGTAAAGGGTGGCACATGGTGATGTAACCTTACGACTGATACAGTTGATTCGGCTGGAGTGTAGATACATAAAAAGTAATGACAGTATTGATTGAAAATATTGATTGATAGTGGAGAGGTGTATGTGGAATATTGGATTGGGGTGTACATACATGGACGTATGGACGGAGGATGTGCATAAAATAATGTAGCTAAAGGGGTGTCTTTATTTGATTTGCAGATTGAACGATTCTTAGCAACTTGAACGTGTGATTTTGCTTGGACAAGATAGAAACGTACGGTATTTGTGACGATGATCTCAGCGACTTCATTGAGCTCAGCAAGTTCTCCACACTCATTGACCAAATCGGCACAAATTCCGCTGGGGCTTGAAAATGGACGTCTGAGAGTAGACTCACAGAAGTTCCTGGTGCCGTCTCTTCCCGTGAGTGCGAGGGCTTTGAACAATGATCCTTCAAGTAAGAGACGAGAGAGATCAATTGTAAATGGAGTAGCACATCCCAGTGAGAGTCACCATATAACCAGTAACCATATAAATGGACTCCGAAGGTCCTACAGCGGAAGTCCACTCCACCAGCCTCAGCTACATACAAGTCCTCGGAAAGATGCTCAGTCACCATTGTACAACGGGGAGAGTAGTAATAATGGATGTAGTGGAATGCCCTCAAATCCCAGTAATTTCTCAGTTCGTTCTTCAGTGCCCATCCCCTGCTCCTCACCTTCTCCAGCCTCCTCCGCATCTCCGAACAAGTCCCACTCCCCATCATCCATCCCCTCTCCGAATAGTGCCAATGGCTCGTACACCTCTCAACTACCTCCAGGTTTACCCGATTTAAATTTAAATTCTCCAGCCGCGGCGGCTGCCGCAGCAGCTGCCGCCTCACGTCTGTACCCTGGAGGATTTCATGGTTTAGCCAGTCATCCGGCCGCGGCTCATTTAAGTCCGTACTATGCAGCTGCTGCTGCCGCGGCTTCTCATTCACTTCCATACCCAATTTTCGGTGCTCATTCGTACAATCCTCATTCAGCAAGTTCATACTTAGATAACTTCCATCATTCAAATTTGTTGGCAGTTCCTCAGATGAGGACATCTCCGTCAGCATCCCCTCCCCGACCTCCATCCTCCTACATGCCCTCACCCAACCAACACCACTCACCACAGTTACAAGGACCCCACACGACGTCCACGACATCCTTGCACAATCAACTCATTGAGTCCGTGGGCTCGGGCGAACGCTACAATGGTCACAATCACAATCATTTGAACAATCATCTCCAACACCATCCCCTTTCTCAGCATAATGGTCTCCCGACTAACAACTGTAACAACAGTCGGTTCAGTAGCTCTGGCGGTCCCGTCACCAAAACCTGTCCTTCCAGTCTAAGTAATGGAATGTCAGTTGGGATTGCCAATATCCCTTCACCTGGAGCGGGCATTTCTCAAGCAAAAAACCCCCACCATGGGTCACTGGATGGTTCCAGTGACAAATCCTATTTAGGCAGTCGATGCAACAAGAATTGGGCGGAGTTCCCCTCCAAAGTCACAGAGTGCGTGTCACACCTCATGGACAACAATGAGGATATGAAGGTCCCTCATGGGAAGGAGGGTTCATTGAAACACTACATCCTGACACGCTCTCCGGAGGATTTGACATCAGCCGGCGGAGGAGGGAAGATGAAGCAGTTTACGGTGACTGGGACTGAGCCCAACTGCAACTCCGGTCTGGACTCAAGTGCAATGCTTACTAACAATCATGCTAGTTATAATAATGGAAACCCATTTCTCCCACCCAGTCCTAAGAAAAGATCTGGTCAATGGAATTTTACTACCTCAAATAATGTCAAAACGGATCTTCCACCGCCCTCACTTCCACCACCTCACTCCGCCATGGCAAACAGCGACTCGTCCAAGTACCTGACTAAACAAACTAAGAACCCGTCCAGTAATGCTTTGACTAGTAACAATAGTTGTAATATTATTCACTCGCCAAAATCACCGTACCTAATTACACCTCCATCTTCAACATCTGCTCAAAATTTTCATTTTCAATTTCCAAATCTCAAGAGTACCAGCACTGCTTCTGTCAGCAGTAGCAGCAGTAATCATAGTCCGAGGAACCACAATGGGAATCATAGCCCGGCGTCATCAACTACCCTATCCGCTCCATCCACCCCCACCATGCCCACTATCTTCACCTATCCCGGGACGGGCAAGATGAAATCATATGGAAATGCCTCAAAAGCAAATCCTCCTGTTCGTATTGAACAGTTACCCACCATTGATGCTTTCCACCGTGGAAGTCTGACGCAGCTTCCTAATGGCGACTTGAAACGTGTGGAGGATCTCAGCGTTGAAGATTTCTTCACTGCCGCTGAATTCCTCTCGGACTCTATCTCAATTATAAATTGCACAGTCATATCCATCCATTTGGACACCAACAATTCTCTCTGCAAAGTGATTCTCACCATGGGGTCTCATAACCAACAGGTAAGGTTTTTTTTATTTTATTTTATGCCCCATTTTTATTTTACTACTCTTTTTTACAACCCCCTCGTCCTTTTATTTCACACAATTTTTTATTAGCATTGATTATGGCCACAAATTAGTGTAGTGTGTAAAGTGTTTAGTAACGTAATCATACTTGAATCGAATAAAAATTAGTTTGAGTGTATGAAGGAGCAAGTCATAATGCAATTATAACTGATGGCTCTATGGGCTCTACGTATGTATACAGATGCATCAAAAATGTATATGTACAAATATAGGTATCCCCTCCCATCCATGTACATACATACACATATGAGGGAACCATAAGCATAAGATTCCCTGCGTGGCATAATTACTAAAACAATTTGAGTTTTATGAGAGGTAGAAATTGGTTTATTTCTGTTTGACATTCTGGTCTTGGATTCTCCGGTAAAAGGAAGGGTGTTTTGATTTCGATCTACCACTGTTCAAATTCAATGTACACTTGTATAGCACTTAAGTAGAGGCACTCAGCATACAGGTTACAGCTAGAATATTACACTCACAACACTGGCACACAGTGCACTTGAGTGCATATGATGAGCCGATATACAGAAGGGTCTGACTATATTGAAATTCTGACATGATACAGTATATAGGGTCCTAGCGGCCGGTGAGACTTTGCCTGTATCATAGGAGCCGTCTCCCTATTTTATTATAGAATTTGAAAATATGTACAATGTCTGGCGTTAGTCAGTTCGTTCTTACGCATTTTAGATAAGACAATATACATTTTGAGATAAGTAGTCAAACATTATGTATCGCTTGGTTGGAGGTAAGACTACTAAGGTGCATAATGATTCGTTAAATAAGTGTTAGGGAACGGCCTGCCTGAAGTGCATACAGTTTTTATTAAAAGTGATGTTGCGTTCATCCCCAAAAGTTACCCATAGTACGAGTCACGGTGGTACGCACATACTCCTAGCGTAGCTGGAGATACGGGGAGAAAAAATGGAATCATCGGGTCTGAACAGAATCTTGAGAGGAATCAAAGTCATGATTCGAATTTGATAGCTAACCAACTACGGTTTCGTAGGTTTTGAGTGTACAAAAGTGAAACTATTACATGATCCAAGACAATTAATTATATGGACGTCTGCAGTTAAAAGTAAATGTTTGAAGTTTCATGTTTTCACTGTTGACTCCTTCCCCTCGTAAAAGGGAAAAAATTGTTCCTGGCCTGTGATCACATGAGGTAATCTTTATGTATGTAGCGGGGTGTACGGTGTACTAATAGGAAGCAACATTATGTGGTTGTTTTAAACGTTAGTTTTTTTTTCTTCACTATGTGCAGTTTAATGATCATAGCACTGTTACTATTACAAAGTTGTTTCAGACCAAGTCGGGGATGAGTTATTGCATAGTAAACTATAGTGAGGTAAAAACAACGAATTCTTGCTCTTGAACTTGGGGAAATTTTTTTTTGCTGTTGTTCCTGGATATATTATTATCTAGTGCAGTTTTACGAATTGTAATTGCGTGCGGTTCTACATGTAGGCTGTCAAAGAAGACATAAAGGTAAAACTTGAGTAAACTCGTCGTTTTATTTTTATTTATTTGGAAATTATCAACCACGCGCAGACTTGAGAAACCATAGCGTTCACGTAGGTTTTTGCAGTGAACGGTGACGGGAAATGCAACGATGTCGTGCCTTCAGAATCTTCATCTTTCCCGATGGTACCTGGAGATAACGTCCTGCTTCATGCTTATGCATTTCGCCCTCAACTGAAAGATACCAAGACGAAACTAGTTTTTGTCGCTCAGAACATTTCTCATTGGTTTTCCTCTTCTCCCCCCTTCCCTCCCTCCCCACAAAATATATATTGTATATTGAACTTTGTGTTTTGCCGTAAAAAGTCCATGCATTATAAGTATCTATATTAAATGCTCCAAGAATTTTTACGTAGAAATGAGGATGAAAGGAAAACAGAGATTTTTTAAGTTCTCTGTAGTTATGCTACCAGAAAATGCGATAATTTTGACTATCAAAACTTTTTTTTTTAAAGAAGAAGCTTTATTTAATATAGCCACAGATGTGGGATATGCGTAGTGTCATTAGTAGGAGAAGTCTGGGCTGGGAGACTTGAGTGTTAGAGATTGCATTATGTTCTTGATGGATGCTTATGGACGGGAAAGGAAGTTTTTGATAGTAGTTATTCCCAGGTGTGATTATAACTACCTTATGTAGGGTCAAAGTGGGCTCCATGCCTTGGAGTATTATCATCATGATGGAATTATGCAGTTTTCTCGGCCTAGTATGTATTTCATTTGCATTTTTGCCTAAAAGAGTTGCTCACTGTGAGATAATCGTTACGAGAACTGCAAGCTTTCATACGAGAGAGAGAGAGAGAGAGAGAGAGAGTTGTACACGCCACTGTATCCAGTAGAGGTTTTTTTAACACTTCTCCATTTACAAAATCATTTGAGCTCAGCGATAATAGATACTACATGATGATGATGATGAAAAAAGTAACAATGGAAAAAAGTAGATACCTTGAGACTTGTGTAGTATTATTTAACACGATTCTGTTTCATCCGTTGCGTGATCATGGTAATGAGTGTCGTTGACGCACCTTTCCTTATATTTATCTTCAAGTTACGATGAAGAGAGGCCAAAGGTGTGACACCAGGATTTAGTTAACGAATTTACTAGATTTACTAGTACACAGTTTAGCTAATAGGAATAAAAACAGGAAAGGCAGGTTTGAGGATAATAAAAAATCTTTAATTTTCTCCATTACAGGATTTACAACTTGGATATGCCACTAATAATAGGGATCTATAGTCAAAATCCTACATTCTTTTAGAGAACAATTGGGGGAAATATTTTTATTATTTAATTAGAGCAAACATGATTTCATCTTGTGCCATTCCGCAATTGAGTCGCTTCCCTTTTATTCCACTCTTATTATTTATTTATTATGCACGGGTGTGCATCCTGGTACTACAATACTACGTGCGTAAACAGAGTAGTAGTAATGGTATCTACCCCCCCCCTCTCCATAAAGAAAAAAAATAAAACTTGTAGAATATTGTAGACCTTCAAAGTTGAGAGTTTCAAGTTGAAAGGCTCCTCCCCCCTGTCTTTTACTTAAGTGCCTTGTATGTACGTCCCGCAGATCTTTTCCACGTATGTGAGTACTTTATGTATTTCATATTGTGGTCATATAAGATATAACGTGCACCTCGACCATATGGAAGTGACTTGTACATTTAGGATGTGCATAATGTGTGTCCTGAGGATGCATAGAGTGCATGGCTTCATTACTCAACATCCACTCGCAGCAGTCCATTTGCTATGGATATATCCAGGGCAGAACTGGACATGGACGAGTTATAAGGACTAATCAAGAGGGGGTAAAAAAAAATGTCTAGGCACCTCTCCTAGTATGCTTGTAGAATACACATAGAAATACATAGAGAATACACAGAGAGGAAAAAATTTTTTCGCACAGAAATGGAGATGCAATCAAAAAGTACTAAAACGGCAACGCTACGTTTAATCAGTTTTGTATTTTTATTATGCTTTTGAATAGCATTAATTTGTTTGCACTTTGGTTGGCTACCATCTGCAAGATGATTAGGTGCTATGATACACGGGGATCCAGTGCGGTAGTGCTAAGCAGAAAAATTGATATGTCTTCCTTGGTTTTTTAAGTGTCACGAATGATATTTGTTACAATGTGAAAACAAGAGAATCCTCTAATTTTGCAATCTTTTACGGGTGTCAGATTCATTTCAGTTCCCTCTCGTATATTTTTTCTTCTCAAAAGCAGCGAGTAATTTATCCTGAGTCATAACAGATGATGAGTTGGAAGGTTTCTGTCTGACAGTCTTTATGAGTCCAAGGTGTATTTAGACACCCCCTGAGTCCATTTAGCATGAATAATTGTACGTTTGAATAAAGGCAAGTAAAAACAATTTCTGGTGGTTACACACACACACACACACACACATACATATATATACACAAACAAACACACACACATAATCATAAGTAAAATGCGGACAGATCATTATGTGCATGCTTTTTGCTCCCCATAATGGAACCTGGATGCTGCATCAAAATATCCGGAGAGCCAAGATTTTTGAGAGAGCCTTGCAGTAAAATAGGAATGACGAAAGTTGTGCCTTCCCACATAATTTGAATACTTCATTGGTTAGCGTTGAAATTTCCATTTTTTTTTTTGTCTCCCGTGGGATATTTACGACTTGTTTTAAGGAGTAGATGATAGTATAGATTTTTTTTTACGAAAGGATGCGTAATGCGTAAGAACAACTGGGATCCTGATTCAGTTAAATTTTGTGCAAATTTTATAATCATGTAACAAGACACATGGAAGTTACCCAAAAGCATACGGACTTACATACATACCATGGCATGGTGCAAACAAGGGAGCCTTTGATGATACAACAACGGCTCACTATTTACTTATTTACTTATGTACGCAAGTTGTTAACTTGAAATTTTTATTACATCTCATCCATTTGAAAAAGTGTCAGATTTCAATTTGCATCTCGTTTCCTCAAAGTTATTAATATTAATATCCCTAGCTTTATTGCTTGGGTTAGAAAGGCTAGTAGTGGGAATTGTTTTTTCTTCCTTGATGCGAAGCAAACGTCAAAAAACAAACAATACTAAAAGTATTTTATCCTTTACTTCCCTCTGTACTGCATATGTATCTGTGTATGACAATACCCAACTCAAAGTCAAAGATATATTCTCTTCCATCACCTTTCAAAGTCTTGGTTTGTACAGGCAGACAGATTTTTAAGGAAAAGGTAGTTTGAGGGAAAAAGTGTTCAACCTTCGTCTTTATAGAGCTGTGGTATTTTATTTTCGCCATTTAATTTTTGCTTGCCACGGGATTACCTTTTTTGGCATAACCCGTCAGAGCGGCGTCAATAGACGATCCCTTACTTGTCCGAGTATGTATGACACAGGGGAGGTTGGAGTTTATGTTAGTGTAATTGGTGGAAATGCCAAGCCTAACGCAACATTCTTTAGCCTCATAATTCCCATCCTTATATTTTATTGAATGAACTCACTATTTCCTTTTAAAGATACGATCGAGCATGATATACAATACAGTGTTTTCGTAACCATTCATTCCTCTTGGTATTCTCAAAAAAGTTGATTTTTTCGTGTTCTTGGGAGTAACTTTTTTTTCAAATTAGTTCAAACCTTTCCTACTCCGACCTTTGTTTACCTCAACGAAGAATCCAACAACCAACAATTACGGATCAGATTTGCATTTATTAACTTCCAAAAATCTCCCCTCTGCACAATAGTCTTGCGTACGCTCAATTGTGTAAACACATACAATTATAGGGTTCATTTATATTCAAATCAGTTTTTATTCCCTTGAATCCTGTTCTCTCAATTCGTTGGAAATTGATCTCTGGGGCTCTTCTCAGTTCAAGTTATGCCAGTACATGAAGTCCCATGCAACACACCCACACTCAGGGGAAGAGCCCTCCAAAGTCCAAAATAATTGTTCAAAGTGGCATTCAAATTTGTACAGGTAGTTTCAATTGCATGATCCAACGAGGAAATCAGTTCTCCATACAAGAAAACTCCGTTCCAATGATGTTCTCAGAAATTACTATGTTTTGACAAGTCTGACTATATTTCTGAAGGGAGAGCTCCAAAAATGTATCCTGCTGCACGCTCCTGTCAGAGAATAATCCTTAAACTTGAGTAGCAGTCAACAGACGTTACAATACATTTGCTAATGAAAATGAGAGTAGATAAAAATGAGATGAGAAAATGTATTTCCTGAGGAAAAGTCATCAGATTTGTGAATGCTTGAGAAGTTCAGGTAGACACGCCTTGCCTTGCCATTGGGGAGCGTGGTTTTGCCAGTCCTGCAACACGTTTCGCACAATATGGGTATTGGTTGGAAATTACAATCTGTAAGACTCATGTGAATATATTTGTGTCAGTAGTAATTGCTGGAAAGTTGATCTGCAACTTTCCGGCAGTTAGTTGCATAATAAGGATATGAAGCGCAGCAGTCAAAAAGAACGAAGGAGGCCGAACAGACTATCGTTCCGAACGGACTTAGGAACCAGATTTATTAAAAAACAAGTCTGGGATGACAGAGGAATACTTTGACTATGTAATGGGTATTTATGTGCTAAAGAGTGCTCAGATGAGTAGATACATGTCTACATGGGGAATATGATGCAGTAACTATGAATACAATGCGGACTTTCTCGTTGACTGCAGATTGCATCATGATTATTACGATGTGCATGAGCATACATGACAAGTCATTATGTGGCCGGGCGAGTTTTAAAGTGGTTTGTGAACAATTTCCAAACCTATTATTACTGTTCCCGGCGTGGTCAGACTCCACTAAATTTACAAACAAGGTCAATTGTTGTGAGCTGTCAAGTGGTAACCGAATTGTATTTTAAGTTGTGCATTCATGGATATAGTTTCGTTACTTTTGAATGGTCCCCATTTTTATTTACACTTGCTCTACAGAATCTGGTAGGTCTTGATTTTTTTAAGCAAGTTTCGTAAAATACAGCACATGCATAAATCAACGACTTGGAGCTTTGAAGGTACTCAACAATACAGTCGCAGCTGGCCTGTTGCTGATTTATCGATGTGAACCTGGAAGTTGCAGTTTATCTTATTTGCAGTGCAACAGGCTCAAATTTAGTACTCATTAGCTTGACAGTGTCTATAGACAAGTGAATTCGCTCTTGTATTTTATTACACAGACTGGGTCCGACTTGCGTGAGTCGAATTATTAGTTGCTTATGCTCAATGATAATTCGTTTATCTTTTATTACTCCCTGTAATGTATCCACGCAGGATGATGTTTCTGTACACACGGAATATACATATCTGCATGGGACAGTAATAATTCTCTGTTATGGGGAGACACTGGTGCATACACAAACACACACACACACACACACATACATATGTATACACAAAGCAACGTAAAGCAACAGGACTTCACCAAGTTAAGAGTTGCATCCCATATCTCTGTCCTCTTTTGTACTTCTCCGAGCTTCATAGTATACTCATGAGAGAATGGCACTTAGAGAGGATGAATCAAATTCTTCCCACTTGAGATGATATAATGTACTCCAGCTAAGTGACGAGGATTAGTTGTTGTACTCACAAGTGTCATTATATTATCTGCAGGTGTAGGCGTAAGTAATAGGCCCAGCTTTGGGTGATTATTGGGGGGAAAGTCGTTGGTACAATGAGTGCAAAAACTGTTAGTTCTAGAGGATAGCTCTATAAAAAAAACTTTTTTCTCCCAGCTGTACTATTTAAGTGCGGCTTAGGGACGAATGTATGTATATATGTAGATATCCTGTCAGGACTGTGTACGCTGGGGGTAATTTACTCTTTTGGATCAATACTGGTGCCACTTACAATAATTAGTGGGAATTAATTCCCTTGCTATGCTTACACTTATTTACATAGTGTTAGAAGGAAACAGGAGATAATCATAGAATGAGTTATGGCAGAGAGTTTTTAGTGATTAGTTAATCATGAAATCAAGTGTTTGCTCGAGAATAATTACAGCATAAATAGTTTTTGCAATAATTATAGGGGAAAATTAAATAGGGACCGTGCAAAAGGTAAATTACGAACGCGCCACTCGCACAATAATAGTTTGATTGACTGACCTGAGATTGTTGAAGAAAGAATGGAGTGAGTAGATAAAAATTTATGACCCATTATTATCCGAAGGGATCTTTAGAAAATGAGCAATGACTCTTTCATCTATTACCATCTACAAGTTGGGTGATAAGTTTTTACTGCTAAATGAGTAGTTTTACTGCATTAATCCCTGGCTCAGGGGTACCTCCTCCCAATCTATATTAGTAATGTTAAGTTTGATATAACGATTTTCCAGCGTCCATGTAAAAATTTCCGCTTAGTTAACGAGCGGAGGATGGGGAAAAAAGATAATTCTCAAGAGTGCTTGTTGTTCCTCCCTTTACTCTTAATATCCTCAGATATACCTGGCTAATTAACTTGCGATGGGGTCCGCAAATAATGATTTATTAACTTGGACTTGTTTTCTTTCCCCCCAGCATATCTCCCCCCCCCCGTCTACTCTTAAACATTGTCATGCGTTGCCAATCTTCAACTCCTCGTAGACTCATCCAGGAAGTGTTAGAGCGATAATGTACACTACACGTAATAATTATATTTATAAGGACAGGCTCAAAATGAAGCGATAAATATACTCAGGAAGTCTTCTAGGCAGTTACTGATCGTTTACGTAACTTGTATTATCTACTACTATATGAAGGGGCTAAGGAGCAAAAGGGATACCCGCTGCAAGGGTTACTAAAGCAAAATTTCCTATCTGAAGGATCGTTCAGATGGGAAACTGACAATAAGTATGAGAACCATCCTTCGTCGGAACGCTTCTCAGCCGACAATGTGCGTGTGGGGGTATAAAGATCCTGATTCTTGATTTGATTTAAAATGAAGAATTTACAGACACTTGACATTCAGTCAAGTGGAAGTAATGTTATGGCTCATTGACTCCACAAGATACTCGAAAAAGTTATAAAGTATATCCCATTATAAATTGCTAGCTGGATTCCCTATGCATTCAAAACATGTTGGCATATAGTCTTCAAGTGCAAAATATACTGGTTCAGGAAGTCGAACATGAAAGTAGAGCTGGAATTCCTCCCTCTCTTTGTCTCCATTAACTTCTTGCTAATTCAGTTACCGGGTGGAGCTTATAGAGCCGAGGTTGATAATCCGACAAAATCCTCCGTATAAAGTACAAGGCTGGGCTCAAGCTGAAGTCCTTATCTTACTGTCATGTTGAGAGTCGGAGTGGTTGTTTGATTACTGCTAATTACATCAGTAATTATTGAGAATTTGTTCAAAGTATGGATAAAATGGTAATAGATAGACGGTGGGGAATGAAATGACAATTATTTTATAATTTCCCTTCTGATGTTCCAGGTGATCGTGGAAACCTCAGCAGAGCAGCCATTCTATGTGATTGGCCGTGGATGGTCCTCTTCAGCACCGGCAAAGACAGAACAAAGACTGCAGCTCCGTTGCACACCTTTGTGTGTCGGTGATGTGTGTATTACGCTTAGACGGAATGTAGCTCCAGTCATGGCAACCAGTTCCGCAACCCATGTGGGCATGACCGCTCCAAAGAATACTAATGTCATCAAAGCAAGTAGTAGTACAAGCAAGGGATCAAATTATAATTCAAATGTAACTCCGAGTAGTTCGCCCAAATCGAAATTGTCGGGGGGCGGGGTGCCGGGACCTGGTGGGGGCAAAGGCTCCTCCACCCGACTGACCTCAACGGCCAGCAACACCGGGACTAGAGCCAATCGACGGACCACTAATGCAAGTAGTAACAAGGGTATTACCACAAATGGTACTGCCAATGCAATGCTACCCCCACCAACCCCTCCCCCACCCTCCCCAGTCCATACTAATCACCAACAACAACATGTCAAATCGCAGTCAGGACAACCCATCTCGCTTGCCATTGGGAAAAGAGCATCACCTCCAATGCCCGATGAAAACAATCATCCAAGTTGTCCAAAGAAACGACGCTGGTCAGCTCCGGAAGCCATAAGTGATGACAATGAATCCGCAATAAAAACCATGGTTTGAGTTTTCAAAATCCGATTTGATCACGTCAAAACCCCTATGTCATGTAAACTTATTGGTTTTAACTTTAATGTTTCTTGAGGCAACCTCCTATGTAGATTTCGCGTTAACTTAATTTTATTTATGTAGAATATTGTTTCCAATGTGGAAACGATACGAGGACACAAAATAGTTTGATTTTTTATTCTTGTTTATTATTTAAGACAATGACCAAAAATGTTGTGTACATATACATACATACATACATACATATAATATAACTATTATATAATTTGTTATTCATTGTTAATTCTATATATATATATATGAATAATTTACCGTCAGTGTAAATACAGTATATAGGTTTACATATATAAACAACATTCATTAATTATAGCTACATATATCTGTAATCACACATTTACAAATTACTTGCATCAACTACTCTTAAAAGCGCATTGTATTGTAATTTACGATTGTACACGGTTTAAGCGACTTCTCGGAACGTCAAACATTTAAGTCAAAGTATCAAAATCACTTTTTTGAGCTCATTTAAACTATCAACCCTAAAAAGGCGCAAAAAATCGCATAATATCATTATTTAACCAAGTAACCATTCAAGTTTTTAAAATTGGTTATAATGTAACTTATTACTACTACATTATAAACCCATTATTAGAAATGCGAAGCGTAGTACTTGAACATTTAGTTAGATGTAAAGACAAATTATTATTATTAATATTATTTAAAGCAACCACGCTATATAAATATGGTAACTTCGTGAGCTCTGTATGAAGGGGAAAATTATTTTAAATATGTTTTCGTTGAAGATGACGACGTTCATTCTGTACGTGTTCTTTCAAGAGGAAATCTCAAAATTTTTGATCTCATTCTCAGCAGACTAACTTTGAGCCAATCCATTTTTTTTTGCACGGGGACAATATGCAAGGAGCAAACCAATGATAAATATTACTAATTACGTATTGCTTACTATTAATCAATGTAATTAGTACATGTGGTTTGGTATTTTTGTCCGCGTCTATGTATTATTCCTGGCCTGATGTTTGTTTTTTTTGCCTGACTGATTATGATGATGACGATTGGAATGAGTTTATATAATTTACTTAAATATTATGTATACATTGTATTACACAAAACATACATGTGGGAACATATTTTTTCTTTTGGGTTCATTTGACACAACAACCACCTTTTCACCTGAGTTTGTTTTATCAATTTTCAGTACATGCCCTTCGTTGCTATATACGTTGCGAGCTTTGCATTTTTTAAGTTTCAGTTCATGTTACTTACATATTATCTTTTATTATGTCACCTGTTCAAAGGGGTTTAGGATCGATGTTGAAACCGTGATTAAAGACAAGTGTTTAATGTACATATTTTGCTTCTCTTCTTATATTGCCTTTGTTTTCTATTATTATTCCCTTGCTTTTCACATTCCGTTCACAAATCGTTTCACTAAACTCATATAATCTTCCAAGTACTCTGTTTTGCATCCATGTTCTCTCTTGACATCGGTCTGTAAATAATAATGGCAGGATCAATGCTTTTGTTTTTATTAGGGCTGGAGGAGTTGTAATGTAATCCTCCTTACTATACCTGCATCAAGAATATTGCATGCTTTTTGCATCTGTAATTTTTTTCGCTGCTCACATACTCCGCCAGCACTCAAAGGCATCTTGGAAATTATTATGAAGCAAGTTAAGTGTATCAGTCGACTGCCAAAACTAAGTGCGGAATCGTACAATTAATTATGTACAGGGATATCTCTTAATCTCACCCATGTTGGTCCAGGTAATGATCAACAGGAGCACCCACTGCTTTCATTGCCGTAACATACAATTATAATTGGTTTAATTAACGTACACGCATGGTACTTTTTAGAGGACAGGACGTGCAAATTTATTTGCTGGTGAAATCTAATTAAAACGGTTTATTTTACAAACTCAAGTTATTTAGCGGAATCTGTTGGGGGAGGATTATCTGCATTTGAGAAGTGCTGTTTGATTGTATCAACAGGAAAAATAGTGAGTCCATCAATGAGTTTCCGCACATTTTCATTATTTCAACATGTTAAAATTATCCTGGCTACGCCCAACACATGTTCCTTGAAAGAAGGTGTGCATTGAACCTGTAGAGTCTCAAATACTCCAGTAATTTCAGCTCTGAATTTTACAAACCTGAGACAAAAATATGATAAAATCGACAGGTTTAATTTCCGTTTCGTAGATAGACACTCTCATAAAATTAGGAGGGTGTGCAATTATGTGTGCATTTACCTGTTAAATAGACAGGTCTTACTGGCCTGGTTTTTACATTTTTCAGATGTTATCAAAACTATAGACAACTTTGCCACAACCCACGGAGCATTTTATTGACATAGGCTTGCTTACCTACCGTGGCTCCCAAAAGTTAACCAGAACATCCCTGCACACACTGTGCACATAATTGGCTTATGTAACTACTTATATTATGTAGTATACTATGATATACAATGTCTATCAAGATTTATACAAGCGTATGTAATTTATAGAGATCCCCCAAAATATTCGATTTTCGTCTTGGACAATAAAAAGTTAAAAGTTGAGAGGCTCTGACATTGAGTTCATAAAATTAATTTTTCTAAAGTAATAAAAAATAATAATTCACGCTATTTTTAAATTATCTATTTATCCAACTTGGAATGAGGTTTAAAAATGCAGCTGATGAGCGAACTCAGGAGGATTTATCTGTGCAGGAAATACAGGTTAATATAATGTTACAAAAATTAGATCACACGTCGTTTGGGTAAATAGTGCTGCCATCTATTGCCGTGATTTCTAAATGTTTTCCTACTACCTTGCACTTGAACTGTCTAGACGATTTGTACACAGACATGTTCAAGCAGCTACTGAAACTAAATGTCCGTAGTCTTTGTTATTACTGCCTTAAAATTTATTAGATTTTAAGAATTGAGAAGTTCTTATTCCTGATTTCGTTTCCCTAATTTGAAACCCAATTTCCAATGTCGCTTAACAATTGAATGAGTATACTCAATATTGCATGCCAGCACATTTCACGTAGAGTTTCAACTGAAAGTAGCGTCTCAGTTCTTCCAAATATTAACTTTTTATTACAGCTTATTTTTATTACGTCTTTTAAATATAATAATTATGGCTAATTGTTAGTATCTCCTCTAAATTAAGTTGCTTCAAGCAGGACCTGAATGAATGCTTTCAGCGTTGGTAGCTAAGTAAAAATTTTCTAACAATATGGATATATGAATCTCATATAATACATAATAACTGAAGGCGCTGATGTAAAGCATAGCGCAATTATTGCTAACATGAGTCCGTCAAAATGACTTGTAATTATGAGCTGGAGCTGAAAAAGTAATTTATGCTGCCCTTTGCCACACTAGAGAAAAAATGTTTAGAAGGAATTAATAGAACCTTCAGTTATCAGTGAGAGTATTCTTGCTGAAAATTTACCGGCACTTTTACTGTAGCTTTATTACTATGGCTTATAATGGAAGTGAAATCTTGAGATTTCATGAGCAGATTTGAAGGTATCTAGGTAGGCAGTATCTAGAGAAATAAGGAATAGCAAGCATGTACATATACAAGATTGTGACTATATGAGTAAAAGCATATAATTTTGCTATATTTTACAACTATTATGATTTTAATATATCGTACCTACTACTTTCCTACTTCTTCAAATAATATTATTAAATAGTTCACTTAGTGGATTAAAATGAGCTGCGAGTTGGACTACATGCTCGTTGTCATTGGCAGCCGTAAACCCTGGAGGATGCTTGGACTTTACTTGTACTATTGAAGAATCCGCATATTTTGACAATGTTGCAATCAAATTCAAAATTTCTGTCTCAATAAAACTGCTATATTTTATCCATAGGGCACGCATGGTAGTGTACTGTAGTACAGAGATGGTCAATAATTAAGTATTGGATAAGTAACAGCTAATTGGACCTCTATATTGGTCTACTTTCATCTGGTCAGAATGAAATCAAATCGAACATAAACCAGACAACAACCCAGCACCTGTAAAGTAACAAAATTGTAATATAGTAAGGCATAAGGAGAAATGCATGATTGTAAATTAATTTTTGCGATGTTAAGTGTAGAAAAACTATTACTAAAACCGCCGCAAGTGATTAAGAGTATGAATAAATTAATGTTCCGAAGTATACTGAATCTCAATTCCTAACTCGCATAACCGGATTTCGATTTCATTGGGTATTTACGGGCTACTCAACATACTGCTTCCGTTGAATCACAATTCATGTAATTATCTAATGTTCGAACTCCACTCGAACGAAAGAGAAGTTGAGCTACGCAATGTATATTTTAATATTTCGTACCGTCTGTTTATTAGCCTTAATATCGCGTTTGAGCCACCAACAAATTTATGAAACTTGACAGAAAATGTTTATTTTCTGAAGGCTAACGTCCTCAACTCAAATGTGTAACGAATCAACAACATAAATGCACAGTAGTAATAATATTATGCTACAGAGGTAAACATTACAAAAATTGATGAAACTATATACTGTATCACAAAAATTTCGAAACTGAATTGTCTGGCGTAATGCTTTTTTTTCAAAAATTAAGGTACTCCACAAATATTATTATTTTTAAGTAACAACTTCACTATTACAAATAATTCTCACAGACGCAGATACAATTTACTGAGTGGGTAGTGGTAGTGGGTACGAGATAATGAGTATGGAAATTGCGTCAATGTTCACCGACAGTACAGTTCTTGGTTCTTATTACATGAAAAAGTCGGACATCCAGCACAACAATGATTGTTTTTAAGTGTTCTTTTAAATGCTGGTTCATATATTGCGTGTTCAATCAGTAAATCTGGTGTTGCACATTCAAAAATAATTATATAAATTATTTTAATCGGATAATGATCCTGCACTCTTTTTGGACTTTCTTGCTCTCGTTGAGTTTGGCGAAGCGTTCTCTGCAATTAAAAAATGTTAAAACATTAGTTCACTACTGCCTTTCCGTTCAGTTACAAGAAATAGAATTGCAATATTAGCAGACAACATTCCGAAACTAATTATTATATCAGTGCTTCTTAGAAAATTGATCATTATGAATCTCTGGACATTTTATACATCACATATATGAAAGACCTGAACTAAACGCTTAATGTACACTAAATAAATTGTATTCATCCTTATCTCAAATCAATACTAAGTACTACTTAAGTATCTTACTTCGAATTTCCCGGAGGGTTTCTTGGGGAATCCATTCAAAGTCAACATCATCAGACTGTGAGGTTCCTCTTTCAATTTGTTGTTTCCTAGCGGGCTTTCTTCCGTATGAAGTTAAAAGATGTTGTCCCAGAACTAACAGAAGCACAACCAAGGCGGCCAAGAAGACGTACAAAAAGAATGTCTCTCCATCTAAACCTTCTTCAAGTTCGACAACATTTACAGTCTCGTTGTATACGGCATCCAAGTACGGCTTGCCTTCCTAAATTCAAAAAATATATATCCAACTGAGCAATCCCTTCTACTACAAGGGTTCAAACCACCTCAGCCATGATTTTGTTACAATAGCAATCACAACTTACAACATCACGGTAGCCCAGGTTGATAGACAGGCCAAATGGACGACCAGCAAAGGACTCGTCAGTGTAGAAAGAGTAGCTGAGAGTAGCTTGTTCCTTGGGTTTGACAAGACGGTTGTACACCAGAGTTGAGAAATTTTGGATATGGAAGGAATAATCCATGGGATAACGGAAGGAAGCATCGAGAGTTTCCAACAAGAAACCTTGGCTCCCCTTGTTGGTGAACCCAACAAGGAATTCCACAAGTTTCCCAGCATGAAGTTCTACCACAGAAAATAAGTAACACCCAATTAGTACTCTCACAGCTCAAACTACAACCCAGCCCCATTAAATTCAATATCATAAAAAATTTTGTCAGCGGTTCCTTAGAAATAGCTAAGATCATTCTAAATCAGTATTTCGTTTATGCATCATTCAAAATCTTCCGAGCCAGACTCAGCACCCAACTTTCCCTTGGAACAATATGCTCCATACTTTCCAAGGACTCTCCTCCCAAAACAAAACTTCTCCATTCAATGAACTCCATCCCAGACTATTATCCCTTCTACTCCACGCAAATTTCCCTCAAAACCCAAATTTAAAAACCCTTACCGGGACTTCCAGATGGTCCCAAAAGACCAGGTTTGGGCTTCAAGAACAAGACAGTAGTTTCGCCGTCCGGTGATTTTGTCACTGTCGGAGTCGCATCCTCATCTTCCGTTACAGCTGTTTCACTCACTTCATCCCCAGCATCCTGCTCAATGTCAACGGTGTCATCATCCACGTCTATATCATCTTCCGCTGATACTAAATAATCTGCAATAATTCAAAAAATTAAAATTCCGGCTCCACATCCCCTTCTCCAACCAAACTTCACCTTCCATGCTTTACCCCGAAATCCTTCTCAAAAAACTTACTTTTTTGTGTCAAAACAGTGACAAGTGGAAATGCTATTAAAAGGAAGAGGAGGAATTTCTTGAGACTAAACACCATATTGAATTTGTTTAAATAGAACACACTCAACTCTCACACAACTTTTTTCAGATGTTGGTCAACTAACTCACAAACACAGACTAAATATCTCCTCCAATGCGTTGACTCAGAAATAGCACGTTTCAGGTTAAGTACATTAAAGTCCCAGGGAGTTTAAATGTACGACAAGTGAGAGGTTCTTCCTTTCCGTTCTAAATGCCGCAATTTAACTGCAAGCATCTACCCTGCGTGTCACTTCACGTCCCGACTTCACACACACAAGCTCAGAGTATGTTGGCCCTCGACAAGTGAAAGTTGGACATTCGTTGGCTTGAGGCCGGTTGGTGAAAATCGTGTACGTGAACAACTCATTGCGATGTGGCAGCAACACGTGACTCCCGGCAAAATTCAAATCTCCCAACCACTTGAGTCCCTCTTCCTCTTCCTTGGATGGTTCAGTGCATCACAGCATTCACAGCCCCAAGTATACATACTCACACACTCTCACTGGCTAAAGCACAGTGTATGAGAGTATAGCTACGTATAATACATATGGGAGCACTCTACTATTATACTTACATGTGCCCGTATGTATGTACATACTCATGTGTATTAAAACTACAAACGTGAAGTAAACAGTAAACATCAACATTTCCACTTGAACAACATAGCCACAGGGAAGGAGTTGTAATTCCCTCTCGGATTTCCCATCTATTATTATTAATAGAAGTCCCGTACGATCTTTAAGTATTGAAATTAAAAGTAATCCTATTTAAATTCACTCCCACCACCGAACCATATAAGGCCTATGAGGTGTTCCCATTCCGGAGCTCATCAAAGAATAATAACGTAAGGACTTAAGGATTTAAAAATATAGGGTTGGATTTGAAAGTGTATAGTCTTCGTGGGAATAAGGATTAGTAAACAAGTTTGAAGAATTTAGCAGTCATTTTGCAGGAGGTGCTTTGAATATGGGGGTTTCTGAAAGAGGCTCATCATTACTGGGCTTGTTTGGAAGCTTTGGATGTGTTTCCAATGGATTTCTGTGACAGAGTTGTAACATGTGAAGATGTACGATGGACTTTTGTTTTTGTGGGTTAATTCTTTGCTTTCATTTCTTGTGAAGATGTGAAGAAGTGGGATAGTACTCTGGTTTGGTTTGTATTGCATTACTGGATTCATTAAATTCTGGTTTGTTTTATATTGTAATAGTGGATTTATAGAATTCTGGTTTGTTTTATATTGTTATATTGGATTCAGGGAGGTTAATAATGTTAGTTTGAATTTGAGCTTGAGTCAGGGTCCAATTTTTGAGCGAATCATTGTTTGCCTGTAGACGATAGTAAGCGTTAAGGATTTGCCTTATTTGGATGAGGTGGAGTAATGCGGGGTGATAGTAGGAGTGTATATATGTAGAACTTGAGTGTGAACGCCTGAGTTATGGTTGTTTAATTTTGAAATGCCTTTTGTATTTATAGGTTGAAATAAGCGGACAGGAGCTGGAGGGAAAAGGGGGATCGGATGGATACGGAGCTTGGTGCTGAGTAATATAGTGTGTTTTTTCAGAGAAGTTATTTCGGAAGTTTCATTCTCTGGTTGAATCTGACAGGAAGACTCAAGTATTTGGGAGACATTTTGAAGGAAAAGAGAGTGACTAGTGTGAAAAGGTACAAATTTTTGACGTGTGAAGTTTACTTCGTCTAGCTTAAGTGTGATAATAAATCATAGCACTTAATATTAAATATTTTGGTGTGGCAAGGAAGTCAAATACAAGGTATTTTAATGTAGGCTATGAATGTGAGAAGAGAATGTGGAGCGTAGGGAATTATTTGTATCCTCTAATTTTTTGAGTTGTGGAAGTTCCTTGTGTACAAGTACATTAGAATGTAAATGTAAATTGGCTGAGTAGTTAAAGAGAGGAGAATCTTGAGTTATGCTACTATAAATTATTACATTTTGTTTTCCCCTTCAGGCTGAGACTTATTATGTGATCACTTGCGGTGTTTCGGAGCAAAACTAACGTTGTGATGATTTCCGGTTAGGAAGTGTGAAGAAAGACAGTCCATAATTAGCAACCATATTATATTGATGTTAAATGCCGACGAGTGTAGATAACACCGGGAACAAAATGAATACCTCTACACCTAACAGATCCGTCATCACCGATAATTGCCCACCTGTGAGAAATAATCAGCTTCCGTCCCATTTTAGCCTGCTGTCACCTTTATTTCGAGAATCCTACCTAACTGCGGAGTAGTAAGTTATTAAACCACAATGGTTGCCTTTACTTCGTTATCCTAATAATGTAGATAACAACAACAACTCCTTTTGAATTTTCAGTTGTATGCTTTCGAATCAGCCAAAGCTAGGGGGGATATATGTAATACCATCTTCTCAGTCGCCGAGTTGTAAGTAATACCTGAAGAGAATTCATTTAGAAGGTAAATATGCTATGGTTAGATGTAAAGGCTTTCTTTGATGTTGCTACAGTATGGTTTGGAGTCGTTTTCGTTCATCACGGATTGTATCAAGGTGGTGTATTTCGATTCATCTTAAAATTCCCTGACTATTTCCCTGACTCCGGCCAAATTCCGGTTAGTTATGGACATGTACTTTATATTCTTTGTATTTATAAATATCAGATGGACTAATACATTTCCAACAATTTTTTGCTGAATTTACTTATAATCATGATAATACATTCGATGAATCCGATGTTTTAGGTACTTTCATTCCACCCACCTATATTTCATCCTCAAATACACCCAACGAAAGGTACAGTAGATTTAAAACGGTACTTTCGGCATGGCTGGATTCGTGGGAACAATCATGTGTGGCAAGTATTAAAAATCGTGAAGAGTATATTCTACAAAATGGATCTTTCCCACCCAGTGGATAAATCTGCCGCTGAAATGTAATCACACTATGTTGTTCTAATCATTACAGTATCAGCGACGTATTAAATTGGAGTTAATTAAAATATTTTAAAGATTTCTTGCTTGTATTTTATCTAGGTTTGAAGTCAATCAAGAAAATTTTATTGCCAAAGTTCAACAAGAAGTAGATTTATCAGTATCAAGAGTTTACGATGAACCACCGGATGGCTATAAAGATCCACATTACATACGATTTTCAAAGTATGATTCTTCCCTACATGATAATATTCGAGCCAAAGCTCTACAGCCACTATTTAACGTTCTAAAATCTCCCGTAAGAAGTGATGAAGCTGCCAAAAAAGGGTTATCTTTTATGTCTACGCCTTAATAGATGGTTGGTGTGATCAACACTACTGCTACTAGTGTGTCAGTGACCTGGACTTATGATGTAATTTAGATACAAGTAGATTTAAAAGACATTCTTATTATGTTCAACCGATATATTTAATTAATATAAGCATTCACGAGAAGAAACGCAATTACTTCACAGAGTTTCAGTATCGATTACGTTAACGAAGTAAATCGAAATTTACGTTCCTAAAATTACGAAGACTAGCTCCATTCAACTTTTTATTCTCATACAGTATTTTTAAACCCAAGGAGTTCTTCACTGGCAATGTAAGCTTTTACAATAATTATTATAAAGTTCAATTTATCGCGCTTCGATCAACTTTTCCACTTCATCAGAAACAAGGACTTGTTCTCCTTTCCATCTAAAATACTTGCATTTATTATCTTCCATCACAATTCTAGGACTTAACTGGATGGCTAATTTTGAGGAGAGCAAGCCAACCCCTTTTAGTTTCTCAGGGCCTGCGTGGTAAATCCGTCCGTTGTCTTTCATGAAAACCTTAGCAGGGTCAAAGGGGAACGTCAAGCCCGACCCATTAATTACCAATTCCGTGTCACAGTCTTCTCCATTCAGTTTAGTATAAACTATAGGCAGATCATCAACTCGAACGAAATTTTGCTCTATTCCACAGGGGGATACATACGGGAAATGCTCAGTGTAAAAACCCGTGTTATTGACTTTGAGACGATTAAAGAAAAAGTTGAGGAACTTCACATCTAAAAATTCAAACAATCAATAAAAAATCTTATCGGGTCTTAATTCATCAAATTCTTTCGGCCACATTTTATATTTACCTTTAAAGCACGACGTGAAATTCTTCATTCGGGAGTCATCCATGAACAGCTATAAGTACATAAGGACATTATACATATGAAGGCCCCCGAAGTAATAAATAAATGCAATAAATTATTCTATTGTACATAATAATTATTATTTATCATTCCAGGGTACATATTCATATTAAATCAAAGGTTTCCATAGAAAGTTTGAACTCTCTGTCTCCGTACAGTCTTTCGTATTATTTTTTATTATTACATTGGCATACAAAAAAATGTCATGAGTTTTGAATAGGGGCATTTAACCTAACATTATTCCAAGACATTTATAGTATTTGTATATTACCATGCCATTGTGGTCAATGTAGTAAAAGTACTCCCTGACCTTCCCCCTGTACTGACCCTGAGTGTACGAAAATTCTTTGCACAAAATAGGAAACCACCTCATTTTGAAATTCACGCACACACAAACAAACACTTTGACAGTTCAAATGGTTCTAGCTCCAAGTGTAGATGGCCCAGCTCATGGTCCTCATCTTTGTTTACATCAATTCTGATGCTGCTGTCTATTCCGTCTGATTTTGAGTTTAGGTTTACTTTTAGGTCCTGTATTTATTTTGCCCTTTTTTCAAAAATGTGAAGTAAGCTTTTTAAGAAGCAACTCATCATAATTTTATGTTTCATTTAAGTGCGATACAACAACTTTGAGCTTCTCGGCAAGATTAGGTAAATTTGCCTAGTCTGGCATTTCTTGGTTGACAAAAGTTCACTGACAACAAAAAAGATAAATAAAGATATTAGACAGTACTCGCATTATACATAGGTCTAAATATTTACCATACATCAGCTATGATTTGTATAGAAAAGTTCATTTATACTTACATACATGAGGGATGGCGAGGATCGAGTTATTAATCATGATTCTATGGGCATTACGTTAGCATTTAGCATCTACGAGGAGTTTTCAGTAAAAACTGTTACTTCTCTTACATTGTACATTCCAGGGCTTATTGCCTTTACTTATTACAACGAGTTCAAGTCACTAGGAAAAACCTGTAACAGGTATCTGTAATATTACGTCGGCCTTCTGATAGTTAATGCAAAGTGCGTTTGCAAACTATAGATTATATGCTAATTACAAAACTGTTAAAAATATCGGCGGTGAAATTGAAAGAGTAGGTTGAGCTCTCTGATTGTAAATTATGTAAAAAAAAAGAAGAAGAAGAAAGGAATACACGGACTACTAATTTGACTCTATTCTCACCATTATTTTGGAATGTTTACCGTTTCTATTATTAGCACCTTGTTAAATTAATGATTAATTGCATGGGACTGACTGATGACTTGGGGAACTCGTAATGTCAATGAAGGGTTCGGGATCAATATGCGAATAAGTACATACGAATATAAGTTTTGTCCGGAATAGATACTTGTATATATATTGCTCATGGTACTGTACAGTGTACAGATCTTTCATATGCTCATTACATATAACATCTGAGTAGCTTTCACATTCTTTTAACATTAAATTCTTATACAATATTCATTCAGACTAGTTCATGAAATTAACAAATTATTTGTGTCACTGCTGAGAATATACAAATGTCGCAACAGTCTATACACATGAGATAGAAGAATCAGAGAAAATTGAGTCATTCATTGACTTTCAATCCAAGATCTACAAAAGGCAACATCGGCGAAAACAGTGGGGTACTGTTCTTGAGCACAGGGGAAGACTCCCCACGATGTAATCCCAACTAATTGTAAGGTCAATGTGTTGTTGTTAGTGGCAACAACACATTGAAGAGGGCCACCGCTATCACCCTAGGAAGGAAAATATAATCAGCTATCATTAAAAATACAAACATATGAATTGTTAATAACTGCTCCGCTCCGAGTAATGGCTTACAAAACATGCTCCGACCCCGTCTGCCCCAGCGCAAACCATACGTTCAGTAACGTTGTTTATTTTTTCATGCTTTTCTTTACAGACGGAATGCGGAACAAGAGGCATATTAGCCGTCTGTAGAATCGGATGAACTTTCGAATTATGATTGTCAATTAAACCCCATCCTGAGATAGAGCAATTCCCGGGGGGAACAAAGTCATCCGAGGAAGCCAAGCCAATAACCCCAACAGATAGATTGAGTTCCAGTGGAGTTGAAAGTGTAAGCACCGCGTAGTCGTAATCAGTTACCCAGCTGTACAAAACATTTGACGAATAGTTCAACAAATTATTTGTCTAAAATGTAAAATTCTTACTCATCGTAGTTGGGGTGCATCGAGATCCTGCTAATACTGGAATATTGTTCTGTTCCGTCGATTTGGGTCAAATCCCAATCACCAGCAACGATTCGAAACTCCTCGTACTCACTGTTATCAACGCAGTGAGCTGCCGTCAAGACTTTGTCTTCAGCGATGAGATTGCCTCCACAAATGTGATACCAGCTGCCGTAATATTTAACCTGAAGTGACACTTGGTGGGGATATTGACCCTTTGCTGCATCCTTCCCTCCAATAACTAAAGGTAAGATACCATGATTCCTCCCTCGAGGGGGGAGAAATCCTGCCGCCGTGGACTCATCCTTAGTGAACCTTCCATGAAGCCCTATCGAATAAAACACATTATTTTTAGCGTCTCGAAAATTTTATACAATAATTAAGAATGGCTGCCTGTTATTTTTATTTTGTAGACAAAGAAAAGGGATAACCTGGCGACGCTATTAAAACCAAAAATCCGAGGAAAATTGTAAGCTTCATACTACAGCTAGTTACTTTGCGTTGCGATTCGGGTTGCTTATTTTTAGCGTCGTGTTACCTTTCTAAACCGAAAAAATCTTCTGTGGTTACGGCCACTTTTTAATCGGTATTTATACAAAAGTGGAGCTACCATGTACCCCAGTAGTTGAAGCATGATTTCACTAATCCACGTCAGTTTCTCCTGAAACTCTTGCAGATATGAAACGTTTTTTAATTTAAAGCAGACATTAATAATTATTTTTAAATGGCTCCTCTTGTTATATGTACTTGAAGTTTTCGGATCTCTTTTATTAGCAATAAAATAATAAAATAATAACATTGTTTCCTCCTTGCCTTATTGGACAGATGTTATATGTTATATGTACGAACCGACAACACAAAGCTAAAATTATGGTTTTCATCAAAGTGAATTTGAATCATTACACTTGTAAGCGTATTGCATATAAACTTCTTGAATTTTTAAAATTGTAATTTTGACTTTTTGATATAGTCAATGTACACATAAATGGAAAAGGGGAATATATAGGCGGAAGTTACTATTTTATTGGGAATAGACTCAATGCAATGTCAATGTATTGGTCACATGGATAGGGTGGACGTATTTTCGGGAAATAGTACTCTTTGCTTGTTAAAATATTTTAACATTGTCTACTTTTCTTACAAGAGAACTTAAATGGCTCTTGGTCTGATGTCTGAATTTTTGTTATTTACGGGTTAAAATGTAATTACATCATTTTAAGGGAACCATGCATGGGGCAAATCTAAAATATAACCTTGGCCTAACTATAGGTATCTTCATAGATCAAATCATCAAAGGGAGAATGGGCTGCTGATAATAATTTTTCATTTTTATTATGAATTACATTTTACCACGAGTAACTGAGAATTGGCCAGGAAAAAACCTGATTCAAAAATTATTTCAGATGTAGCCGACTAGGAAATGCAGGAACAATAATCAAACAGGTACAAATTATTCCTATAAAAATTGAACAGGTGAATGGCATAAATTCAAGGCTATGAATGCTAAATCTTTGCTCACCCTGGGCTTCAATCCAGTAACATTTAAAATGGTATCATCTGAAATTGCAAACTGTGCTGAAGTTCTTGCAAACGTAACCAATAAAGGATTTAATCCAAATTTTGTCGTTAATTTGTTTTTCTTTTTTTGCCTGTGTACTTATACGAGGCAACATCCCCTAAAGTTTTAGTACCTTAATTAGCTTGCGACTGACGTACTTCATAGGTACCCATACTTGCATATAATTTAAATATTTTATGGCATATTTACAATTAGTCATATTTGCATCCAGGTTCCCTCATACAGTCAGTGACAATGTTACAAGTGTGCTTAGCAGTCTTTTATGTGTGGAGTTGAAATTTTTCCAAAGTAACATGAAGTATATACACAAATCCTAAATTTTTGTATCTCTTTAGTTTAACATTTATGATAATCAAAAATAATAACCCGAATATAAAGTCTCCCTTGATGTTCATATACAAAAAATCCTATATTTACGTCGGCTTTCCCTTCGTGGGTAACAGGAAATGCTTATAAGTTCCTAAGTGCATATATTAAATTTATTGGTCTTATAAGTATGGACCGTGGAACTCACAATATGATTAACGTCAATGTTATGTCTACATGTCAAATCACACTCATTTACTTACTTACAAATAGGACCATTCTTAGAAAGAAATTAGCAGAAATCTTATAAAACCACTTGTTGGCATTTTCATGAAGTAGTACTTAATGTAGTGAATGTAATATGAAGGTTACTTTACTTAACTACAAGTACAATGTTAGGTCACCTATTTCTTAATTTATTACAATTTGGTCATTAAAGGTGTTGTTTATTGTACCTTTTTTACTTGCAATAATTAGAAGGATGATAAAAAGCAGGAATAAGGGAATGTCAACTTCCATAAGATTAGTAAGAAAAATAAACTTTTGGTCCTTGGAAAAACTTCACTCGTGGACACTGATAATTACAATAGTAAGCCAGGAAAAACCTAAATGACCTGATAGACGGATGACAGCACAAAATATTGAAACCTACAAGAATAACATGTACATAGTGTATAGATTTTTGAATACGAACATTGCATTAATGCCTTGCATTTTTGTAACATGTCTAACAACTCTTAATAAATACATACTGTCACACAGTAACATATGTCACATTTACAAGGTGCAAAAACTAAATGCAAATTCATTATTAAATTGCAGAATAGCTGAAGTAAGTACATATATAACATAAGCTTAAAACGGATTAATATGTATGCCTTACTGCTCACCCAGTTGGAATTTAAGAATTTACCCTCAATATCGAATTGTTACTTTTTTCGGTAATATTACGCTTTAAGAGTCAGAGTCAAATGAAATAGAAATGAAAGCACAGGAAGAGCAGCAAATATCAAAGATCCTTTGGACGTGGACATCAAATAATTATGTTACGATTTCATAAAATAATGTTAATGAGTCTTCCTTCAAGTACATATTGTATATACTTATACATGTTTTATAGTCACACATGACAGCGCCAGTAACTTGAGGGAGTGAGGAACTACTTCTTCTGGGGCACTGTGCAACAATAAATCAATAACGTTTTTCAAATGCGAATTGTTCAAATAACGTTTCCCTTTTAAGCATAAACTTTCATGTTAACAATGCTTACCGGCATTTTTAAATTTATTTAGTTTTAGAGCAGGATAATTCCCCCGAAAAACACGTCTTTTCAACACCAGGTGTATAGTAGACAAAATGCAAAGTTCTTGTAATGTTAAGTGTGTGTATCAAGAGAAGGACATTGACATTGGTGACTGTTTAAGAGGATGTCATACGTTATCCATTTACACAAGGCCACGGATGCAGTCACCGGATATTGTTGTAAGCCTCAGTTTAGTATCTGTAACAAAATTATTATTTTCTGTTTAAATGCATGACCTTATGGATTTTTGAAGGGTAACATACAACTAACCATCTATACTTACCCAGAATTTTTTAAACAATAAAATTTTTATATCCATGTGTAATTCTCGCAAGAGGTTAGGTGTGTACGACAATCTGTTCGTCGGAATCTGGAACGCTAATGAAGTGAACTATTACAAAATTCTGAGCGTCCAAGATCTGGATAACTTCGTGGTTGAGCCTCAGGCGTCAACAACATGGTTGGAAAGCATGCAAGATTTGTACAACCGTTCCCAGGAGGGGCTGCAAATTGTGAGAGCACTTGTCCTTATTTCTTAAAAATGGTGTATTTGTAATAGTATATTGAGATTACTGTACTAATATATTCCTTTTATTTTGTTTAGAAAACAACACACGTGTTCAAGAATTACTTGTACGCTTACAAAGACCATGTATCAAAGAAATGGTGAGCTTTCACAATGGGGACTTAAATACGGAATAAGAGTTTGGGTGGAGGTATGCAGGTTATGTTTTTTTTGAATGATCAGGCACCGTGTTAGAGTTGATGCAACAAGTCTGTGGCACGGAACCGCCCTAGTACATTTTATTGACGAGGGAGAGGAGAAAGAAGTATATATATCCGATTTACTGCATCTGGAGACCTCATTTTGGAGCATTGCCCCACTTGTTATTAAAGCCAAACTTGGGGGAATATTCCCCCCAGGAGAGCTGCCAGCATGGCCAAGAGAATCGATAGACAAGTTTAAAGAGCTCTGTAAACCAGGTTAGGTTTCACTTGTTGCATTTAAAGTAAAAAAAACTATATGATGTATTAAAAATCGGGAATTTTTGTAGGCGATATGTTTTGCGGCGTTTCGATACACACTGAAGGACAGCGAATTAGCCTTGTGCTGTTCAATAATCGTCCACAAACAGCCTCTACTATGGGAGGAGTTTCGTTACAGATGTACCTAGTCGAGCTGGGCTTGGCTCGGACAACGGAAAGGTAAATAATTATCAGAAACAGAAATAGAACATCAAAGTTCGTCATAAGTGAATCACCATTAGTAGTAATTGCATGTTTTATTTTGTGATCTAAAAATTTTCTAGGTTTGAATGTTGTAAAGACTACGAAGACTTTCGCACAATCGCTTTTCCCAGTGTCAAATCTAGTTTTTCGAATTCGTAGATTTGTTTATTTTGTAGAATTCCATGTTTCCGTCTTGCGTGTTATTTTTTTAGTTGCTTTACAATTTTTAATTTTATATATATACGTATATCTACAGACAAATGAAGGAAATGTGCAAACATACGGTTATAATTTGCAACCTGAAATGTTGTGATACAAAGGCCACTTTGATTTATTTGTTTGAAAAAAATCACAAATAATAAAATCACATTTTAAACTGCTATTCTAAAAGTTCACAGGGATCAACTAAATATACGCTGTCTAAGGCACCCCAACCAGCAGCTACACCGCCTTCATTGGCTGAACTTACTTTAGTTCTTAACATGTGACCCACGTATTTATTCTCGATAATGGTTTCTGCGTCACTGAAAAACAAAACAAATGATATTTTAAGTGCATCCTGCGTAGTTAGCGCTAGTACACTCAACACACAGGGAATATACTTGAATTACTACCAAAATCTGATAATTGTCATACCCGATAATAACACCATATATTCCTAATTCACTGACGAAATCGGTGTATAAAGGCTCTGACAAGGCTGGACGAATCATATAGTTCTTTTGCAGTGGAGGTTGTATTTTCTCCATAAGAATCCAAGCATCCCTTTCGGGAGTATTTCTAATTTTTTCCAATTGGTCTTTTATTTCCTCGTCGTATACGTTATTTCCACCTCCTTCACGCTGAGGCTTCAGAACATACTTTCTCGGATTTTCAATAGCCATTTCAATGGACTTATCACCAGCTTCGCCCTGAAGGAAAATATACTTGTTAAAACAACTTGTCTATTCAAGTAAATTTTGTAAAGCCACATCTAATGCATATCACGCATGATCGCAGATTAAAAATTATATTTACCATTCTATTAATTATACCTGGTCTAGTGAATACAAGCCCGTAAAAATTCGCCTGACAGCACAAACGTCGGCCGGATCATCTAAGAATTTTTCTAACACTCCAGGTCTGGCTAGTTCCTGCTGAATCTTTTTAGTGCCCGCTAAATGGTAGTAAATTGAAGGGCACTTAATTGCACGGGACCTTTCCATTAACAAGCGTGCATTCCATTCCGTATTGGTATGATACTGATCAGGAGAGTAACCAGAACGAAAGTAAACCAAAGCAATTTCGACTCCATCGCTATTTAAAACAATTTCATTTATCACGGGTAAGTATTTCATCCAATTATCCCTTTTAATAGTTATAATTCAGACATTAAATTTGTGTTTCTTAAATTTGTTTAAACTCACATAAATAATCGCTTTTCGGAGTCCAATGTTCCCTGAAATGCTACCTCCGTTAACGTTTTGCGGATGGTCCGAACATCTGGATTTAGTTTCTGAATCTCAAACTCATGGAATCTTTGATCGCAGATGTTGAATGTAACATCTTCAACGAGAAATAGGATTGCAGCCCTGAATTAACCGTAAAACAAAGGAAAAAGTTCAATATTTTCATTAGTCGGTGAAATTTATCAATAACAAGTCTACATTTAAATCCATACTCGCCCATATCGATCACCTACGTTGGTCTGTCGTAAATTTCCCACGCCTTTAACATTCCGTTGGATAGACCAGCTAAAGCTCCATTTTCAGGTAACTACAAACGTAAAATTTTTATTAATCTGTTCTTTATGAAAAAATATAACATTATCTGCCAATACTGACAATGCTTACGTTCTTCAGTTTATCTCGATGACCCAACTCCGTTAAAGTAAACCTGCAAATCAACATATTTTAAAATTCAAATTGTATTAAAACAGGAAACCCCATAATTGAGAGCATTCGGAGCATTGCAATTGCGTGCTACATACATCAAACTGTTACTATCACGAATACCTACGTCTCGTGTAAGTAATAATTACTTAGCAGTCTCTGCAAAACACACTAGCCCGTTTTATATAATCCTGGTATTAGAATTATTAGCATTCCCTGCCCGGAGATGCTACATTTGTTATTAAATCGTTTATGAGAAAATAGTCTGGTGTTTTTGTGAGAAACAAAGTTATGGTTGTCAGCCCATGTGTTGTTGCAGAGAAGATATGACATGACACTGGGGAAAGGGGAAACCCTGTCGCACATAAAAAGCACTATCCGAAAACTACTTATTTTCTACTTAGCCATAAAATGAAACAACACAACGCAAGATTTGTCGAAAAAGAGCATAGTGGAGGCGTTATATATTTACAATCCGGGTTTCCCTGACTCACAGAACGTATGCACATATTTATACAACTAAATGTTAAAACATAACGCTTTCACTGCATGAGTTACAGAACCACACTAAAATCTGAAGAGCTAAAGCGCGAGCAAAAGGTATTCACTAGTCAAAAACAGACAAATAGTTGTTCCACTTCACAACCAGCCAATATAATTGCCTTGATGCCCAATTGCAAGAATGTATTACACACACATTGATTAAATCTTTATAATCTTAGTATAAAAAGAGGAAAACATGCACGAGATCAGGTTATCAAGTTGGGTTTGAATGACAGAAAGAAGTCAAGCCAAGAGGGAACAATATGCCGAGCACAAAGAATGAAGTCAAGCTAGAAGTACAGATGACAGACAATGCTGAAGATCAAATTAATACCTATGACAATCGACTAGGACAGTGGAAACACCAGCAAGACTAGTGGCAACGGTATTGATTTCCACTTGCTTCACCGCAAACTGCGGCACGTCTATGAAGTAATCAGAGCGAAGGAGACCCAATGAAATTCCCTACAGATGTCAAAGATACAATGTTATCAATCAATTTCATAATTACTTACTCTAAATAACTTGTAAAAATTTGAGTTCAGGATCGTGGTGTTATTATGCAATATGCAATCACAACATTGAAATGCACATACCAAAATTAGAAAATAAGTTCCTGGAAAACAGTTATACGGCGTGTTGATTGATCGTACAATCAATTAAATCACTGGCCAAGGTTAAATACCATCTAATAATATGATAGAGATACTAATAATACCATCTAAATGGATTGAGGCTTCTATAAGAGCTAATTTATATTAGCCAAGTTGACTATTCAAAGAAGATACCAACATTTAACCAATCACAAATACTTAGAGAATATCTGCACAACGAAGAAAACTTTAAGAACTTGTGGAATTTGGCAGTTACATTTACCGATTTAGTTTTACACTATTCTAGAGAAAAAGTGGAACAATGACCATTTGTCGCATTCGTAAGCATACATGCCTGAAAGTATTTACGTGCTGCCCCACAAAATTATACTTGGGATTAGGGTTACAAGTGAGCTAAACATGCTTCAGCCTGAAATAATAACGATCACGACAGAATATGAAGAAACAATAAAGAGTACAACTATGACAATTAACATTGATGTGACAACTAAATATATTATTTTCTACCTATGAATTTCTGCAGATACTGGTCCCAGCCAACCAAAGCCTGATGCAATTGTGTTTAGTTCTACTTGTTTCCAACCACAGTAAGGGTAGGACAGACGAGAGCATTCACAATAACCACCAAACTCTGAAGTTTCAGGATCTTTCGCCGAACTTCCCAGATGACATTGTTCCAACATGAGATCAGAGCGTATCAATCCCAACGACACATGCTTTAAGACAATTTAAGTTCATAAAAATAAAACCCATCCTTTTAAATCCTATCAATTATCTGCACACACTACTGACCCACCAAATTTCAGCAACGGAATGTCTTTAACATGCTTTCTCCAGTTGCAAAAAAGTAAATAACAAACCCTGCCCAACCACCCCTCCACTGCAATGCAGTAGAAGTCTTTCTTCGTGGAATTTTATTAGTTGAATCGAGCTAGTCTGCTGTTGATGAATCAACGCGATTATTAAAAAACTACAACCACCGGTGTAAATCGAAGTCCACTAGTTCTCAGAAAAATATTTTCAGTTCAAGCAGCATTAATTTAACATACCCATACTACATTTAATGTACAATCTACCAAACTTTACATGCCTGGGTTCTCTAAATCTTGCTACATATACGTGTTAAGGTCACAAGCATTAACAAAAGCAGTAATCAGTGGCGTTTGGGCAATACATTGAAGTGCAGGCTACAATTTACTACTACAGGTCTAAAATCATTTACTTCTAAAATCATCTACAACAAATTCACAGAAACAATATTTTAACAATACCTAACACCGGACATACCTGTGTGATACCTTCCTCCAACACTTTCTCGTAAATCGAAAACAGTCGGCCAGTAAAATCATCAACTTTGATGGTGCTGCAACAAAACAATACTTATAAACCCAGCTAATTTCATCAAAATGTACTATTAAACAGTGGCAAGTACAGATACCTGCCGTGTATTCAGCACAAACATTGGATATAATAGGTTTTTAAAGCCCGGCCGGAGAAAATATTATTATTATTATTATGACACATTATAGTCATATCCTGATCGAGTAGTCATGCTTCTTTAAAGTCAATCTTGTTTGTGCGTCCCTTACGACGGGGCATGTGAAACTTAACTGTAGTATATTCTAAATGAATAAAATAGCTCAATAAAACATTTACTTTGACAAAGAAGACCGCAGAAATTCAAAATCATGAGCAACTCTGTGAACTAAAGTGTTTAGCACTGTTTGTATGTTGACAGCTCTCTCAAATTCCGGTCGAGGAAACGTTGACGGTAACAGCAGGAACGGAGCAAAGGTGACCGAGTCCTTTGAAAAATTCTGCTTCGACCTCATCGCAACCCCTGCAAAAAAACAAGCATCTCTTCATGAGTTTGTAAACCTTGCCAACAGTTCAGTGTCAAGAATGTCTCTGAGCAGAAACACAAAATACTCAAGTCATTATGAAACCAACGGGTTTCTAATTCGTACGTAAGAAGTTTAATTGTCAAAGTCATAATTTCGTAACCCTCCGCGATGTAAACGAGTGGAATAAAATGGCCAGCGAAGTGAAGAAATACTGTCATAGTGTGAGCGCACTTAAGAACCGAAATATCTAAAGCTGCTTAATAAACGACCGTGTCATGATAAGTATTACAGTATGCAAGTGTGGATAATTTTGGCTATACGATGCCCATACATGAATTTGTGATCAAGACCAGACTTGCTCAGTACCAGTAACCTTAATAAATAAAAGTAAATAAACCTTTACGTCCTCTCCCATCCCCCATCATATCATTAAGTCAGCCCTTTCTACTGAACTACTGAAATCCAATAAACCCCACTCCCATATAATGTCCCCGTAGAACTTAACATGGAAGCTTATCACATCGTCACCTCTCAGTCTCTCTGTAAAGGCCATAGGTCAATTCTTAGTTTTAAAAATCTTACCATGCATTAAAGCCCAATCCTTCGCTTTCTCGCTCACATCTTCCAAAACTTTCGCATCAATGGGCAGCGGCACACAAGGTTTCATGTAAGTTGCCATAATGCTCACAAGAATCGCACCTCCGGATTAATTTCGTAAGCTGATTTTACCTTCAAAAAAGAACAGCACAATGAAAACAAAAAATGTAAATGTCACCAATTAATTTAAATTACCAATGCACAGGCTCAATCTTAAAAAACCGGTAGACCAATTGAGAATAATTACACAAAATATACCACAAAATAAAAAAGATTGCTGGAATAAATATTTGAAGTCTATCCCACACAAAATAATGATCAATACTTACTCCGAAAATGAATCTCTTCCAACTTACTTCATTCACTGTTCCTAGCTCTGGAAAAGCTCCAACTCAAATGACATGTGTGATAGCTGATAACGTTTCCTTTGAACAACTTGATAATTAAGTGCACACAACTGGAATAAACCATACATTCCAAGTAATAAGTAAATTATACCATTACTGATTCCTGACAGCAACAGGCACAAATGGTGATGTGATAAAAATATCGACAGGTTTTTATGTACATAGTTAAACTTGAGTACTCACTACTTTTTATACACTAGAACATACTTTTTTTTGCTCCATCACTTGAACTTGGACCGGTTGCACCTCCATATCAATCTTATTCAATTCACTCACACGCACAGCTTAGTACAGTTCGCGTTTCTGTGGAGTTCAATCTGACCGTCCGCTCGTATGCACATAGCGTAGTAGCCTCCTCTCTATTTTGAGCAATGCTCCCCTCGTACGCAAATAGTCTAGTCAAGTCTAGTCCGGGGTGACGTGACGGGGAGTCGCTGAGACACAGTCATGTCAAACACACCCCTTTGTGTTGGCAACCCTAGCCCAGTCACTCAGTCTGGAGTAACTGTAGGGATTTTGGCCGCAATCATCCCAAAGCAAAAAATATTATAGATTTTTAATTATATTCGCAGAACAGGCAGAAAACTGCTAAGTATGCCAGAAGCTGGGAGACTCCAAAACCAGAAGCTGCACTTTAGAATTTAAAAAACAAAATGTAGGGATTCTTTTTAAAATACTAAATGTTCATTAATTGGTTGTCACTGCCGAGGGTATAAATGTGACGGGCAGGGATGGATTAATAAAATAACTTTCACTCCAGTCCTAAGTTTGTAGACAATAAAACATAGATTTGAGGGCTTTGACCATTTCACATGCAATCTTACGGTTTTTGTTAATTGTTTTTACCCTGGCCCTAAATATTTTTTACAGTAGGGGCAATTAGGGGGTGGCCAGGGTGGGTCAGGCCTTAATTTTACCCCTGAGTTATAAATAAGGATTAAGTAATAACTGGTATGGTTGTTGGTATTATGGTTTTTTTTCGAAAAGGCTTAGTAGGCACCCCCAGCAGTGATCACAACACAACTACTTGGTTTCTAACATTCATGCGAGCTTTGATACCATAGCATAAAATTTGAGAATAAATGAAGGCTCGAAATGTAGGAGGATTTTTTGGAGGGAGACTGAAGGAAGGGTGAATATATTTAAAAATTGGAGGGACGCTGAGGGAAGGGAAGTAATTTTAAAGGCTTCATTAGTAGGTAGGAAGAAGGAAAGAATTTGTATTTTAATTTGTCCTGTGAAGACCTGAAGGAAGGGTATTTCATTTGGAAATTTCTGTTCCCACCTGCCACGGCTGGAACTTCTGTTGCCTCGTCATTTTCTCGTTGTGATCACTTCAACTACCTTCATCCCCGCCAGGTTTGGCTGATAAATATGAACGCGATGGATGAAAGTCCATACAAATATTTGACAACATTCACACTTCTGCCTTGCATTTAATGCCTAGGGCATCATCATAGAGAAGCATATAATACAACTAAAGGCTTCTTCTCACCCGCCCTTTATTCGCCCACGATTTTTGGTAAATTTTAGGACGTATGATGTTGTTACCATGAGAGCGCCAATGTTGTCGGAATTAAATATATTGTTTTGGATGTAAAATTTGAAATTGAAAAATATCAAACGGGAAGCAACCGAATAATTTTCAACAAAATGCCTAAAAAATTAATTCAATATTCAACTCATCAATTATTACGATTTGCTGGAATGCACATGTCGTGGAACTCATTGTTTGATTTATAGAATCAAACGTCCCATCTTCCATCGATTCAGTTTTCCAGAACCAATTGAACAAGTTTGAAGTCTCTCATCTAAAATAATGTTTTATTCAAGCATATAATATTCATTCCAAGGGGTTGCTTATTTTTTAATTTTATTATTGTCTTGTGCCCATTTTGTCCGTGGAGATGCTGGTCCCTCCAGGTATAACTAAACTATTTTCGTTGAAGTCGCATCCGCAGAAGACCATGAATGTTTACGTGCTTGTTAAATCAAAATTAATAAAGTTACAAAAATGACATTGATCATTACTATTTTCAGGTGGGGATACGCCCCTCAAGCGGGATTGTTCTGGCTCTGCTCCGCTTAATTATGAGTAGGTTTTAATCTTAAAGCAATAGTTGCATTTCAATATCATTTGAATGTGAACATGAACGATTAATTTTGTCTGCATTTTTCATCCGATATTACGAAATTTTAGTTACGATTATTACCCAAAATAAAGTACAATGTAAGTAAATAATTAATAAAAATCATTATATTTACGCAGCAACAAAACTTGCGAGACATCAATCCCTAGATTAGTATCTACGGACCCCGTACTGGAAAAGTGCGGGAAACCCAAACCCACTCCAAAATGTCGACCAAAGCCTGCTCCTAAATGCGGAACAAAGTCAGCACCGAAACCAAGAGCGAATTCATGTAAAAAGAAATCAGAGCCAGCAGGTCTGTCATGCGGCTCTACACCTGTCAAAAATAAGGGCAATGCAGTAAAAGTGGGTTCAGGTTGTTCCACCTCGAAGCCAATTCGAGTGAAGTCATACTGCAGAAGCCAAGGACATCAAAGAGGTCGACGTGGCAAGAAAGGCGGAAAAACATCCCGTTCGAGTAGAGGCAAAAGCTCGAAGGCAAGAAAATCCCGACCGAAAAGTTCATGCGGAGGGTCCAAGAAAAGAAGTTCACGACCAAAAAAACGCAAAAGTTCCTGCGGAGGGTCGAAGAAAAGAAGTTCACGACCGAAAAAACGCAAAAGTTCCTGTGGAGGCTCAAAGAAAAGAAGTTCACGACCGAAAAAACGCAAAAGTTCATGCGGAGGGTCGAAGAAAAGAAAATCCCGACCGAAAAAACGCAAAAGTACACGTAGCTCTTGCGGTGGTAGCAAAAAGCGGCGGTCCAAGTCAAAAAGTTCTGGGGCTGGCAAGAAACGTGGCGGTGGCGGTGGTGGGTGTGGTCCAGGGAAACCTGTCCGAGTCCAGACCTATTGCAGATCCAAGCCTAGACGAGGAGGTAGGTGTCAATCAAAGTCCGGAGGTTCAAAGAGTCGTAAATCCCGTCCGCGAGCTAGAAAGCATAAAAGTAGCAAAAGTTCTTGTGGTTCCAAGAAACGCAGCGCTCCTCGTCCGAAAAAGCGCAAGTCGAGCAAAAGTTCGTGTGGTTCCAAGAAACGCAGCGCTCCTCGTCCGAAAAAGCGCAAGTCGAGCAGTTCGTGTGGTTCCAAGAAACGCAGCGCTCCTCGTCCGAAGAAGCGCAAGTCAAGCAAAAGTTCTTGTGGTTCGGGAAAACGTAGCGCTCCCCGCCCGAAGAAGCGCAAGTCGAGCAAAAGTTCTTGTGGTTCGAGAAAACGTAGCGCTCCCCGCCCGAAGAAGCGCAAGAGCAGCAAAAGTTCTTGCGGTTCCCAAAAACGAAGCGTTTCTAAGCCCAAGAAGTCTAAAAGTCCTGGTAGTGGTAAAAAGGACGGTGGTGGTGGCAGCTGTGGTCCCGGTAAACCAGTTCGAGTGAAGCCTTACTGCAGGTCTAAGCCTCGAGGAGGCGGAAGGAGTAAGTCGAGCGGTGGAGGATCAAAAAAAGGCCGATCTAGGTCTCCTAAACGAAGCAGCTCTGGAGGTAGTTGCGCACCTCCTCCCTCTGGTGGCCAATGCGCCCCTGCACCCAAACCCTGTCAGTCTGAATCAAAAAGGGCCCCGGGACCTTTTGCAGATTATGTTCGAGATTACTGGAAGATGTCCTCTAGAGTAAAATCTTATACTTGCCAAAACTACGAAAGTAGTACTAACAAAACCGTCAGAAACCTGTCTATTCTCCTCTCATTTCTCTATGCAACCTCATGTTTTTTCCTTTAGACTAAACCCCGCGCCGACCAGACCGTGCCTCAAGTAGCCAAGAATGCTGCGAGATGCTGGAAGAAAATGATACCACAGCAGAGGAACTATTACCGAGTTCGACATTCCAGTGCAGCTTCGAAGACTAATACTTTCCCAAGGAATTAACTCGTGTAACAAACCAAGGAGCAAAGCTTATGAATAACCACAGTAAATTTTTCGTACTGATCAAATTGAGAATTTAGAAGCATTGAACGATATGCAAAAATTGAGCTAATAAAAATAGTAAAACATCTGAATCTGGTCAAACAATTTAATAAACGGTAGCTTTGGACACAGCATGTATAAAAAAAGTTCGGTTTTGGTCTTCAAAACAAACTTTCACCTATCTTTTTCGAAAAATTGAAAAGATCTAATTGCATGATAATCTTATGCTTTATAATTTGCTTTAGCTCATACAAAACAAAAGTGTTGCTTTTAAAGGTTGAGTAATTTACTTGATTCACCATTAATTATTACTCTTTCTTTTGGTTATCCTGAAAGCAAAACTAAATATTGTAATATAAAACCTTCAAAAACGTGTCCAAATATTTTTATTGAAATGAACAACTGCTGAATTTAACTTTTCCCCTTGAACTGCAAAAACTGACCCAGGTCAATGAACAAATATAAAACCGTTACAGTGTATGGACATACTAGCAGAATACCCTGCTCTGTCCGGGAACTTACTTGTGGGCGGGGGATAAACACCGTGACTTTAGAATGCATGATGAAGCGATAGATGCGAATTTAAAATATGAGTTAAATACAAAGGCGTGGAAAACATTATGGTTAAGCGCACTTGGAAATTTCCCATGAAGGCCGTACTTTTTTATAACTACATATACTTAAAGCTGCCAGATGCCTACTTTTTTAGTAGACTAGCTACTATTACTATTTGGGAAGGCAGTTTACTAAAAACTCATGAGATCTACTAAGTCTACTATTTGACTTAAAAAGCTTCTAAACTCTACTTTTTCAGATTTGCCTAAAAAATTGTAAAATTATTCTGTGCTTAGAAATATGAGCACGATGAAGCGACACTTATCCGACATTTTAGAACTTGGTACTAGTGTTTCTGTTCGGTATCGGGAATTCCCGAGGTTCCGGTACGGTTTCGGGTCAACGTTTTAAAGAACCGTTACGTTTCGGTCCGGTTTCGGGTCATCGGTTTATGAACCGTCAAATTTCGGTCCGGTTTCGGGTACAAAAATCAAAACCGAAAGTTTTCGGGAATGGTTTGTTAAAGCTGCCGTTTTGTATGAAAACGCGAAACTTGCATTTGGCCAGCATTTGTCAACTATCATTTGAAAAGGCAATACAATTTTGGCTTCCATAAAATGAATCATATACATTTTCTGACTGTTCGGAAAGGAACCGGAACCGGTTCGGGAACCGCTTTTATTTACCGGATCGGTTCCGGGAAACCAAAAATGTCCCGGACTCGAAAATACCGGTTCCGGTTTTGGGAACAGAATTGGGATTTTTTTCGGTTCGGGAAAACGAGTCGGGACGAGTCCATGTTTTGGTACCGTTCAGAAACACTACTTGGTACCTGTAAATTGTCGAATCATTAACGTCTTTCCATGTAAAAGCAGGTCTATAATTTGAACTCAAATTCTATTCATTGTTCCATTTCTGCAGCATACTACAATAGTGCATTAATGTGAAGTAGCAGAAATCTAAAAATGAAAATGAAGTGGAAATCATCATTAAATATTTTTATTGTATCCGTTAGTACTGAATTGATGTTTTTATTTAAATGTACGTACTCCGTGTTATATTATTTGACGTGATAAAATTAAAATGGGAGGAGATTATACTTTCAACGATGGTTTACAAAAAATGCATCTAAAAGTAATTACTTTTGCAGAATCTGCTTGCGAGAATATGACAGTCCTAGTTGAGTACTTACTTTCGCTTCCAGGTAAAATTCTTTCGGCATTTATTGTTTATAAAATTGTCTTGCCAGAAATATTTTTGTCAACACAAACGGTTCTGCTTCCTTTGAGCCGCGTATTCGCTTTTATCAATAAATTGTGGACGCAGGTGTGATCTAACATGTCCATGGAACTTCTGGAAGAAATGACAGCTGTAAAAGTTATTCTAGAATGGATTTGTGTATCATTTTATGATGTGCTATTTGGTGACACAAATTTGTTGAAACAAATTAAATTCCTCGGACAAGTATTAGTTACTAAAATTAACATACAGCAGAAGTACTTGCCAATAAGCAATATGTATACCGTAGTTATTTTCAGGGAATGGCTATTAAATCGCTTTAAGAAAATGCTAACGGTAGAATAGATCAATTTATTGTTTCTATACAACGGAATAAATTTTGACATAAAATTAAAAAGCCTACTATTTTGCTTATTTGAATCTGGCAGCTTTACATATACTAAATAAATACACATGTAAGAAAATACCACCAACATGTAACCGTAGTATCGTAACCAGGCATGAGCAACTGTTGACAGAATTGTCCCTACATCACGTCCCGAAATGAAGGGAGTTGGTACGCAACAGGTTTTTGGAAAATTCGGTATTTAGAGGATCGGGGATGAATCAAACTTGTTCAGTATAATATGTTAATGCCCCATTAACATTATCATAGTTGTGACCTATTCATATGTAATACTCTCTTATTTACTGTATTCAGTGCTCCAGCACTTGACCTTATTCTAGGTTACCTGCCTGATTCTATTTATAAACAATCTTAAACATGATAAGAACCAAGCCTTAACTTCCACCTTTTTCCTAACAAAAAGCCAAGACTTCTTCTCTAGCTGTAAAGCAGTACACAGCTCCTTTTCCCATCTTTTGACAAACATTAAAGTTGAGTTATATTAATCACAATTCCGTTCTCAATCTGTTACATTCTGCATCACATCACCCCATCATACTTTGGCAATTCACATTTAGTTACACACAATTGTTCATCTACTAGCTCATAACACCGAGCTAACATTTGGTCCTTCGAACTTTTTAGTGATTGAATCAGTTTTTGTGTCATCTAATGTGTTAACCTGCCGTCAAGATGGGTGATCCCAAGAACGTTTTGAGAAGGTATAAGGGGAGCCTCACGACCTACAAAAACGCAATGGCAGTGTTCACCGTACAAACAGTTACTCGTGCAGATTATTGTACTTTTCACGCTAACATCGAGGATGTTAAGAAGAAAGTCGAATCAGTGTACGACGTGCTTCTAGAACAGTGCAACGATGATGCTGAACAAGATGATGTAGCCCGAAGAGTCGATCCTATCCTGGAAAGCATCACTAACCAGCAAGTAATTCTCGCCACAAGGGACAACGAGTTGAGGAAGAAGAAAGCAGTTGACATAGCAGCGGAGGAAATTCGCAAGGTCGAAGCTGAAGCTCGCATCATAGCCGCCAGTGCACCTCCCAATCATTCTCATTCCGCCCCAAAACCAAAGCTACCTCAACTTACCCTTCCTACCTTTACCGGAAAGTATGAGGAATGGTTGCCTTTCCGAGACAGATACAACCAAACTGTCCACAATAGAGCAGATCTGTCAGGAGCAGAAAAGTTCCAATACCTTTTAGCAGCACTTGAAGGTGCAGCCTCTGATCTCCTTGAGTCAATCCCTATCATTGACAGCAACTATCCTATTGCCTATGACAGGTTAGTTGAAGCCTTTGAGCTTACAAGGGAAATTATTTTTAAGCAAGTTGACAGAATCCTTGACCATCCCGAAATCACAGTAAGGTCAGCTTCAAACCTCCAATCTCTTAGCAACATTACCTCCAACTCCCTTGCCGCCATTCATTCCCTCGGTCAACCCATCGCAGAATGGGATGCCATAATTATACGTATTCTAACCCGAAAGCTAGACGCAACTACAAAGTTACGATTTAATCAGACCTTATCTACTAAAGATGTTCCTCCTTTAAAATCCCTCCTGAATTTCCTTGACAAAGAGGTGCTAGATCTGGCATCATCGCAAGAAAGTGTTAAGATCAGCAGCAATAACAGCTCCACCAAGAAAATCACAGATGTACGAAGTCTGACCCGCCTCAGGTCCAACTCCACTACATGCGACATATGTAAGGCTCCTCATGCAAATTAATTATGTCCAAAATTAAGTGAAACTCCAGAAAAAGACAGGAAGACATTAGCAGAGAAATCCAAGCTGTGTACAAATTGTCTTCGGCCAGGTCACTACTGGATAAAATGTACATCCCAAGGTTTATGCAGAGTATGCAAGCAGAAGCATCACTCCAGCTTACACGCTGCGTTTATCAAACCCGATAAGCCAACCACAACCGTCAACTTGACAAAATGCGAATCTCATCCCCAAGGTATTATCAAACCCACAGCAATCGTTCAAGTATTCAATGCAAATGGGGAAGGAATTCCCTGTCGTGTTCTCATCGACAATTGTGCAGATGACAGCTTCATCTCAGACGCATTGGTTAAGAAACTAGGACTTGCAAGGGAAAAGTTAAATGACCCTCAACCAGTAAGTGCCCTAGAAGGCAAATTGATCACAACAGCAAACGAAGTTGTCCAGTTAGACCTTATGTCCATTAACCAACCACTTAGTCAAATTAAGCTCTCCGCTTTAGTGATAAGAAAGGTTAGTGGCCTCTACCCGAAGAAAAGAATGGACCCAGAAAAATGGAATCATTTACCTAAACAAGGATTAGTTGACCCCAACTACTACCTCCCTGACAAAGTTGACATGCTCCTATCAACAGCAATTCACTACACGATAATTCGTCCTGGGCTCAAGCGTGCTGATGATAATTACCCTGTCGCTCAAGAACCCCTGCTTGGTTGGTTGATAGGAGGCGGCTCAACTGAAGGTAAACTCATGTCCTCATTATGCAACCTTACTGACTCCACAACCCTAGAAACTCAGCTTCAAAGGTTTTGGAAAATAGAAGAATGTTCCGACGAAGTATCCAAACTCACCCCAAATGAAATAAAATGCGAAGCTATCTACTCCGAAACAACAACCACCCTACCAGATGGTACATACCAAGTTATGCTTCCGTTCAAAGCAAATCGAGAATTACTTGGGAACTCAAAATCCATGGCCGTCAAAAGGTTCTACAGCCTAGAAGCCAAGTTTCAAAGACATCCCCAACCGAAGGAAGAATACACAAAATCAATTCGTGAACTCCTATCACAAGGCCATTTGGAAGAAGTTCCAGCGAACAAAAGTGAAAGTGAAGAGTACTTTCTCCCCCACCACCCTGTGTTCAAAGAAAGCACTACAACGAAAATGCGCATAGTGTTCGACGCCAGCGCCAGATCCAGCCCTGGTCAGTCCCTCAACGAGCAACTTCTTGTTGGCCCTACCCTCCAGGACGACCTCACAAGTATCCTTATTAGGTGGAGATACTGGCTCGTCCCGTTCAAAGATGATGTCAAGCAGATGTATCATTGCATCTCACTGCACCCCTCACATAGAAAATTCCAGCGCTTAGTATGGCGAGAAAACCAGCAAAAACCTCTAAAAGTCTTTCAACTCACCAAAGTCACATTTGGAGTTGCCTCATCCCGGTACCTCGCTGTCAAGACAATGCTAACTCTAGCAGAAAATCAACAGCATTTGTACCCAATAGCCGCGAAAATTGTGAAAAGAGATTTTTATGTTGACGACTGCTTAAGTGGAGGACAGAATATTGAAGACGCAAAAATTCTCCAGCAACAACTCATTGGACTACTCAACAAAGCCAATTTTCTCCTACGAAAATGGTCCTCCTCTAACCCGTCTATGCTAGACTCATTGCCAGAAGAGATGGTTGAGAAAATCAACCCTCAATCCTTTGATGACAGCAGCACGAAAGCTTTAGGCTTAATCTGGAATCCGTCAACAGATCACTTCAAATTCACCGTCCAATCATCCAAGTCTAAGAGTCAAACCAAAAGGACCATCCTCGCCGAAATTGCTCGAGTATATGATCCACTTGGATTTCTTTCTCCAGTCACAGTAAGAGCAAAGGTGCTAATGCAGCAGTTGTGGAAGGCTCAAACTGGTTGGCATGTAGTACCCCATAAACCCTTGCTACAAACCTGGAAGAAGTACCAAGACGAAATGAAGCACATTGAAGAGCTAAACATTCCTCGAGGTATCAATCTTGCTCAATCGACAACAATGCAGATTCACGGCTTCTCAGATGCCTCAGAGAAAGCATAGAAAATAGAAAGCTGCCGTCTACCTCCGCATTATCTCTCCCTCCTCAGTTTTGGTCCGCCTAGTGGCAGCAAAGTCTCGTGTAGCCCCTACCAAGGAGCAAAGTATTCCCAAACTAGAGCTATGTGGCGCGGTTCTCCTCTCCTCCCTCATCACTGTTGTGAAAAAATCTCTACCGAATCCTGTTGACTCCATCACTGGATGGACAGACTCCACCATAACCTTAGCCTGGGTGAACTCCGATCCTCAGAAGTGGAAAACATTTATCCGAAACAGAGTCATATCCATTCAGTTGGATAATCCTTCAGTCACGTGGAAGCACATTCCAGGTCAGCAAAATCCCGCAGATCTTCCATCCCGTGGAATCTCCGTTCAAGATCTGGTTCATAATGACCTGTGGTTCAACGGACCCAGCTTTCTCCGACTGCCCAACCTGAACCCAGAGCCAATGGTCTGCTCGTTGCAGAACCCCCAAGGAGACGCATTTACTCCTTCCATTGGAATCAGCGAACTTTCCCAAAACATGTCCATGGTCTGTTCATTGAGGAAGCCCAAGGGAGACGTTTTTACTCCATCCATGGATAGATCCCACAACATCAACATGAGTCCCTACTTAAGAAGAGAATCCACCGTCGTAAATCTGTCCAATGACAACTCCACCGTTGAGAACATCGTGAAGCGCTATTCGTTGTCATCTTGGAATAAACTTCGCAGGCACACCGCCTGGTGGAAACGGTTGTGGTGCCACATCTTGAAGCAATCCACCCCTACCAGCTCACTCGGTCCCACAGAGTTGAAGGAAGCTGAAGAAATACGGATTCACTACATCCAACGATCTTCGTACCCAGTAGAAGTTGTGAGCTTAGAAGCAGTAACTCCTCTACCAAAAAATCCTCACTTCTCTCCCTAAATCCGTTCCTCCATCAAGGCCTCCTCAGGGTGGGCGGCAGAGTCAACCAAGCCAACATCTACAATGCTAAACATCCGATCCTCTTACCCAGACACCACATCACTGACATGATGCTCCATTGGTACCACCACTTTCTCTTTCATGCCGGCCCTCGTCTCATGATGAACATTGTCCAATCCAAATACTGGCTTGTAAGGTGCCGACAGCAAGTGAGAAAAATCATCCACAAGTGCAAAACCTGTGTAGTACATAGAGCAGCTACCGCTCATCAGATGATGTCGGATCAACCCCAGCCCCGTGTACAGTTGACTCGCCCCTTTACAAATATTGGAGTGGACTTCGCAGGGCCCGTAATCCTCCGAGACTCATACAGTCGCAGCCCCAAAACCCACAAGGCGTACATTGCTGTGTACGTATGTATGTGTACGAAGGCAGTCCACTTGGAACTTGTCAGCAACCTAACCTCCGAGGCCTTCCTGGCATCCCTACGAAGACTAGTGTCGACCAGAGGTTCACCAGTCACCATTAAAAGCGACAACGGTTCCAATTTCATTGGCGCTAATAGAGAGCTCCAGGAGATCCTCAAGGAGGTAAAATCCCATCCTTTCAATAAGCAAATCTCTAATGCCCTAGTTGCAGATGGAATCTCGTGGATTTTCAACCCACCTGCAGCTCCTCACATGGGTGGCCTGTGGGAAGCTGCAGTCAAGTCAGCAAAGTTTCACATTCACCGAGTCCTAAAAAATGCGCCATTAAATTTCGAAGAATACGCAAAGGTCCTCAAAGAAATTGAAGCGTGTTTGAATTCTCGTCCACTGTGTCCTCAATCATCCGACCCCGATGACCTGGAAGCCTTGACTCCTGGGCATTTTATCATTGGTGGCCCATTAAAAAGCATCCCAGAGGCCGACCTAACAACCGTGAAAGTAAACCGCCTTACTAGATGGCAACACCAGCAGCAAATGAAGCAACAATTCTGGCGTAGGTGGCATCTGGAGTATCTTCAGCACTTACAAAAAAGGACGAAGTGGAAATTACCTCAAGCCAACGTAAAGGTTGGAGATCTAGTTGTCCTCCGAGAAGATCATTCTCCACCTCACTATTGGAAGCTCTGGAGAATAGAAGAGGTGCATCCCAACGACAAGGACAACAAGAAGCTCACCCGCACAGTGACTGTAAGAACTGCTGATGGTAACTTCAAGCGACCTATCACTCGTCTAGTGCTACTTCCCTCCCCAAGTGAAAATGATAGTGAGTGAAAGTGCCCTATAAATTACCGTTTGCAATTGTATTTTTTTCTCCTCAAATGTTTGACCAGTTTCCTAAAATTTTAAAATAATGTCACTATTATTTTGGTGGGCGGTCTGTTACTGCCCCATTAACATGATCATAGTTGTGACCTATTCATATGTATAATGCTCTCTTATTTACTGTATTCAGTGCTCCAGCACTTGACCTTATTCTAGGTTACCTGCCTGATTCTATTTATAAACAATCTTAAACATGATAAGAACCAAGCCTCAACTTCCACCTTTTTCCTAACAAAAAGCCAAGACTTCTTCTCTAGCTGTAAAGCAGTACACAGCTCCTTTTCCCATCTTTTGACAAACATTAAAGTTGAGTTATATTAATCCCAATTCCTTTCTCAATCTGTTACATTCTGCATCACATCACCCCATCATACTTTGGCAATTCACATTTAGTTACACACAATTGTTCATCTATTAGTTCACAACACCGAGCTAACATAATACTAGGAACTAAAATTAATATTTTTAAACCGATCGGGTAACAGGATACCCGGCCTGGTTTTGGCCACTTAGAAATGCATTCCTTGAGTTCTCTCAAATGCTTTTGTGCTTAAAATCAAATCCCGAATCTAATTGTGGTACTAAATGTTTCACCCCGGCATCACAAGCGGGCACCATGATGCCCGGAATCAGGGGTGGCCCACCCTGGCCCGGCCAGGGTGAAACATTTAGGGCCAGGGTAAAAAAATGTTGACCAAGGCCCGCAAATTGCATTTGTAAGGGCCCACAAATCAATGTTGAGGGTTAGGGCCAGGGTAAAAATTATTTTATTAATCCACCCCTGCCCGGAATGACCAATCGTTTAAAATTTGTACCAAATCAATGTATTTTTTATTTTGAAGCACGGTTTCTATATAAATCTGTTATTACAGTGCTTGCCCACACTTGTATTTGCTGAATCACGTTGCTAAAGGAACCAGAGTATTCAAGTACAAAATTTTCAACTTAATCTCTATATTAACTACCAATCAAGCCATTCGCCGAGGCGGATGGGATGTCTGGCAGCAATGAATTTTAATTGTAATAATAATTTGAATGCAACAATAATATTTTGCAAACAAATACCCTAGAAGTTCTATTTTTTGCAGTAATTACACAGAATTTTTGTATAAATACCAAAACAGCTAAGTAACCTTAGCACGAAATGGGTTTAACTATATAATTTGCTCCATCTGTAGCCTATTTCACAAATTCCCTAATATTAAATAATACTGTTACAACATTTCGTAAATATCTATTTGTACTAACTTCATTGCTGGATTGGCTTTATCTGCTGTGACAATAAACAAAAATCGTATGGAAACTGACATGGAGTTTTATAACCCATCAACAAAAATAAGCTCATCCAATTTCAGTATGTTAGCATCGTTAGAACAAATTTGGGTCAATATTGGATCAGCTGTTTTTTAATTTACGTTAGAATGTCTGTAGGTTGGTTGACAAAAAATAAATTTGAGAATTGTTTTTAAATTATTCCGATGTTGTGGGTAGGGAGTAGGGATGCCAATGGTCTGGTCCGGACCATTTATAATGGTCTGTTATTGGTCTGGTCCGGTGAGTCTGGTCTGATCCAACATTTGGACCAGATACAATTGGTCCAGCTTCAGGACCAGACCAGACCACAAGACTATGGTCCAAAAATTATGCAAAATAAAAATTTATGAGTTAACAAACTCCCTAGAAACACATTTAAAAAGTTATTTCTGGTGATAAAATAAAAATTTCGCTAGATAAAACGTGAATATTTAATTGTACTCTATGGTTTTCTGGACCATGGTCCGGACCATGGCCTTTGGTCTGGTCTGGTCCGGAAAACTGGAGATCACTAGTTGTGGGGTATAAATACTTTTTAAAATAATTAAATGTAATAAATAAAGGCAATATACCGTTGGATAAATTTGAAAAGGTATTTCATTTCTTAATCTATTCATTGAAACGGAATCTCCAATGAAACTTGTCCTTTAGAATTTAGCCAACGATATGGGGCTTTTAAAACGGTAAATTAAACTATTTAAGCAGACCAAATGTTTGTCAGCCAGCCTTGCTTTGAAATTATCTTATAAGTAAACCTTTTTTGGTGCCCTCAGGCTGTTGTCAGGCTACCAGTGTAATTTCAACCAGGGACGGGAAGAGGCTTGAATACGAATACTTTTTTAAACGTTGAGATACGAAGGAAATACTTGACAAAGAGCTTTGTATGGTCGAAACTAATTTTCAATTTTTGTTATTTTTTTCGGATACTAATTCCGATTCCAATACTTTTCTTTAAGCCCATCTTTTAGGTATTGTAAGTACCGAATTTCAAAAATTCTTTTTAAATTCGACTATACTATCATTGATGTATTTGCTATGCTTACAACTAGGGAATGTCGATTGAAAATGCCCTCGCATAAATGCCTGCCAAGCTGAGTATGCCCAAAATGCCCGCCAACGTGCCATATTTTTGGGCATATTGGCACGTTGGGAAAATGCCCTGAATTTGGGCATTTTCGGCAGGGCATAGTCGGCATTTAGGGCATATTCGACATTTTAGGCATTTTCAGCCGGGAATATTCTGCATTTCTGGTAGGTAAATCTCCGTAATACAATCGAGCCAAAAATGCCACTATTTACTATTAAAATGAAATCCTATTAAAGGTGTACATGACAATTTTGTTTAAATGTATTATATTTCCAAAGATACACGCTGTGTATCTTACAGATAATTTATATTGAATTATTGACGAATGCAATTTTTTTGCATTTTGTATAAAGTTAGTCAGAAGACTCGAGTCATCAACAAATCCTCTCCATCAGAACTTTGATTTGTATAACTTTCATCCTCTGGAGCAGATGCTCCGCCTCCAGCGTAAATAAAATTTCTCAAATTTTATGACCAGTGCTTCGAAGTTGGCATAGTTTATTGCATTCCAAAATGTGAGCTTCAGTAGTAACAATGGTTAGACGTTTTAAAAACTACAACTCCTACGATTGTCTACTGATCATATTTATTTACCTGTGTGCTAAAACCGTCGAGTAATCGTTTTTATTTATAACGATGTGAGCGGTGTAGTGTGCAGTAGTAGCAAGTGGAAGTAGTAGTAGCGACCAATAACGTCTGGAAAAGGTAATCAACCCGAAAATTTGAACTGAATATGCCCAAAATGCCGAATATGCCCAGGAATGAAAATGCCCCAAATGCCCGTGCCGAATATGCCCAAAATCTACGTATTTGCCCAAAGTTGAAAATGTCCAATATGCCATGGCATTTTCAAATCGACAATCCCTACTTACAACTAATCAATGCAACTGTCCATTTACAAACAATCGAGGTAATGAGTTTTAGGGGCATTGTGAAATACGGATTACGACTCCCGTCCCTGATTTCAATATATTTATGACAGCGACTTTCTCGCTAAAGTCGAGCACCAGTGACGAATTATTTTTAAAATCGTGTGGACTATTTATTAGTATGGTTAAATGAGCCAGTCGAGTGGATGCACGTAAGTGTAGGCTACGGTTTGGAGATTTTGTTCACGTGGAGGTGAAACATTCAAACATGGATTACAAAAATTGATTGTTGGTAACTTGTTTAGCATTGCGGTATTTCTGTTCTCTTTTTAACTTTTTTATCTTTTGTATTCTGAAATGGCATTATTTTTTGTTGACTTGGACAGAATTAAGTTGAACACGTGGTTACTATAACTTAAGTTAACAAAAAAGAAAATAATATTAAAAAGAAAAAATGCTTTGATTTTTAATTTAAACCCGGGTACATTTTGGTCGGCTCAAAATTTCGGGTACGGATACGGGTATGGGCACGGGTACAAAGATTTCAAAATGGGTATATACCCACCGGGTACGGGTATAATGGGGTCATTTACTCGTACCCACGACCATTGTACCCGAGTATTTGGATACGTTGAGAATTAAGACATTTTGATGAATTTTATACCATCATGCCCGTACGTTGGAAACTTCTGTCCGCATTTTTAGCTTTTCTGAATACATATAGATTAGTGCTAATCAAGGATGGGAAATCCGAAAAATATGAATTCTAATTCGAATTAAAATATTCAAGGCGAAGAATTCCGATTTAAAATACTTATAACAATACTGACAAATATGAATTCTAATACGGATTTAAATTTCCTCGAGTATTCGTTCATTATGAATTCCGATTTGAATATTTATTTGCAGGGATGTCAATTTCCAATTTTGTGATTACAATTTATAATTAATGATTACTTGAAAAACGAAATGAATTTATAATTACAATTGATGATTAATTGAATTGTAGCTACTATTTAATTTTTACGATTAACGATTACTTTACAAATAATTTTCATTGTTGATTACAATTAACGATTACTTTACAAATAATTTTCATTGATGATTACAATTAACGATTACTTTAAAAATAATTTGCATTAAATAATTACAATACTTATTAACGATTACTTTACAAATAATTTTCATTCATGATTACAATTAACGATTACTTTACAAATAATTTTCATTGATGATTACAATTAACGATTACTTTACAAATAATTTTCATTGATGATTACAATTAACGATTACTTTACAAATAATTTTCATTGATGATTACAATTAACGATTACTTTACAAATAATTTTCATTGATGATTACAATTAACGATTACTTTACAAATAATTTTCATTGATGATTACAATTAACGATTACTTTACAAACAATTTTCATTGATAATTACAATTAACGATTACTTTACAAATAATTTTCATTGATGATTACAATTAACGATTACTTTACAAATAATTTTCATTGATGATTACAATTAACGATTACTTTACAAATAATTTTCATTGATGATTACAATTAACGATAACTTTAAAAATAATTTGCATTAAATAATTACAATAATTATTAACGATTACTTCAAAAATAATTGTCATCGATGATTACAATTAACGATTACTTTAAAAATAATTTTCATTGATGATTTCGATTAACGATTATTTAAAAAAAATATTTTCATTGATGATTTCGATTAGTGATTATTTTAAACAAAATCTATTATAATCAACGTGTATCGGAATTGTTTAGTTGTCGATTGTAACTAATTATTACATTTTAAAAAATTATTTAATTTTGGGTTACAACTAATGATTGTCTTTTTATGTGTTTAAATGTTTAATTGACAATTACAATTAGTGACTCTTTTTAAAAATGTGTTACTTGTTACTTTAGTTACTCGGTGAACAGAGGAAATCAATCGCTGAGGGCGGTGAAACGTTAGGCGCAGTTTTTATATGGTATAGATTATATTTTTACTTCGTTGTATTTCAGAAAAATAATAGCTACGAACTTGTAGTAAGTAGTAACTGAATATGGTACAACAAAATAATAATTGCTTTATATGGTTACCAGCAGGGGTGGATTTACGGGGCGTGTTAGAGTCAGGGTAAAAATTACTTTATAAATCCACCCCTGGTTACCAGTATCTTTTTATTGTAAATTGTGTATTCAGAAGTTTATAATGTGCAAGCTTTTGGCCACAACGAGTCTAACGTCGTCAGGTGAGACACTTTATTGATAAAATTTTGTCCCGTTTCAAATTCCCTATTATTTATTAGGATAAATGATTACTTTGGGGAATACGATTACAAAATACTTTTGGAAAAATGTGATTAATGATTACGATTACAAAATACTTTTGGAAAAATGTGATTGATGATTGCGACTACAAAATACTTTCTGCTAAAATATCATTTACGATTAAAATTACAAATTACTTTTTTATGAATTTGCATATACGATTACAATCACTAATTACTTTTTGATAAATTTGCATAGACGATTACAATTACTAATTACTTTTTGATAAATTTGCATATACGATTACAATTACTAATTACTTTTTGATAAACTTCCAATTTCAATTACAATTAACGAATAATGGTTTATAATTTAATCATTGGCGATTAAAATTGATGATTGATTTTCGAGAACGGTTAATTGATGATTACAATTAATGATTATTTCGAAAAATCCAAGCTTACTAAATTAACGATTGATGATTAATAATTAGTAATCGTTAATCGTTAATCATTAATCGCGATTATTAATCGTTGACATCCCTGTTTATTTGAATACTCCTGGTATACTGAAAATACAAAGAATTTAATTACGGGAAAAGTTCAACCTTAGAAGCATGGTATCATCAATGTTTTGGGAAGCTAGTTTCCCCCGTAGGTCATTAAGTATAATTTTAAGAGCTGAAAAAACACATTCAACTGATATTTGAACTCCAAGATTATTAATTTTCTTTCGGCCCATTTTTAGTTACCTATAAAAATTTTAGTATCAACGATTTAAATTACCTGAGTAATTAACTTGTAGGACAAACAATAATTTTGAGCACAACTAGGGAAGCTCATGGGAACAGGACCAACACGGGTATTTGGGTACAGGAACAGGAACAGGTCCAAAATGGGTACAGTTTATAAGTTCCCAATTATAACAGGAACAATACAGGTACTTTTATTTTGTACCCAGAAACCTGTGACCACAATCACAAACAGGTACAGGAACGAAAGTCGTTCCTGTTTGTGTTCCCAATAGGAACAGGTCCACACTGTGGAAAGACCCGTATTTAAACGTGTGGACCCGGGTACTTTGACGTTTTTGAACTTCGATCATTTCCAAAGCGCCAATCAACGCTCGAAATGAATTTTGAGCATGGCCTGATTATAAGAACGCGAAAATTGTACATGCATGGCTATGAATATCATTTGCCATGCTCGTTAGTTGCTTTAAAACTAATTACCTCATTGGACTTATTTTGTATTTTTTTGCAAGTAGTTATTTCAGTTTAAACATGGATTCAGCAACAATTCCATTGAAATAAATCTTGACAGTGACCACAATAGTGATACAGAAGAAAATGTAAACTCAGAACAAAGGTCTGACGTGTACAGTCATTTTAAATATGACAAGAAAAATCTAAAATTCCAGTGCAATTACTGCAAGGTAGGTTTTATTGTAATATAAAAGTAGTAATAAAAATTAATTATTTATTTCCACTGGAAACATTCAGAAGCATTTATGAAGATGAAATTAGCAGCAAAAAGGCTTAAAAGTAAAGTTTCTTTTCCGCCCTTAAAAGTAATAAACAAGTTACGGTACAATAATTATTTTATAGTCAAAAATATGCAGGAACACAGAAATTATTTATTGAAAAAGCAAAAAAATGGTAAAAAACGTTTAGCTTAAATTCATATGTTTAAACTAAAGTACCCGGGGACGCACCCGTGTACTTGCTTAACTTTTGGGAATGGGTACACGTTTTGGGTACTTTTCAGGAACGGGTACAATTTCAGGAACAGGTACAAGATTTTGGATATGTTAGCAGGTACAGGAACGGAAAATTTGTGCCTGCTAAATTTTAGCATAGGTACAGGAACATAAATTTTGTACAACATTTTGGTGAAATATACCATTGAAAACAATACTTTATTTTAATCGGAATTCAGTAAAATTTATTTGAATACCAATTCCGATTCCAAAAAATTTTTTGAATGCGATTTTGAATAAAAATACTTCCTGGGAATTATTTGGAATTCCAATATGAATTAAAATCATCAAATTTTCGAATATAATTCCGATTCCGATACCGATTCCCATCCTTGGTGTTAATACTCTTTTAGCATTAAAACATACAGTAAATGTATTTTGGACTGTGTAGCTAAAATATATGCTTTTAGGGAAACAGGTTTTAGGAAGTATAAATAAATAAACACAAACGAGGAATAATAACAAAATAGAAGTGGAGAATAGGATTCAGCTAAATTTTGTACGGTTGGTAATATTTTGATGAATCTGCAAGTATGCAAGTTACTTTTATTTCTAACCAAAATCGCGTCTAGTTTTTCTACTCTTCAATGAAAATATACAATATCAAGTACCGCTCTATCTAGTCAAAATTACACACTAAGCTGTCATACATTATTACACATGAAACTTTATGTACTACATTTAGAGATATATAAATATAAAGTACCCGAGTACGAGTAGGGGTACGACACTGAGATACTCGCTTATGGGTACAATTTTCTAATATTTTTCGGGTACGGGTACAATGCGGGTACAGGTGCATGGTTTGAGATTACATTGCGGGTATGAGTATGAAACATTTGTACCCAGATACTCGGGTTTGGTTACGGGTATAGATACAAGATATTGAAATTCCCGCAATTCGGGTACGGATACAGGTATCGATTTTTCATACCCGTGCCGAGAACTGGCTATGCTATTCTCGTCTATCCTTAAATTACGAGCATCCGGCTTCTATTAATTCTATTCTACTTTCCAGAATTTTTCGTTTCCCTCTATTCTAATTCTACGCCTTTACTAATACTTTCTATTCTACTTCTACATTTCCTGCCGTTGTACTAACTATTCTACTTCTATTCTATCCAGTTCGAATGCAACAATAATGCTACATATCGCTACTTCTACTAATTGTAAGTACAAGTAATGCTTAATTCCCGGATTCTAAAACGTATTTGAAGTACAAATCAAAGCTTTTCGTTCGTTTGGACTGTACACGGTAGTAAAGTGTATTATATTTAATTACCTTAGTTCTTCTTGCATTCACAGGATGGTAGTTTAAATGCTTTCAACCAGGGACGGGATATCGGAAAAATACGGATTTAAATGTGGATTCGAATACTTAATAATTTCGATTTCAATTTGAATTATTTTTTTAAATACTTACAAATTTGAATTCCGATACGGATTCCAATATATTTGAATATTTCCTGAATTTGGATTCCGATTCAAATACTTTTCGGATATTCTTACAAAAAATGGGTATTTATTCAAAAGCACAATTTAACCTCAAAAATATAAGCGATACATAACACATTAAGTGTTTTCAAGACAAAATTACCACGCAAATCATTTATTATAAACTTGAGCACAGAAAACACACGCTCAGCTGATATTTGAGTAACTGGAAAAGAAAGGAGTGATCCCTTTTCCCCACCTTTCCGATTAGTTCCTTCTAACAGTATTTGTAAATCGATTTGTTTGATAACACATCGTAACTAGAATGTACTTGAGAGCAACATTTAAGAAGTGAGAAACTTGATTCACTTAATAGTGGTTAATAGTCCTGTGAGACCGAGAGCTATCTCACCCTGTTTGCAGGAATTTTTGCAAAAACGGGCTTCAACTCACTGACCATTAACATTCAAACACTTTTCGTTTACCCAACCATTCGGTTCTTCGCCTTTGGGTTTTATAATTACATGTGTGCAGTTTTCAAAAAATGCTTCCTATGAACTTTATCTCGCACGTGGCAATATAAAACCCAATGAAATCGATACTTTATTGGAATCGGAATTCATAAAAAAATATTCGAATACCGATTCGAATACCCTGCTTTTATTCTAATCCGATTTTGGATACAAATACCTTTGTGAATATTTTTCCGATTCTAATATCGATACGGATACCCTAACTTTTTGAATATAATTCCGATTCTAATTCCGATTCGAATTCGAATTCCCGTCCCTGCTTTCAACATTGTTACCTGTATTATAATGATTTTAATGATACGTTATAGTATGCATGTATGAATTTATTTATGTATATGCTATGCTACTTCTCCTTCTACCATCGTCTCTTCTATTTCTAATTCTACCACAGGATGCTGGCTTCACAGCTAATTACTGCTACTCTAATTGCTTAATTCAAAATTCGACTTCTATTTAGTACTACTCGATGGATAGTAGCGTTACCTCTATTCTATTTCTACTTTTTGGCTCATTTATTTTGGCTTCTACTCTATTTTTTCCTCTACTTCTATTGTTGGTAGAGCAGAAGGCCCAGCTGTGCTACGAAAGTAGTACTAACAAAACCGTCAGAAACCTGTCCGTTCTCCTCTCATTTCTCTATGCAACCTCATGTTTTTTTCCTTGAGACTAAACCCCGCGCCGAGCAGACCGTGCCTCAAGTAGCCAAGAATACTGCGAGATGTTGGAAGAAAATGATACCACAGCAGAGGAACTATTACCGAGTTTGATATTCCAGTGCAGCTTCGAAGACTAATACTTTCCCAAGGAATTAAATCTCATGTAAAAAACCAAAGAGCAAGCAAAGCATGAATAACTACAGTAAATTTTTCGTACTGATCAAATTGAGAATTTATAAGCATTGAACGATACGCAAAAATTGAGCTAATAAAAAGAGTAAAACATGTGGATCTGGTCAAACAATCCAAGATACCGATAATTTGTGTAGAAATCATCTTTATAGAAAATACAATATTAGAAGATATGTTTGTTGTACGCGTTAAATAGGATTGCTTCATAATTTCCCACAATACCATGTCCCATTCCCTTTGTTGTTTGCTCCGCTTAAACTCAAAGTTATTTAGTTTAGTAGACTAACGTTAGGATAGTAAAATTTGCCCCGTGAGCATCCTGTCCGGGGAAATCTACAAGTGAATAATTAGTAAATAATAATACTTATAAGCTCACGAAGTTATTGTAATACAGAAGACAGTTCAATTGCAGTAATGAGAATAATAATTGCAATCAATGCCAACGGTTGAAGATATGAAATGACCTATAGGGCCCAGTAAAAGTTTTATACACGAGTCCAAGAGGGTTGTAAATTCTTTTTACCGGACAGTGTCCCTTGGAAACAGGTTGCCAAACCCGAACCAGTTATACTTCCGGTTAAATCTTTTCCATAGCTCGAATCCGTTAAATCATATAACTTCAGCTGGCCTCAACTGCAGTTTTTCCTACATCCAATAGCTGGGGATGACGTATTTAAAGGGAATACAGATAACCTATAATATGCTTCTGTCCTCTGCCCTTGCCCTTCAGCACCTGCAGTTGACACGGGCCACCTGCAATGTAGAAACGGCCATGTATGGTCATCCTCTGTTCTAATCTCTACATTATAACGGCCACTTGATGGAGTCTGTGCCTTTTCAAATTGCGCGCTCTTCTGCTTCAAGCACCAATAGATGCCAAGAGTACATATATACCATACCATAAGCAATCCTCCCCTCATCGTACGCGCTCTTCTGCTTCATTTACTTTCCACAAGCATCGTACGCGCTCTTCTGCTTCATTTACTTTCCACAAACACCAATAGATGGCAAGAGTACATATATCCCATAAGCAATTCTCTCCTCATCGTGCATCGTATAATTGTTAACTTGGATCGGAACTCCACTCCTGCCTATCTCTAGGACGCAAGCCATTCTCATAACGACTAACGAGCTCACCGAATCACACCATTCAAATCAAACTTTCACTGAAGAATTCATCATTCCCACGGCTTCAACCTTTTCAGGTAGGTAATTTTTGTTGTTACTATTTTGACATTTGCATGCGACTATAAATATATGTAAATAAAATACATTTACAATAAAAAATGATTACAAATATTATTATGCTCACCGCATTAGCTACTCTCAACTCCGAGTTTGAATTTTTGTGACGGATACCGTATGGCTTTTCCTAATTATTTTTGTCTTTTATGTTGCAGAGTACAAGCGACGGCATTTAATCACATATCCAGTGGTTCATTTGAAGGCGAGTTGTGTTGTCCTGTTGACTTTACCACAGGTGGAGAGTGGTTGGGACCCATTGGTTTTACCAAGGGTGGAGAGTGGTTGGGACCCATTGGTTTTACCAAGGGTGGAGAGTGGTTGGGACCCATTGGTTTTACCAAGGGTGGAGAGTGGTTGGGACCCATTGGTTTTACCAAGGGTGGAGAGTGGTTGGGACCCATTGGTTTTACCAAGGGTGGAGAGTGGTTGGGACCCATTGGTTTTACCAAGGGTGGAGAGTGGTTGGGACCCATTGGTTTTACCAAGGGTGGAGAGTGGTTGGGACCCATTGGTTTTACCAAGGGTGGAGAGTGGTTGGGACCCATTGGTTTTACCAAGGGTGGAGAGTGGTTGGGACCCATTGGTTTTACCAAGGGTGGAGAGTGGTTGGGACCCATTGGTTTTACCAAGGGTGGAGAGTGGTTGGGACCCATTGGTTTTACCAAGGGTGGAGAGTGGTTGGGACCCATTGGTTTTACCAAGGGTGGAGAGTGGTTGGGACCCATTGGTTTTATCAAGGGTGGAGAGTGGTTGGGACCCATTGGTTTTATCAAGGGTGGAGAGTGGTTGGGACCCATTGGTTTTATCAAGGGTGGAGAGTGGTTGGGACCCATTGGTTTTATCAAGGGTGGAGAGTGGTTGGGACCCATTGGTTTTATCAAGGGTGGAGAGTGGTTGGGACCCATTGGTTTTATCAAGGGTGGAGATTGGTTGGGACCCATTGGTTCAACCAAGGGCGAGTTGAGTTGACCTGTTGGTTTTACCACAGGTAAAGAGTTGGAGTGGCCCATTGGGTTTACCAAGGGTGGAGAGTGGTTGGGAGTTGGGAGCCATTGGTTCAACCAAAGGCGAGCAGAGTTGACCTGTTGGTTTAACCACAGGTGGAAAGTAGTTGCGACCTATTGGTTACATAACAGGCAGAGAGTTGGAGAGACCCATTGGTTTTACCAAGGGTGGAGAGTGGTTGGGAGCCATTGGTTCAATCAAAGGCGAGTTGAGTTAACCTGTTGGTTTAACCACAGGTGGAAAGTAGTTGTGACAAATTGGGTAACCAGCAGATGTAGAGTTGGAGATACGTTTATTATTTTAATAAATAACATGGCAAATAGTAATGTTTCAAAGAGAAGTAGGAAACAGTTGTTTCCAACCAATACAGACTTTGAACCTGAAATCATTTTCGAAATAGACCGAAATGAAAATCAGCGAGGAAGTTCGATACATCCTACGGTTGATGAGCCATTTCAAAAGATTATAGAGGCTGAGAGGCAAAGAAATGCTGCCAGAATGCGGAAATCTAGAGCTAACGAAACATCAACGCAGAGAAATGAACGACTTACAAAGGACGCTAAAAGGAAACGTGTTTCGAGAATTACAGAAACTAGAAGAAAGAGATATGAGACTTACGGAGCGTAGAACTGAAAGACAGAATTCTTTTTTGGACAATGAGACACACGATGAACGTCGTGATAGGCTACGAGCCGCTACTACAAGTAGAATTCGAAACAATTGCCGGTTGTATAATGTTGCCGTTGAACATTTAGTTGAACATCAAGTTGACGAGCATAGCTGCGGTACACTTGCGAATAGTTGTGAGTTCTGCAGTGCAAAGTATTTTGCACTTGAGTTAAACACAACAAAAAAATTCACTGCTTGCTGTAAGCAAGGCACTGTCATGTTAGAGAAGATTAAAGCACCCCCGAATTATTATTGAATTTATTTACGAATTCTCATGATTATTCAAAAAACTTCTTTCAAAACATACGATGCTTTAATAATGCGCTAGCATTAGCATCAATGGGGGCAAAAATAGACTCACGGATGAATGACGGCCGTGGTCCATATGTTTACAAAATTCATGGACAAGTTTATCATTCTGCATCTCCTTTACACCCAGTGCAAGGTGAATCTCCAAAATATGCCCAGCTATATATACTGGATCCCGAAGAGGCATTTAGAGCTCGAATGAGCGTTGACGCTAACAGGGACTGCAATCCAGATTTGATGAAATTATTGACTAACTTATTGTCAACAGTAAACAATTATGCACGTGCTTACAAAATGATGTTTGAAGTAGAACGTGAAGAAAACAATAGAGCCTTGCTAGAGGGCGTAACTCCAAGAGAGATCACCATGTCTATTTGTACGAATAGAAATGATGACCAACGAAGATACAATGCTCCGCGTTTTAATGAAGTTGCAGTTGTATTCACCAACATTGACGGTGAACCACCGTTTGAACGAGACATAAGAGTCTACAGCCGAACAAATAACAAATGTATTCCAATACGTCAGGCAATACGGAATGAAGACGTAGACCCGATGGTATACCCAATATTATTTCCTTACGGTGATAAAGGTTGGAAAGTAGGAATAAATAAAAAGAATATTCCGTTTGGCAAGGTAATGAATGTTACACTTATGGAGTACTATTCCTACAGATTTTCAATTCGAGATGAGTTTAATCCATTTTTAATGGGTGGAAAATTAACTCAGCAAACAGCAGTTGACGCATACGCTAAAGCTGAAGCAAGTAGATTGCAATGGATTCGAACGCATCAAAAAGACCTTCGCGTTGATTTGTACACAGGATTACTTGATCATATGGAAAATAGAGCAAATAGTGAAGGTATAAAAGCTGGAAAAGCTGTCATATTACCCAGTAGTTTCTTGGGAAGTCCAAGGAATATGCAGCAGTTATACAAGGATGCAATGGCAATCGTTAGAAAATATGGTAAACCGGACTTATTTCTAACGATGACTACAAACCCAAAGTGGAAAGAAATCACTCAAAACTTACTTCCTGGACAAATTGCCAGTGATCGCCCTGATTTAGTTGCAAGGGTTTTCAACATGAAAGTTAATGAATTGTTGAAAGAAATTAAAAAGGATAATATTTTAGGTGTTGTAGTCGCCTATGTTTATACTATTGAGTATCAAAAAAGATCACTCCCGCACATTCACATGCTTATAATATTGCATGAAGACTACAAACCTAAATCAACAGAGATGATGGATAAATACGTCTCTGCAGAAATACCTGATGGAGAAACTAATCCTCAGCTGTTCGTAAACGTTATGAAGCACATGATTCATGGTCCGTGCGGAAATCTTAATCCACGTTCTCCATGTATGGGTAACGACAAATGTATAAAGAAATTTCCTAAGTCATTTAGTAACGATAATATTGCTAACAAGGACGGTTACCCTGTATACCGAAGAAGAGAAGGAACAACAATAATTGTGAATGATAAGCCAATCGATAATCGTTGGGTAGTACCCTATAATGCGTATTTGCTACTTAAGTTTAACTGTCACATTAATCTCGAAATTTGTGCGAGTGTGAACAGTATCAAATACTTATTTAAGTATGTATACAAAGGCTATGATTGCGCTAACATTGAAATTATCGATACTTTAAATGGTCAAGAATATTTAAATCATGATGAAATTAAATCATTTTTGGATTCAAGATATGTTTGTGCACCAGAAGCATTGTGGAGATTGTTTGGATTTAAGATGCATGACAAATCCCATGCTATAATCAGACTACAGGTGCATTTGGAGAATTTTCACAATGTGTACTTTAAAGATGGGGAAGAAGAAAACGCTTTTCAAAGAAAGACTGAAACTACTTTAACAGGTTACTTTCATTTAAATGAAAGGTGTCTACATGCAAGACAATTTTTGTACCCTGAAATACCAAATAATTTTGTGTTTTCCAAAAATAAGAAATGGGAACTTCGGCAACAGAATTATGATGGAGTCATAGCAAGAATGTACTCAGTAAGTCCTTCGGACCAGGAGAGATATTTTCTTAGAACGTTGTTGCTAATTATTCGTGGAGCTACAAGTTATGAAAACTTGCGAACTGTAAATGGTGTGACCTACAGCACATTTAAAGAAACAGCAAAAATACTGGGGTTGTTAGCGGATGACAGCGAGTGGGAGAAAGCTCTACAAGATGCAACAGTTTATGCAATGCCTTCCTCATTGCGACAACTATTCGCGTATATTTGTATATTTGGAAACCCTGGAAACGCTTTGCAACTTTGGGAAGGGTTTAAACTGGCATTGACAGAGGACTTTGTCAGAACATTAGACGTTCCCAAGTCAGAAAATGCCGCCTTGGCAGATATAGAACAGGTACTTCTCCTTCATGGAAAAAATAATGAGCACTACTCATTGCCTAGACCTGTCAGAATAGAACAGAGTTTACTATAATAGAATCATGTTTAATAAATAGCCGCATGTGGCCATTATTCAAACAAATAAAGCTCACACAAAATATGAGGACTGAACCCGATCAGATAGTCTTTTCAAATTGGCTTTTGAAGCTGGGCAATGGCGAGATTTTAAATTCTTTCGGTTTACCCGAGGATAAAGTTGACATACCTGACGAATTTATTTGCGTAGGATCATTGGTAGAAGAGATATTCGGTGCAAGTTTTAGTGCCTTGGATGCAGCTGAATTCACTAAAAGAGCAATTCTATGTTCTAAGAATGATGATACCATAAGGCTTAATGAAGATGTATTAGGTAGATTAAATGGTGATCCAAAAACATACTATAGTATTGACAGTTTGGTGTCAGATGATGTACAAGAACAATTGAACTTTCCCCAGGAGTTTCTACATTCCCTTACACCGACAGGAATGCCTCCACATAAACTTATTTTAAAAGTTGGAGCAATTATCATGCTTTTAAGAAATTTAAATACAAGGAAAGGGTTATGTAACGGTACAAGGCTAATAGTTAAGAACTTGGCCAATAATGTCATTCATGCACAAATTCTGACAGGAAGTGCCCAAGGCGATATAGTATTCATACCTCGAATTGATTTGATTCCGTCTGACCCGGACATTCCATTTACACTCAAAAGACGACAGTTTCCTGTAAGAGTCAGTTTTGTAATGACTATTAATAAAAGTCAGGGACAAACTTTTGATCGTTTGGGAATATATTTGCCGTCTCCCGTTTTTACACACGGTCAATTATATGTTGCATTTTCAAGAGCAACATCAGGCAGAAAAGTTAAAGTAAAAATAGTTGATACGGAACATCAAGGAAAACTACTAGGTAAAAACGAAACATTTACAACAAATGTTGTGTTTAAGGAAATTTTCAATCGATAAGTTAACATTTGTATGTGTAAGCGGGACTAACTCCCAGCCGCGATCTACGGGTCAAACATGGGGCATGGGCAGGGCCTTGGTGGGAAGTTCCCAAGTGCGCTCAACCATGATATTTTATTTGGATAAGTCTTAAATCTCATTATTCTCAAGCATATTCTAGCGTCTATGTAAGAGTAAAACCTATGAGTAATTTTCCCTGCTGAGCAGGGCTTTCTACTAGTTTGAAGGATTGGATAGTGAAAGTGAAAGTGAAGGTAAGAATCAAATATTCGCGCGCTCTAGACACATTGACAACCATAGCGCTGCGCAGCTAGCTATTGCATGTAACCATTTACTGCCATCCCAAATTACATTTGCCTTGCTGAGCCAGCAATTGCTGGCTGTGCAGTGCTCGTATATACAATATACACGTGTTTTTTTGGTATCAACCATTTTTACGAAGATGCTTTTTTACTGATTCGCAAAAATTAAAATTTTTAACTTTTGAAAAATTCGTTTTCGTAAAAAACGCAAAGCATAGATATGCACTTACTCCCCCTGAAAAAAACATTTAATATATTAATATTATTCATATATATTTTTCTTAATAACATCGTTCATTATTGCTCTAATTCCTCCCTATCAAATGCAAATTTTTCGCTTCAAAAGCATCTTCAATTTGTTTTTTTAAACCTCATTTTTTATTCAACTGTTTTCAAAATTTGCTTGACTTTATGAATCCATATTATAATATGGTCTGCCCGGATTATTTGGTTTATGAATTTTTGGGAGACAGTAAAACTTCTTACTAATCAGATTGATTGCTTCCCTTGGAAGTTGTCCATTACGAATCATTTCAGAAATTGTTTCCGTTACGATGTCTTGGCTTTCTGTTGTCGGTTCTTCTGTCAATGGAATGTAATACGCCTGGTCAGATAACTGTCGCATACATTCTTCAATATACAAATCCTTTCGCCAAACAACCGTGGCCCCACCTTTGTCGGCAGGTTTAATGACAATATCATCACGTGATTCCAGTGCTTTGATAGCGGTGGATTCTTCAATACTGATATTTGATTTTACTCTAAGGTTTGAACTCACTTTTGTATTAACAAGTGTTTTAACTTCTCCGATATAATGTCCAATGATGGGTACTATTTGACATATTGTGCTCAAGAATTCTAACACAATATAGATAAAATTGAATTATTGTTTTTTCATAAAAATGCTTCAACTTGCAACATGCTACGTTGTGATATAGTATGCACTACTATTTATTTCTAGACAATTTTTTAAACTCATAACATTTGATACGTATGTATATTCAGTATCAAACTTCTTCGTTCAGCGAACGAAAACGAAACGTTTACGAAGACGTTTAACCTTACCATTCTGGATTTGACAAAAAGTGGACAAATTGGGTATTTTTAGCAATTTCCGAGCGTTTCCGACGGGCAGCCAATTATCGTGGTGCATTTTTAGCAAACCATCCCTTCAGCACCCGAATAATACCCGGGTACAAAAAATAGGTACTGGGGTATGGGTAAATATTTTGGGTACATTACGGGTACGGGTAAATTGTTGGTAAGGGACTACATTTTAGTTTCAGGTGTGGGTAGGGGTACTGAAAAAACTTACTCGGGTACGGGTATAGCTACATCCTTTTGTCGTGCACTTTTCTATACCCAGTCCGAACACTGCTGGACTTGTTTAACGATCTATAATCCTTCTATTAATTATGTGAAGCTCCTTTCACAGATTTATCTTGGCATATTAGATATTAGATAATTCGGGAATAGTAGGCCCCATAAGGATAATCTTAACGACATCCCAATTAACAGTGTAGGTATCAATCTAACCTCTAATCCCGTTATCCCTGAAGTTACGTCGAACTTTTCTATTGATCCTCAGATAGACGCCCTATCCTTAGCAAATCATTTAAACTTGGGCGAGGTTAGTTCCCTCAAATGTCTTCTTTCCTTTTACAGAAATCCCTTTGCTTATTTTGATGATGAGCTCGGGTATACTCATTTACTTGAGCATGACTTCGAACGTGAGGGCAAATCCCACTTTCAATCCCACCCTTATCATGTCTCTCCCTTAGAAAGTAAAGAATTCGATAGTCAAGTTAAAAAATTATTTAAGCAAAATGTACCTTTTCTTTTACTAGTCCTTCCTTATTAGCTCTTCGTATGGTTATAGATTTCGAGAACTAACTTAACTTGACTTTAAGTATGGTCTTTGGGCTATCGTGGATGTGGAAACCGGGTTTGTCCTTGATCTGCAACCATACACAAGAAAAAAAGGATGTGTTCGGGAAACTGAACAAGAGAAGCGTGTTGTGTTAGATTTTGAGGACGTGTTCATGGGTAACATTGACAAGATTTCTAAACTTATGCGTTATGTAAATAGAAACGTGTCTGCGGAAAAAAATTTTGTCTCTAAAGTTATGTGTACATTTACGAAATTAAAATTTAACCTTCCTTGGAACAATTAGACCGTCGAGAAAGGACATTCCGGATGGCCTCAGGGATATCAGAGGGATTCGGATTGGCGCTTCACGGTGCAATCCCGAATCAAGGTCCATGGTAACGCGTGTTGTCCCTAAAAACAAGGGTATTCATCATTTCATCGGGTCACTACAGCCATGAAGACGGCGAAGTCAGTTCTGGTATTAACTTTTAAGAAATTAGGAAATATAATAACACCCTGTACGGGATGGACATGGTGGATGAGACTGGCTGCACGCAAAGTGTTGTTGGTGTGGTTTATTTGCTATGATCATCGGTATATGTGGTGGGAGTACTGCAAAAAGCAATGATGTATGGATCAGTAAAATAACTTTCAACAATCTGTTGACCAGCAAATCATTATTTAATAACTGTGCCATTGGTCTATTTTCTAAGATCTTGTTATTATCTTTGACAAAACAAGTAAATCGATCGAGCAAATGATTGTTTTTAGATGCACAGAGTCGTTGAAGTTAGAGTAGGAAGAGTGAATGCTTGGTTGCAATCAAAAATGAAAAGGCGCGCGTAGAAGCAAAACACAATACCTTTTATTTTAGAAGCAGTGAATTTTTGTAAATGCTTACAGAGTGACAGTTGAGGAGCTAGTGAAAATTAATTACATATTGGTATGCTAACCTATCAGTCAAGAGTTTAGGCTTAATTTTACTACCGAACTAAATCATAGGCTGAGGTAACTTATTCTAAGCTTTACTGAAAATAATATTGGTAAGATAATAAACATCTGCAGCTATGACAACAATGCAGCTGAACATTTTGCCCACCTGAAATGAATATTTCAACTACTGGTAAGTAATTCAATATTTGTTACTATTAATGTTTTGTAACTAATGACTAAGTAACCATGAGAAGGTAATTACAAGTAAGCAATATAAGATAAGATGTATGTACATGATCAACAACAAAGGTACAAACAAAACGTGTTAGTTAGTTACAGTTAATCTTAAGTAATTAGTTCTCAGAGTCATTGGGAATGGGAAGTAAACATAATTTGACAATCGGTCTCTTAATTATGCCTTCTGCAGTCTTTAGAGATGCCACTCGAACCAAACTATCCTTTCCTGGATGCAATTCAATCACTCGCCCCATTTTCCATTTCATAGGGGGCTGGCGCTCATCATTTATGAGAACGAGATCTCCAATGTCCAGATTGGTCTTAGTTGTCCACCATTTCGGGCGTTGTTGAAGACGGGTCAAATATTCTTTGCTCCAGCGCTTCCAAAAGGCTTGAACTAATTTTTGACGAAGTTGAAAACGAGTGAGAGAAGACATGGGAAGAGTAGCATAATCTGGTTCGGGTATTGCAGTCAGAGCATCCCCAATAAGGAAATGTCCAGGAGTTAAGGGTTGCAGAATTTCCGGATCCGAAGATAATGCCGACATGGGTCTCGAGTTGAGGCAGGCCTCAATCTGTGTAAGTAGCGTGAGCATCTGCGGATAGTTCAATTTAGTATTTCCAATTACCCTTTTGAAATGGAACTTAATGGATTTAATTCCCGCCTCCCACAAACCACCAAAGTGAGGAGATCCCGGGGGATTGAAATGAAAGTTGATTTCTTTTTCAGAAAGAACGCTAGTGATTTGATCCAGATGTGCCTTAGCCTTCATGAACTTCAATTCCTTCTCCGCTCCAACAAAGTTCCGTCCGCAGTCCGTAAAAACATCGGTACATCTACCTCTACGACTAACAAATCTCATAAGGGCATCAATAAAAGCTGTGGTACTGAGAGACTCAACTAACTCTATGTGAATAGCCGTAGTCACCATGCAAACAAAAATAGCAATGTAGCATTTGGGAGAATCGTGGCATCGAGTACTCCGTAACATAAATGGCCCTGAATAATCCACTCCAGTTTTGAGAAAAGGGCGACAGGGGATAACTCTAAACGAAGGTAGGTCCGCCATTCGCTGGTTTAGCATTTCAGCTTTATGACGAGTGCACACAATGCATTTTCTTATCCAAAATCCAATGATGTCTCGAGCTCCCATTATCCAATACTTGCGCTGGATAGTAGCTAACAATAACTGTGTTCCTGCGTGCAAATTGATTAAATGTTCTTGTCTAATAATTAATTCGGTCAATTTGTGTTTCTTTGGTAACAGGATGGGATGCATGATGTCTTGTGGAAGGTCAGCTCTAATTAACCGGCCGCCTACACGCATTAATCCTCGAGAATCAAGAAATGGACTCAGGGTAGCAATCTTTCCCTTCAAAACTGAACCCACAGTAGAAAGTGACTTGAGCTCCTCTCCAAATGATTGAAGCTGTGCCACTCGAATTAACGCCAGTAACGAGAGTTTCATTTCACCAGCTGTCGGAGGACCGGTGATTATACCTGCAATCCTTTTATTCTTACAATTAGCAACAAATCGGAAACAGTATACTGCGATTCGCATTAACTTATGTAGAGAGGAATATCGATACAATAGCGGATGTTCTTCGGTAGTGTTATGATGGACTGTAACACACTTTTTCTCTTCTGTCACAGAATTTTCATCGAATGGCACTTGCGACTGACAGTAGGGATAATTATGCAGAAAACCGGGTCCATTCCACCAAAGTGGATGATGTTGAAGCAGAGCTGAATCAATTCCACGTGATGCACAATCGGCAGGATTGTTGGTACCTGGTACGTGATGCCAATTGGAGTAAGGAACGACACTCTGAATTTCTGCAACACGATTTGCTACAAATGTTGCCCACCGTTGAGGGCTGCTCCTAAGCCAGCTGAGAACAATTGTAGAATCCGTCCAGGCATGAATTTCCATTGGCTTCTTCTTTAAGCAATCATTAATGGACTCCAGTAAATGCACAAGAAGTACTGCACCATTAAGCTCAAGCCGTGGAAGAGAGATTTGTTTGATGGGAGCCACCTTTGACTTTGATGCAAGGATGTTAGTGCTGATCATATTGTTTTCTTCAATAACTCCAATATACACTACTGCCGAATAGGCCTTCTCAGAAGCGTCGGAGAATCCAAGTAGCATAAACTCTGATTGTTGTGGATAAATACATCGAGGGATACGAATAACCTCGAGTTGATGGAGACTGCTACGGTAACTAAACCATTGCTGTGCAAACTCATCAGTTATGTCATCATCCCAATCGCATTCCGTTTCCCATAATGATTGCAATAATATTTTAAATGTAATTGTAACAGGTGTGAGCCAACCCATTGGATCGTATATTTTCGCTACATCTGAAGCAATTGTTCGCTTGGTTACCTTAGTTCTAGATGGGGAAAGACTGACCTTATATTGAAACAAATCAGTTGTAGGATGCCATCTGATTCCTAAGGCCTTAATAGAGTCTGATTCATCAAAGGACAGTGGCACCTGAATTTCTCTCATGTCAGGAGAAACGGATTCGAGGATTTCGGAGTAACTAGATGACCATTTTCTCAGATCAAACCCCCCTCGTTTAAGCAATTCGATAGCATTCTTCTGCAACGAAAGAGCCTTAGGTAAGGTGAATTCTCCAGATACCAAATCATCCATGTAGATATCATTTGCTGCGACCTTTGCGGCTACCGGCAAATTGTCTGCCTCATCTATGCATAGTTGTTGCAAAACACGCTTGGCCAAATAAGGAGCACATGATGTGCCATATGTAACTGTATTTAACCTGTAATGCTTTATAGGTACGTCTGAAGACTCTCTCCAAACGATTCTTTGAAAATCTCGGTGTGATTCAGCAACCTCTATCTGACGAAACATCTTGCAGATATCTGCCTTTAAAGGAATTTTGAAAAACCGGAACCGAATGAGTAGTTCAAAAATATCATCCTGAAGTTTCGGTCCTGTCATCAGTACGTCATTAAGGGACATCCTGTTTGACGATTTGGCAGATGCGTCGAAAACCACTCGCAACTTCGTAGTTGAACTATCTTCTTTGATGACTGGGTGGTGAGGCAAATAATAAATATTCTGATTTGATGATTTTACCTCTTCTGAAGAAACCTCGGACATGTGACCAAGATCTTCATACTCCCGCATAAATTTTATGTATTGTTGTTTGAGTTCAGGTTTCTGCTGCAATCTTCTCTCCATACATTTCAGCCGTTTTATAGCAAGCTCCTCCGACTCCCCCAACGCTGGTGCATTGACTTTAAAGGGAAGTTCAGTGACATAACGACCATCGGGTTTTCGGACATGTGTCTTCACGAAATGAAGTTCACATTGAGTTTCTTCTGGAGAAAGAAAGTGTTTCCTAGGGACCTCTTCAACTTCCCAGAACCGTCGTAACGTGGTATCTACATCATCCAGGCTAACATGATTAACAATCGGAAATGAATGAATGGACTGTGAAGGATATGATCCTCCAACGATATATCCCCATACCGTTTCCTGAGCAACAGGATGCCCTGCCTCACCAACAACTCTATTACTGCGAAGAGCTTCAAAGAAGACGTCTGAACCGAGTAGTAGATCAATCTTTCCAGGTTTTCCGAAGTTAGGATCCGCAAGATGTAGTCCCTTCAAATGAGCCGTCTCATTTTCGGTTGTTGGAAGTTTTGGTAAAATGCCAGTTACTTTTTTGAGAACATAAGCTGTGACATTCATTGTGAAATTTGCATGGAAATTTGTACCAACAGTTAATTTTACGATTCCTTTAGCCGTTCCAACCAAGGATGAAGATAAGCCAAAGAGATTAACTTCAATCCTCTGTTTTTGTAGATTCATCAGTTGCACGGCCCGCTCCGTTACGAAACTGCTATCTGCTCCAGGATCGAGAAGTGCCCGTAAAAGATAGCTTCCACCAAATTGATTTGTCACCTTCACCATAGCAGTAGCCAGGAGAGCTCGAGTTGTTGTCCCATCATTTGAAGATGTGAGTGCTGTTACAGACTTGTTCGAATCGCCAGGTTTGTTAACTTTATCTAGATGTAATAATGTGTGGTGCCTGCCATCACATTTCTTACAGTGAACAGACTTACAATCAGATGCGCCGTGACCTGGCTTCAAACAATTATAACACAGATGTCTTTTTTCTACACATCTCTTTTTATCAGTTGCATTCATCTTAGCAAATTCTTTACATGAGTAAATACTATGACCTTCATTGCAACTTGGACAATTTTGTTCCAGGTTCGTCTGATGAGCAGAAATTTGCCTCTTATTGTTAGCTTCAGTCTTCCGTTCATTGAGTTGGTTCTTGTTCGATGCAGTGCCGAGGATTCTTACACGATCGTCCAAGAATTCCAATAATTCCCTGAGTTTAGGCATGGCCTCTCTCCCCAGTTTGCTCTCCCATAGTTCCCGTGTGTCTTGGTCCAGTCTTGACATGATCCAGTGTGTCACCCAGTCATTATCGTCATCAACGCTAACCTTCCGATCAAGTGCTTTCAAAGCCAGGATACATGAAGTTGACGTGTCGACCAATTGCCGTAGTTGCGAGACATTCTTATGCGTCAGGTAAGGTTGACTGTTGAATTTATCAATTAGCGTCTTGACCAATTCACGAATGTTCTGATACCTTTTTGTTAAAACATTCCAGGCTTCCTGGTAGTTGGCATCTGAAATGCTATAGTGCTGGATTAGCTTCTCAGCCTCTCCACCAAGACAGCCCTTGAGATATTGCAATTTCTGACTTCCACTGATCTTCTGATTATGAACACTGGACCGGAAGAGATCATAGAAGTGTGTCCATTGGAGTAGGTCACCAGAGAACGACGGCAAATCCAACTTCGGTAGCTTGACTGATGGAACGTCCGCATGTGATGCTGGACCCCTCCTACCATGATGCTCCGAGTTCGATGTATTGACCTCGCCCGTGTAGTTAAGCTCCGCCAGGTTCGTTGCCATGGCTATCGAGTTTGTTTTTTACTAGTGTCAACCGTCTCTTGAGCGTTCTTCTCTTCACTAGCAGCTCTTCCATTTTGGTCTTCAAATTTCCAGATGTCTACTGTACAACTTTTTACCGAAATTAAGATTATATCCGGTTCGAAGGACCAATTTTTAGATGCACAGAGTCGTTGAAGTTAGAGTAGGAAGAGTGAATGCTTGGTTGCAATCAAAAATGAGAAGGCGCGCGTAGAAGCAAAACACAATACCTTTTATTTTAGAAGCAGTGAATTTTTGTAAATGCTTACAGAGTGACAGTTGAGGAGCTAGTGAAAATTAATTACATATTGGTATGCTAACCTATCAGTCAAGAGTTTAGGCTTAATTTTACTACCGAACTAAATCATAGGCTGAGGTAACTTATTCTAAGCTTTACTGAAAATAATATTGGTAAGATAATAAACATCTGCAGCTATGACAACAATGCAGCTGAACAGATTGGCTTGGTGGTATCTCAAAAGCAACTTGATGGAAAGAAAATTTGTACACAAGAAAAGCAAGTACTGGAAAGCAGCAGCTTGATTTTAAGCAATAGTAATTAATATTTATTTAATGTACTGTCACTCAAATTCTCAGAATATTTTGAAATTGGCAGTTTAAAAATAACCGCTACAAATTAATGAAGGCAAATAGTACGAGAGCTGCTGGGGACGCTATTTGGAGGTTGTACTGATGTGGAACGTCACATTGGTAGAATCACGGAACTGTGCAGTTCGGAGGAGAAACAAAAATATGGTATTCGCACTTTAGAAAATGATATCAATCTTGCGAGTAAGGACTCATTTCACGACAATAATGAGAAATAAGAATTTTGATTAGTGATTCTGGAGCTGTAGTCACCTGAGAAGTCAAGTTGATTCTTTCTAGTTTTCAGAAGAATATTATTCTTTTGTCCAGTGAGAGGATCTGTGTATTGTCGCCTCCTGCAGTGCCATCTCATTTTAGAATGCAGATTCTGAGCAAAGCAAATTAGTAGTACTGTCGACTTCTGAATGAATGAGTTCCAGGTAACTAGTTCCCCACGGATATACATACGAGTGAATATCCTCGGAAAGTCCGTTTCCACATTCAAATGATCCTATTTAGAATAGGTGAGACAGGAGAACGATGAGTGGCAATGTAAGGATAGGAACAGATTTAGGATCAAACAGGAGTCTGTAGTGGCAAAATTAACCAAGAAAGCCACATAGCCATTTACAAAGCATAAGCTCACACCAAAATTAGTCAAATTTTCAATATTGAGATTGAAACCCATCCGTCAACAGGTTTACGGGTGGTGTTCAAAGCTGAAGGTAAACGTAGAATAGCTGTCTTTCCAATTCAGCCATTTAATTTTATAGTGCACATATATAAAATATAATATATATATATATATATATATATATATTATATTATGCATATGCCTGGAATTGTTTCAATGATATAGCTACCAATATTTGATTCAGTATCATAACCTAACGTTACGGTAAGTACTTAACTAAGTTTTCGTCCACAGGTGCTTTCACGTAAACTTTGGGAGTACAAGCCATGTTTCCGTAGCTAATCCCGACGAGATTTTAAAGAAATTCTTTAAAGATAAAGTCCCGCAGTGTGAGAATTTAACAACAGAATTACACGTCGACATTCGACAGGTAGATAGCAATTTTTCCTTCAATTTGAAAGCTAGTCAACATGGTAATAAAGACATTCGCAGTTCGTGGGTGGACCGACCATTGTGAAATAGTTAACTCAGTCCAAAGTCCAAAGCGAGGTGGTCTATTATAGAGTCAGGAATGTTACAATCAAAATCCAAGTAAGAAGTTGGCATTGAATCCCAGGGAAGTGGAACATAGGTAATATGTCGTCGAGAGGAATCTGAATATTTAAGCAGTAGCTTAGTGAGGTCAAATGGTTCAACATATTTAGTAAATAAACAGTCAGTAGTTAATTAAGCTAACGCCGTTTTTCAATGATCGCGACGATATTACAAATGTAGAAAAAAAGCATGAAAAGAACTTAAGTGGGATGAATTTGTTCATTCCCACCAACATGAAGAATCATTCTTGAGTGCATTTGTTTAGAGTAGGGGTCGGACTCTTTCAGTTTGGTTCAAAAAACTCCATTGAATTCAGTTTATACGCTGAATTGATTTGAACTAGAATTGTTTAATTAAGTCTTACAAATTTCGGTTCAATTTAATTAGATTTTACTCTACGAACTGAATTGAACCATGAACCATTCAGTTCACGCGGGGAAAACACAATTCCGACGAGTTTGTGTTCCCTCATGATCACGTTTACGGTAACGCTTATACCAGTCTTTCAAAATTTTCAAAAGTGGACCTCGGAAGTCATTCCCATTGTCCATAGCAGGATCCTTTAGAGACTTTATTTCACCTGTTTTAACAAGTTATATTGTCATAGTTATATGAAGAAAAATCTGTCATTCAAGTGAAGTAGTTTCTTTCTGGCTCTATGTGTTTACTTTTTCTCTTCGCAAATTTTCATCTGAACTAAAATGGTTCGCAGATTCAGGTTCTTTCATTATATAATTTGAGGTCCACGATATTTTGTGGCCCGACATGAATTCTGAAATACGATTCTCCAATTAATAATATTTAATAATATAAATAATAATAGAAATCGTCGAAATACAGAAATACTTACAAATGCTACTAATATTTTTACAAGCAATTTTTTTGGTTTATGAAAATTGATTGGAAAAACAATTGATCATTATATGGTAAGCGTGTATGCGATGTGGGATGAAATTATTAGACTATAGTTACATGCCTGTCGTCTCGTTATTACGAATCGTTGCAGCTCACATCCTGCAGTTCAGTTCAATTCATGCGGGTGCACTGAACCGCCCAGCTCAATTCATCAAGTAAACTGAATTGAAATACAATTAACCCAAACTGAACCGAATTGAATTGATTTTTTCGGCTCTGAACTGAATTGGTCCGACCACTAGAGATATTCCAGCTTAATGACCTTGCTAAGAGCCACATCGAATATACAATGATACATCTGCAAGTGCAATTTCTGTGTACTTAAATTGCAATTACAAAAGCATTAAATACACGCAATTACCGGTTAAGCACAACTGAAATTGCAAGAAATTCAATTGTAATTACATGTGCGTGCACAGCAAAAAGTTGCAATTTAAAAAATGCTCATCAATTTGATTTTAACCTTTTCGAATACGATAACAAAATTACACAAAAAATATAAATGCCTCATTAAATCATTCCGCTCTAACTAATGTACATAATAATCACGAATATTGGCTCAACGAGTGTAGTTACTGCACAATTTCATAATTGAGGAGGCAAAATGGTCTAAACTAATTTTCGATTACTATCAAAATATTTTCATTTTCACAAAATTATGGAAAAATAAGCCAAATATTTTATTGTAAATATATGTCGAACGATTAAATTTTAATATATTTTAGCCCTAGAACGCTTAAAGGAAGTCTTTTTAGAAAGTGAAACTGTCTTATACATTTGTACTATCCTCCCACCCAAGGTTTGTAATCACGATATCTCAGGACAACTTAGCGAAATGAAACAAGTACCAAAAAATAGGTTATTCGCTGGGGATGGATTTTTGTAGGAAGACGGGAAGATTCTGCCCAGGGAAAATATTTCTGTAAGGGAAAATGTCTATGAGAAGGGATTTATTTGTACAAACAGGGATATTAAACATCGTTGACAATTTCTTTGGCAGGGATTTTCAAATTTGTGGACGTGTTTCAGAGAAATTTGTTAGACTGTTGGACAAACAGGGAATTTTAGATTGATTGACCTAAATTGGCAGGGATTTCACGTCTTGTGAGGGATTTGTTTTGGACAATAGGGATTTTGAAAATCATTGCCCTTTTTTCAGCAGGGATTTTTGAAATTGTTAAGGACATCCCAGTAGGGAGATAATATTCATCAGGGAAATTCAGAAATGATCTTTCAGGGAGATTTACAAAAATCCGATCCCTGGTTATACACTGTTAATGTGCCTTTTCATACTTTCGATCACAAACTGCAGTTTGTGTTAGTTTAATTGCAATTAATAAAAATTTATAAAATCGTTATTACAAGGACATGCAATCGCTACAGGAATTATAAACTACGTAATAGTTAGGCATACAGTAATACAGCTACTAGTCAAAGCATGTATCACCGTAGGTTTGATCATAAATGACGTACAAGCTCCACCAATGCGTCATGTAGAAATGACGTTACGTGCTTTACATCGTTAAGTGATCGTGTAGCTTTACGAATTTTGCATCGTGAAGTTTTTCGTGTAGGTTTACGAGTTTTTTTATTTAATCGCTCAACTTAAATACCTTCCAAATTATTTTCCCCGCGTTCACTATTAAATTAAAAATATTACAAGTTTAACTTTCATGCGCCCGCAAACGAAGTTTGCTCAAATCGGTACATTGCAGGGATTTTTAATTGGTGCATCTGTTTTATTATGCATTTCATCAAGATAATTTTATTCAATAAACTTTGTTCAATTTTGTGAAACACCATGAACATCACTTTGCTGCAATACAAAAATGGATGGACCATTTCCCCTCAAACATCATAATACCAAAAAATAATATATTTGCAGTAATTAGTTAGTCAATACATGTATCAAATTGAGACGGAGTATTCTCACATCGCATTCAGAAAAAACAATACAAAAATGTCTCGTCAAAAGAAGGTTTGTTCGCTTGTTGAGTTCCATTTTCCCTATTTATTTTCTGTTTGCACACAATCTTTTCAATTTTGTTACATCTTGATTCTTTTCGGTCGCCAGCGTTGCCATTAAGAAAACGTTTTTGCACAATCATGATTTAAAAAAAACTTATCTTAATTTCTAACGTCGTCGTTATTCACAACAATATTTTCTGTAACAGTTTCAGAACATCTAACGTCGTTGTCATGATATTGTATGAGTCTTTGCGATTTCCTGATTAACCAAACAAACCTAATATATTCCTCAAATTCCTTTATGCACGTATGTGTACTGTCCATATAAGAACCACTTGTCTCTTTAAATTGAATATTAACATGACATAGTAGATGGAGTCTCAGATGGAATAACTGGCGTTCCTTTCTTCTAAACCATCACTGGGACAACTAGGGCAGGACCGTATTTACGTGTTTTAAATTCGCGGATCAGATATTTGAAACTAAACGTATCACCCACGATAAATAAACTAAGTAATCAAGAAGAGAACTCCAAGTTAAACTCCAAGTTACACTCCGAGTTAAACTCCGAATTAAACTCCAAGTTAAACTCCGATTTAAATTCCAAGTTTAAGTTCAAGTTAAACTCTCGTTTTTGCCCGTTTTCTCGCTTCAGCAATGCACAAGGGGCTATATGAAGGCATATTCGGGTTCAGTTTTTCGAGCTCTTTGCAAAGAAATTTTCAGAATTGAAATCCGTCGGTAAGTTTAGGCAGTACGGGCGTCCAAAGTTTGAACGTTTTTGCCCGTTTTCTCGCTTCAGCAATGCACAAGGGGCTATATGAAGGCATATTCGGGTTCAGTTTTTCGAGCTCTTTCCAAAGAAATTTTCAGAATTGAAATCCGTCGGTAAGTTTAGGCAGTACGGGCGTCCAAAGTTTGAACGTTTTTGCCCGTTTTCTCGCTTCAGCAATGCACAAGGGGCTACATGAAGGCATATTCGGGTTCAGTTTTTCGAGCTCTTTCCAAAGAAATTTTCAGAATTGAAATCCGTCGGTAAGTTTAGGCAGTACGGGCGTCCAAAGTTTGAACGTTTTTGCCCGTTTTCTCGCTTCAGCAATGCACAAGGGGCTATATGAAGGCATGTTCGGGTTCAGTTTTTCGAGCTCTTTCCAAAGAAATTTTCAGAATTGAAATCCGTCGGTAAGTTTAGGCAGTACGGGCGTCCAAAGTTTGAACGTTTTTGCCCGTTTTCTCGCTTCATTAATGCACAAGGGGCTATATGAAGGCATATTCGGGTTCAGTTTTTCGAGCTCTTTCCAAAGAAATTTTCAGAATTGAAATCCGTCGGTAAGTTTAGGCAGTACGGGCGTCCAAAGTTTGAACGTTTTTGCCCGTTTTCTCGCTTCAGCAATGCACAAGGGGCTATATGAAGGCATATTCGGGTTCAGTTTTTCGAGCTCTTTCCAAAGAAATTTTCAGAATTGAAATCCGTCGGTAAGTTTAGGCAGTACGGGCGTCCAAAGTTTGAACGTTTTTGCCCGTTTTCTCGCTTCATTAATGCACAAGGGGCTATATGAAGGCATATTCGGGTTCAGTTTTTCGAGCTCTTTGCAAAGAAATTTTCAGAATTGAAATCCGTCGGTAAGTTTAGGCAGTACGGGCGTCCAAAGTTTGAACGTTTTTGCCCGTTTTCTCGCTTCAGCAATGCACAAGGGGCTATATGAAGGCATATTCGGGTTCAGTTTTTCGAGCTCTTTCCAAAGAAATTTTCAGAATTGAAATCCGTCGGTAAGTTTAGGCAGTACGGGCGTCCAAAGTTTGAACGTTTTTGCCCGTTTTCTCGCTTCAGCAATGCACAAGGGGCTATATGAAGGCATATTCGGGTTCAGTTTTTCGAGCTCTTTCCAAAGAAATTTTCAGAATTGAAATCCGTCGGTAAGTTTAGGCAGTACGGGCGTCCAAAGTTTGAACGTTTTTGCCCGTTTTCTCGCTTCAGCAATGCACAAGGGGCTATATGAAGGCATGTTCGGGTTCAGTTTTTCGAGCTCTTTCCAAAGAAATTTTCAGAATTGAAATCCGTCGGTAAGTTTAGGCAGTACGGGCGTCCAAAGTTTGAACGTTTTTGCCCGTTTTCTCGCTTCATTAATGCACAAGGGGCTATATGAAGGCATATTCGGGTTCAGTTTTTCGAGCTCTTTCCAAAGAAATTTTCAGAATTGAAATCCGTCGGTAAGTTTAGGCAGTACGGGCGTCCAAAGTTTGAACGTTTTTGCCCGTTTTCTCGCTTCAGCAATGCACAAGGGGCTATATGAAGGCATATTCGGGTTCAGTTTTTCGAGCTCTTTCCAAAGAAATTTTCAGAATTGAAATCCGTCGGTAAGTTTAGGCAGTACGGGCGTCCAAAGTTTGAACGTTTTTGCCCGTTTTCTCGCTTCATTAATGCACAAGGGGCTATATGAAGGCATATTCGGGTTCAGTTTTTCGAGCTCTTTCCAAAGAAATTTTCAGAATTGAAATCCGTCTTTAAGTTTAGGCAGTGCGGGCGTCCAAAGTTTGAACGTTTTTGCCCGTTTTCTCGCTTCAGCAATGCACAAGGGGCTATATGAAGGCATATTCGGGTTCAGTTTTTCGAGCTCTTTCCAAAGAAATTTTCAGAATTGAAATCCGTCTTTAAGTTTAGGCAGTGCGGGCGTCCAAAGTTTGAACGTTTTTGCCCGTTTTCTCGCTTCAGCAATGCACAAGGGGCTATATGAAGGCATATTCGGGTTCAGTTTTTCGAGCTCTTTCCAAAGAAATTTTCAGAATTGAAATCCGTCGGTAAGTTTAGGCAGTACGGGCGTCCAAAAGTTGAACGTTTTTGCCCGTTTTCTCGCTTCAGCAATGCACAAGGGGCTACATGAAGGCATATTCGGGTTCAGTTTTTCGAGCTCTTTCCAAAGAAATTTTCAGAATTGAAATCCGTCGGTAAGTTTAGGCAGTACGGGCGTCCAAAGTTTGAACGTTTTTGCCCGTTTTCTCGCTTCAGCAATGCACAAGGGGCTATATGAAGGCATATTCGGGTTCAGTTTTTCGAGCTCTTTCCAAAGAAATTTTCAGAATTGAAATCCGTCGGTAAGTTTAGGCAGTACGGGCGTCCAAAGTTTGAACGTTTTTGCCCGTTTTCTCGCTTCAGCAATGCACAAGGGGCTATATGAAGGCATGTTCGGGTTCAGTTTTTCGAGCTCTTTCCAAAGAAATTTTCAGAATTGAAATCCGTCGGTAAGTTTAGGCAGTACGGGCGTCCAAAGTTTGAACGTTTTTGCCCGTTTTCTCGCTTCATTAATGCACAAGGGGCTATATGAAGGCATATTCGGGTTCAGTTTTTCGAGCTCTTTCCAAAGAAATTTTCAGAATTGAAATCCGTCGGTAAGTTTAGGCAGTACGGGCGTCCAAAGTTTGAACGTTTTTGCCCGTTTTCTCGCTTCATTAATGCACAAGGGGCTATATGAAGGCATATTCGGGTTCAGTTTTTCGAGCTCTTTCCAAAGAAATTTTCAGAATTGAAATCCGTCTTTAAGTTTAGGCAGTGCGGGCGTCCAAAGTTTGAACGTTTTTGCCCGTTTCTCGCTTCATTAATGCACAAGGGGCTATATGAAGGCATATTCGGGTTCAGTTTTTCGAGCTCTTTCCAAAGAAATTTTCAGAATTGAAATCCGTCGGTAAGTTTAGGCAGTACGGGCGTCCAAAGTTTGAACGTTTTTGCCCGTTTTCTCGCTTCAGCAATGCACAAGGGGCTATATGAAGGCATATTCGGGTTCAGTTTTTCGAGCTCTTTCCAAAGAAATTTTCAGAATTGAAATCCGTCGGTAAGTTTAGGCAGTGCGGGCGTCCAAAGTTTGAACGTTTTTGCCCGTTTTCTCGCTTCAGCAATGCACAAGGGGCTATATGAAGGCATATTCGGGTTCAGTTTTTCGAGCTCTTTCCAAAGAAATTTTCAGAATTGAAATCCGTCGGTAAGTTTAGGCAGTACGGGCGTCCAAAAGTTGAACGTTTTTGCCCGTTTTCTCGCTTCAGCAATGCACAAGGGGCTACATGAAGGCATATTCGGGTTCAGTTTTTCGAGCTCTTTCCAAAGAAATTTTCAGAATTGAAATCCGTCGGTAAGTTTAGGCAGTACGGGCGTCCAAAGTTTGAACGTTTTTGCCCGTTTTCTCGCTTCAGCAATGCACAAGGGGCTATATGAAGGCATATTCGGGTTCAGTTTTTCGAGCTCTTTCCAAAGAAATTTTCAGAATTGAAATCCGTCGGTAAGTTTAGGCAGTACGGGCGTCCAAAGTTTGAACGTTTTTGCCCGTTTTCTCGCTTCAGCAATGCACAAGGGGCTATATGAAGGCATATTCGGGTTCAGTTTTTCGAGCTCTTTCCAAAGAAATTTTCAGAATTGAAATCCGTCTTTAAGTTTAGGCAGTGCGGGCGTCCAAAGTTTGAACGTTTTTGCCCGTTTTCTCGCTTCATTAATGCACAAGGGGCTATATGAAGGCATATTCGGGTTCAGTTTTTCGAGCTCTTTCCAAAGAAATTTTCAGAATTGAAATCCGTCGGTAAGTTTAGGCAGTACAGGCGTCCAAAGTTTGAACGTTTTTGCCCGTTTTCTCGCTTCAGCAATGCACAAGGGGCTATATGAAGGCATGTTGGGGTTCAGTTTTTCGAGCTCTTTCCAAAGAAATTTTCAGAATTGAAATCCGTCGGTAAGTTTAGGCAGTACGGGCGTCCAAAGTTTGAACGTTTTTGCCCGTTTTCTCGCTTCAGCAATGCACAAGGGGCTATATGAAGGCATATTCGGGTTCAGTTTTTCGAGCTCTTTCCAAAGAAATTTTCAGAATTGAAATCCGTCGGTAAGTTTAGGCAGTACGGGCGTCCAAAGTTTGAACGTTTTTGCCCGTTTTCTCGCTTCAGCAATGCACAAGGGGCTATATGAAGGCATATTCGGGTTCAGTTTTTCGAGCTCTTTCCAAAGAAATTTTCAGAATTGAAATCCGTCGGTAAGTTTAGGCAGTACGGGCGTCCAAAGTTTGAACGTTTTTGCCCGTTTTCTCGCTTCAGCAATGCACAAGGGGCTATATGAAGGCATATTCGGGTTCAGTTTTTCGAGCTCTTTCCAAAGAAATTTTCAGAATTGAAATCCGTCGGTAAGTTTAGGCAGTACGGGCGTCCAAAGTTTGAACGTTTTTGCCCGTTTTCTCGCTTCAGCAATGCACAAGGGGCTATATGAAGGCATATTCGGGTTCAGTTTTTCGAGCTCTTTCCAAAGAAATTTTCAGAATTGAAATCCGTCTTTAAGTTTAGGCAGTGCGGGCGTCCAAAGTTTGAACGTTTTTGCCCGTTTTCTCGCTTCAGCAATGCACAAGGGGCTATATGAAGGCATATTCGGGTTCAGTTTTTCGAGCTCTTTCCAAAGAAATTTTCAGAATTGAAATCCGTCGGTAAGTTTAGGCAATACGGGCGTCCAAAGTTTGAACGTTTTTGCCCGTTTTCTCGCTTCAGCAATGCACAAGGGGCTATATGAAGGCATGTTGGGGTTCAGTTTTTCGAGCTCTTTCCAAAGAAATTTTCAGAATTGAAATCCGTCGGTAAGTTTAGGCAGTACGGGCGTCCAAAGTTTGAACGTTTTTGCCCGTTTTCTCGCTTCATTAATGCACAAGGGGCTATATGAAGGCATATTCGGGTTTAGTTTTTCGAGCTCTTTCCAAAGAAATTTTCAGAATTGAAATCCGTCTTTAAGTTTAGGCAGTGCGGGCGTCCAAAGTTTGAACGTTTTTGCCCGTTTTCTCGCTTCAGCAATGCACAAGGGGCTATATGAAGGCATGTTGGGGTTCAGTTTTTCGAGCTCTTTCCAAAGAAATTTTCAGAATTGAAATCCGTCGGTAAGTTGAGGCAGTACGGGCGTCCAAAGTTTGAACGTTTTTGCCCGTTTTCTCGCTTCAGCAATGCACAAGGGGCTATATGAAGGCATATTCGGGTTCAGTTTTTCGAGCTCTTTCCAAAGAAATTTTCAGAATTGAAATCCGTCTTTAAGTTTAGGCAGTGCGGGCGTCCAAAGTTTGAACGTTTTTGCCCGTTTTCTCGCTTCAGCAATGCACAAGGGGCTACATGAAGGCATATTCGGGTTCAGTTTTTCGAGCTCTTTCCAAAGAAATTTTCAGAATTGAAATCCGTCGGTAAGTTTAGGCAGTACGGGCGTCCAAAGTTTGAACGTTTTTGCCCGTTTTCTCGCTTCAGCAATGCACAAGGGGCTATATGAAGGCATATTCGGGTTCAGTTTTTCGAGCTCTTTCCAAAGAAATTTTCAGAATTGAAATCCGTCGGTAAGTTTAGGCAGTACGGGCGTCCAAAGTTTGAACGTTTTTGCCCGTTTTCTCGCTTCAGCAATGCACAAGGGGCTATATGAAGGCATATTCGGGTTCAGTTTTTCGAGCTCTTTCCAAAGAAATTTTCAGAATTGAAATCCGTCTTTAAGTTTAGGCAGTGCGGGCGTCCAAAGTTTGAACGTTTTTGCCCGTTTTCTCGCTTCATTAATGCACAAGGGGCTATATGAAGGCATATTCGGGTTCAGTTTTTCGAGCTCTTTCCAAAGAAATTTTCAGAATTGAAATCCGTCGGTAAGTTTAGGCAGTACGGGCGTCCAAAGTTTGAACGTTTTTGCCCGTTTTCTCGCTTCAGCAATGCACAAGGGGCTATATGAAGGCATGTTGGGGTTCAGTTTTTCGAGCTCTTTCCAAAGAAATTTTCAGAATTGAAATCCGTCGGTAAGTTTAGGCAGTACGGGCGTCCAAAGTTTGAACGTTTTTGCCCGTTTTCTCGCTTCAGCAATGCACAAGGGGCTATATGAAGGCATATTCGGGTTCAGTTTTTCGAGCTCTTTCCAAAGAAATTTTCAGAATTGAAATCCGTCGGTAAGTTTAGGCAGTACGGGCGTCCAAAGTTTGAACGTTTTTGCCCGTTTTCTCGCTTCATTAATGCACAAGGGGCTATATGAAGGCATATTCGGGTTTAGTTTTTCGAGCTCTTTCCAAAGAAATTTTCAGAATTGAAATCCGTCGGTAAGTTTAGGCAGTACGGGCGTCCAAAGTTTGAACGTTTTTGCCCGTTTTCTCGCTTCAGCAATGCACAAGGGGCTATATGAAGGCATATTCGGGTTCAGTTTTTCGAGCTCTTTCCAAAGAAATTTTCAGAATTGAAATCCGTCTTTAAGTTTAGGCAGTGCGGGCGTCCAAAATTTGAACGTTTTTGCCCGTTTTCTCGCTTCAGCAATGCACAAGGGGCTACATGAAGGCATATTCGGGTTCAGTTTTTCGAGCTCTTTCCAAAGAAATTTTCAGAATTGAAATCCGTCGGTAAGTTTAGGCAGTACGGGCGTCCAAAGTTTGAACGTTTTTGCCCGTTTTCTCGCTTCATTAATGCACAAGGGGCTATATGAAGGCATATTCGGGTTCAGTTTTTCGAGCTCTTTCCAAAGAAATTTTCAGAATTGAAATCCGTCGGTAAGTTTAGGCAGTACGGGCGTCCAAAGTTTGAACGTTTTTGCCCGTTTTCTCGCTTCAGCAATGCACAAGGGGCTATATGAAGGCATGTTGGGGTTCAGTTTTTCGAGCTCTTTCCAAAGAAATTTTCAGAATTGAAATCCGTCGGTAAGTTTAGGCAGTACGGGCGTCCAAAGTTTGAACGTTTTTGCCCGTTTTCTCGCTTCAGCAATGCACAAGGGGCTATATGAAGGCATATTCGGGTTCAGTTTTTCGAGCTCTTTCCAAAGAAATTTTCAGAATTGAAATCCGTCGGTAAGTTTAGGCAGTACGGGCGTCCAAAGTTTGAACGTTTTTGCCCGTTTTCTCGCTTCAGCAATGCACAAGGGGCTATATGAAGGCATATTCGGGTTCAGTTTTTCGAGCTCTTTCCAAAGAAATTTTCAGAATTGAAATCCGTCGGTAAGTTTAGGCAGTACGGGCGTCCAAAGTTTGAACGTTTTTGCCCGTTTTCTCGCTTCAGCAATGCACAAGGGGCTATATGAAGGCATGTTGGGGTTCAGTTTTTCGAGCTATTTCCAAAGAAATTTTCAGAATTGAAATCCGTCGGTAAGTTTAGGCAGTACGGGCGTCCAAAGTTTGAACGTTTTTGCCCGTTTTCTCGCTTCAGCAATGCACAAGGGGCTATATGAAGGCATATTCGGGTTCAGTTTTTCGAGCTCTTTCCAAAGAAATTTTCAGAATTGAAATCCGTCGGTAAGTTTAGGCAGTACGGGCGTCCAAAGTTTGAACGTTTTTGCCCGTTTTCTCGCTTCAGCAATGCACAAGGGGCTATATGAAGGCATATTCGGGTTCAGTTTTTCGAGCTCTTTCCAAAGAAATTTTCAGAATTGAAATCCGTCGGTAAGTTTAGGCAGTACGGGCGTCCAAAGTTTGAACGTTTTTGCCCGTTTTCTCGCTTCAGCAATGCACAAGGGGCTATATGAAGGCATATTCGGGTTCAGTTTTTCGAGCTCTTTCCAAAGAAATTTTCAGAATTGAAATCCGTCGGTAAGTTTAGGCAGTACGGGCGTCCAAAGTTTGAACGTTTTTGCCCGTTTTCTCGCTTCAGCAATGCACAAGGGGCTATATGAAGGCATATTCGGGTTCAGTTTTTCGAGCTCTTTCCAAAGAAATTTTCAGAATTGAAATCCGTCGGTAAGTTTAGGCAGTACGGGCGTCCAAAGTTTGAACGTTTTTGCCCGTTTTCTCGCTTCAGCAATGCACAAGGGGCTATATGAAGGCATATTCGGGTTCAGTTTTTCGAGCTCTTTCCAAAGAAATTTTCAGAATTGAAATCCGTCTTTAAGTTTAGGCAGTGCGGGCGTCCAAAGTTTGAACGTTTTTGCCCGTTTTCTCGCTTCATTAATGCACAAGGGGCTATATGAAGGCATATTCGGGTTCAGTTTTTCGAGCTCTTTCCAAAGAAATTTTCAGAATTGAAATCCGTCGGTAAGTTTAGGCAGTACGGGCGTCCAAAGTTTGAACGTTTTTGCCCGTTTTCTCGCTTCAGCAATGCACAAGGGGCTATATGAAGGCATGTTGGGGTTCAGTTTTTCGAGCTCTTTCCAAAGAAATTTTCAGAATTGAAATCCGTCGGTAAGTTTAGGCAGTACGGGCGTCCAAAGTTTGAACGTTTTTGCCCGTTTTCTCGCTTCAGCAATGCACAAGGGGCTATATGAAGGCATATTCGGGTTCAGTTTTTCGAGCTCTTTCCAAAGAAATTTTCAGAATTGAAATCCGTCGGTAAGTTTAGGCAGTACGGGCGTCCAAAGTTTGAACGTTTTTGCCCGTTTTCTCGCTTCAGCAATGCACAAGGGGCTATATGAAGGCATATTCGGGTTCAGTTTTTCGAGCTCTTTCCAAAGAAATTTTCAGAATTGAAATCCGTCGGTAAGTTTAGGCAGTACGGGCGTCCAAAGTTTGAACGTTTTTGCCCGTTTTCTCGCTTCAGCAATGCACAAGGGGCTATATGAAGGCATATTCGGGTTCAGTTTTTCGAGCTCTTTCCAAAGAAATTTTCAGAATTGAAATCCGTCGGTAAGTTTAGGCAGTACGGGCGTCCAAAGTTTGAACGTTTTTGCCCGTTTTCTCGCTTCATTAATGCACAAGGGGCTATATGAAGGCATATTCGGGTTTAGTTTTTCGAGCTCTTTCCAAAGAAATTTTCAGAATTGAAATCCGTCGGTAAGTTTAGGCAGTACGGGCGTCCAAAGTTTGAACGTTTTTGCCCGTTTTCTCGCTTCAGCAATGCACAAGGGGCTATATGAAGGCATATTCGGGTTCAGTTTTTCGAGCTCTTTCCAAAGAAATTTTCAGAATTGAAATCCGTCGGTAAGTTTAGGCAGTACGGGCGTCCAAAGTTTGAACGTTTTTGCCCGTTTTCTCGCTTCAGCACTGCACAAGGGGCTATATGAAGGCATGTTCGGGTTCAGTTTTTCGAGCTCTTTCCAAAGAAATTTTCAGAATTGAAATCCGTCGGTAAGTTTAGGCAGTACGGGCGTCCAAAGTTTGAACGTTTTTGCCCGTTTTCTCGCTTCAGCAATGCACAAGGGGCTATATGAAGGCATATTCGGGTTCAGTTTTTCGAGCTCTTTCCAAAGAAATTTTCAGAATTGAAATCCGTCGGTAAGTTTAGGCAGTACGGGCGTCCAAAGTTTGAACGTTTTTGCCCGTTTTCTCGCTTCAGCAATGCACAAGGGGCTATATGAAGGCATGTTGGGGTTCAGTTTTTCGAGCTCTTTCCAAAGAAATTTTCAGAATTGAAATCCGTCGGTAAGTTTAGGCAGTACGGGCGTCCAAAGTTTGAACGTTTTTGCCCGTTTTCTCGCTTCAGCAATGCACAAGGGGCTATATGAAGGCATATTCGGGTTCAGTTTTTCGAGCTCTTTCCAAAGAAATTTTCAGAATTGAAATCCGTCGGTAAGTTTAGGCAGTACGGGCGTCCAAAGTTTGAACGTTTTTGCCCGTTTTCTCGCTTCAGCAATGCACAAGGGGCTATATGAAGGCATATTCGGGTTCAGTTTTTCGAGCTCTTTCCAAAGAAATTTTCAGAATTGAAATCCGTCGGTAAGTTTAGGCAGTACGGGCGTCCAAAGTTTGAACGTTTTTGCCCGTTTTCTCGCTTCAGCAATGCACAAGGGGCTATATGAAGGCATATTCGGGTTCAGTTTTTCGAGCTCTTTCCAAAGAAATTTTCAGAATTGAAATCCGTCGGTAAGTTTAGGCAGTACGGGCGTCCAAAGTTTGAACGTTTTTGCCCGTTTTCTCGCTTCAGCAATGCACAAGGGGCTATATGAAGGCATATTCGGGTTCAGTTTTTCGAGCTCTTTCCAAAGAAATTTTCAGAATTGAAATCCGTCGGTAAGTTTAGGCAGTACGGGCGTCCAAAGTTTGAACGTTTTTGCCCGTTTTCTCGCTTCATTAATGCACAAGGGGCTATATGAAGGCATATTCGGGTTTAGTTTTTCGAGCTCTTTCCAAAGAAATTTTCAGAATTGAAATCCGTCGGTAAGTTTAGGCAGTACGGGCGTCCAAAGTTTGAACGTTTTTGCCCGTTTTCTCGCTTCAGCAATGCACAAGGGGCTATATGAAGGCATGTTGGGGTTCAGTTTTTCGAGCTCTTTCCAAAGAAATTTTCAGAATTGAAATCCGTCGGTAAGTTTAGGCAGTACGGGCGTCCAAAGTTTGAACGTTTTTGCCCGTTTTCTCGCTTCAGCAATGCACAAGGGGCTATATGAAGGCATATTCGGGTTCAGTTTTTCGAGCTCTTTCCAAAGAAATTTTCAGAATTGAAATCCGTCGGTAAGTTTAGGCAGTACGGGCGTCCAAAGTTTGAACGTTTTTGCCCGTTTTCTCGCTTCAGCAATGCACAAGGGGCTATATGAAGGCATATTCGGGTTCAGTTTTTCGAGCTCTTTCCAAAGAAATTTTCAGAATTGAAATCCGTCGGTAAGTTTAGGCAGTACGGGCGTCCAAAGTTTGAACGTTTTTGCCCGTTTTCTCGCTTCAGCAATGCACAAGGGGCTATATGAAGGCATATTCGGGTTCAGTTTTTCGAGCTCTTTCCAAAGAAATTTTCAGAATTGAAATCCGTCGGTAAGTTTAGGCAGTACGGGCGTCCAAAGTTTGAACGTTTTTGCCCGTTTTCTCGCTTCAGCAATGCACAAGGGGCTATATGAAGGCATATTCGGGTTCAGTTTTTCGAGCTCTTTCCAAAGAAATTTTCAGAATTGAAATCCGTCGGTAAGTTTAGGCAGTACGGGCGTCCAAAGTTTGAACGTTTTTGCCCGTTTTCTCGCTTCATTAATGCACAAGGGGCTATATGAAGGCATATTCGGGTTTAGTTTTTCGAGCTCTTTCCAAAGAAATTTTCAGAATTGAAATCCGTCGGTAAGTTTAGGCAGTACGGGCGTCCAAAGTTTGAACGTTTTTGCCCGTTTTCTCGCTTCAGCAATGCACAAGGGGCTATATGAAGGCATATTCGGGTTCAGTTTTTCGAGCTCTTTCCAAAGAAATTTTCAGAATTGAAATCCGTCGGTAAGTTTAGGCAGTACGGGCGTCCAAAGTTTGAACGTTTTTGCCCGTTTTCTCGCTTCAGCACTGCACAAGGGGCTATATGAAGGCATGTTCGGGTTCAGTTTTTCGAGCTCTTTCCAAAGAAATTTTCAGAATTGAAATCCGTCGGTAAGTTTAGGCAGTACGGGCGTCCAAAGTTTGAACGTTTTTGCCCGTTTTCTCGCTTCAGCAATGCACAAGGGGCTATATGAAGGCATATTCGGGTTCAGTTTTTCGAGCTCTTTCCAAAGAAATTTTCAGAATTGAAATCCGTCGGTAAGTTTAGGCAGTACGGGCGTCCAAAGTTTGAACGTTTTTGCCCGTTTTCTCGCTTCAGCAATGCACAAGGGGCTATATGAAGGCATGTTGGGGTTCAGTTTTTCGAGCTCTTTCCAAAGAAATTTTCAGAATTGAAATCCGTCGGTAAGTTTAGGCAGTACGGGCGTCCAAAGTTTGAACGTTTTTGCCCGTTTTCTCGCTTCAGCAATGCACAAGGGGCTATATGAAGGCATATTCGGGTTCAGTTTTTCGAGCTCTTTCCAAAGAAATTTTCAGAATTGAAATCCGTCGGTAAGTTTAGGCAGTACGGGCGTCCAAAGTTTGAACGTTTTTGCCCGTTTTCTCGCTTCAGCAATGCACAAGGGGCTATATGAAGGCATATTCGGGTTCAGTTTTTCGAGCTCTTTCCAAAGAAATTTTCAGAATTGAAATCCGTCGGTAAGTTTAGGCAGTACGGGCGTCCAAAGTTTGAACGTTTTTGCCCGTTTTCTCGCTTCAGCAATGCACAAGGGGCTATATGAAGGCATATTCGGGTTCAGTTTTTCGAGCTCTTTCCAAAGAAATTTTCAGAATTGAAATCCGTCGGTAAGTTTAGGCAGTACGGGCGTCCAAAGTTTGAACGTTTTTGCCCGTTTTCTCGCTTCATTAATGCACAAGGGGCTATATGAAGGCATATTCGGGTTTAGTTTTTCGAGCTCTTTCCAAAGAAATTTTCAGAATTGAAATCCGTCGGTAAGTTTAGGCAGTACGGGCGTCCAAAGTTTGAACGTTTTTGCCCGTTTTCTCGCTTCAGCAATGCACAAGGGGCTATATGAAGGCATATTCGGGTTCAGTTTTTCGAGCTCTTTCCAAAGAAATTTTCAGAATTGAAATCCGTCGGTAAGTTTAGGCAGTACGGGCGTCCAAAGTTTGAACGTTTTTGCCCGTTTTCTCGCTTCAGCACTGCACAAGGGGCTATATGAAGGCATGTTCGGGTTCAGTTTTTCGAGCTCTTTCCAAAGAAATTTTCAGAATTGAAATCCGTCGGTAAGTTTAGGCAGTACGGGCGTCCAAAGTTTGAACGTTTTTGCCCGTTTTCTCGCTTCAGCAATGCACAAGGGGCTATATGAAGGCATATTCGGGTTCAGTTTTTCGAGCTCTTTCCAAAGAAATTTTCAGAATTGAAATCCGTCGGTAAGTTTAGGCAGTACGGGCGTCCAAAGTTTGAACGTTTTTGCCCGTTTTCTCGCTTCAGCAATGCACAAGGGGCTATATGAAGGCATATTCGGGTTCAGTTTTTCGAGCTCTTTCCAAAGAAATTTTCAGAATTGAAATCCGTCGGTAAGTTTAGGCAGTACGGGCGTCCAAAGTTTGAACGTTTTTGCCCGTTTTCTCGCTTCAGCAATGCACAAGGGGCTATATGAAGGCATATTCGGGTTCAGTTTTTCGAGCTCTTTCCAAAGAAATTTTCAGAATTGAAATCCGTCGGTAAGTTTAGGCAGTACGGGCGTCCAAAGTTTGAACGTTTTTGCCCGTTTTCTCGCTTCAGCAATGCACAAGGGGCTATATGAAGGCATATTCGGGTTCAGTTTTTCGAGCTCTTTCCAAAGAAATTTTCAGAATTGAAATCCGTCTTTAAGTTTAGGCAGTGCGGGCGTCCAAAGTTTGAACGTTTTTGCCCGTTTTCTCGCTTCATTAATGCACAAGGGGCTATATGAAGGCATATTCGGGTTCAGTTTTTCGAGCTCTTTCCAAAGAAATTTTCAGAATTGAAATCCGTCGGTAAGTTTAGGCAGTACGGGCGTCCAAAGTTTGAACGTTTTTGCCCGTTTTCTCGCTTCAGCAATGCACAAGGGGCTATATGAAGGCATGTTGGGGTTCAGTTTTTCGAGCTCTTTCCAAAGAAATTTTCAGAATTGAAATCCGTCGGTAAGTTTAGGCAGTACGGGCGTCCAAAGTTTGAACGTTTTTGCCCGTTTTCTCGCTTCAGCAATGCACAAGGGGCTATATGAAGGCATGTTCGGGTTCAGTTTTTCGAGCTCTTTCCAAAGAAATTTTCAGAATTGAAATCCGTCGGTAAGTTTAGGCAGTACGGGCGTCCAAAGTTTGAACGTTTTTGCCCGTTTTCTCGCTTCATTAATGCACAAGGGGCTATATGAAGGCATATTCGGGTTCAGTTTTTCGAGCTCTTTCCAAAGAAATTTTCAGAATTGAAATCCGTCGGTAAGTTTAGGCAGTACGGGCGTCCAAAGTTTGAACGTTTTTGCCCGTTTTCTCGCTTCAGCAATGCACAAGGGGCTATATGAAGGCATGTTGGGGTTCAGTTTTTCGAGCTCTTTCCAAAGAAATTTTCAGAATTGAAATCCGTCGGTAAGTTTAGGCAGTACGGGCGTCCAAAGTTTGAACGTTTTTGCCCGTTTTCTCGCTTCAGCAATGCACAAGGGGCTATATGAAGGCATATTCGGGTTCAGTTTTTCGAGCTCTTTCCAAAGAAATTTTCAGAATTGAAATCCGTCGGTAAGTTTAGGCAGTACGGGCGTCCAAAGTTTGAACGTTTTTGCCCGTTTTCTCGCTTCATTAATGCACAAGGGGCTATATGAAGGCATATTCGGGTTTAGTTTTTCGAGCTCTTTCCAAAGAAATTTTCAGAATTGAAATCCGTCGGTAAGTTTAGGCAGTACGGGCGTCCAAAGTTTGAACGTTTTTGCCCGTTTTCTCGCTTCAGCAATGCACAAGGGGCTATATGAAGGCATATTCGGGTTCAGTTTTTCGAGCTCTTTCCAAAGAAATTTTCAGAATTGAAATCCGTCGGTAAGTTTAGGCAGTACGGGCGTCCAAAGTTTGAACGTTTTTGCCCGTTTTCTCGCTTCAGCACTGCACAAGGGGCTATATGAAGGCATGTTCGGGTTCAGTTTTTCGAGCTCTTTCCAAAGAAATTTTCAGAATTGAAATCCGTCGGTAAGTTTAGGCAGTACGGGCGTCCAAAGTTTGAACGTTTTTGCCCGTTTTCTCGCTTCAGCAATGCACAAGGGGCTATATGAAGGCATATTCGGGTTCAGTTTTTCGAGCTCTTTCCAAAGAAATTTTCAGAATTGAAATCCGTCGGTAAGTTTAGGCAGTACGGGCGTCCAAAGTTTGAACGTTTTTGCCCGTTTTCTCGCTTCAGCAATGCACAAGGGGCTATATGAAGGCATATTCGGGTTCAGTTTTTCGAGCTCTTTCCAAAGAAATTTTCAGAATTGAAATCCGTCGGTAAGTTTAGGCAGTACGGGCGTCCAAAGTTTGAACGTTTTTGCCCGTTTTCTCGCTTCAGCAATGCACAAGGGGCTATATGAAGGCATATTCGGGTTCAGTTTTTCGAGCTCTTTCCAAAGAAATTTTCAGAATTGAAATCCGTCGGTAAGTTTAGGCAGTACGGGCGTCCAAAGTTTGAACGTTTTTGCCCGTTTTCTCGCTTCAGCAATGCACAAGGGGCTATATGAAGGCATATTCGGGTTCAGTTTTTCGAGCTCTTTCCAAAGAAATTTTCAGAATTGAAATCCGTCGGTAAGTTTAGGCAGTACGGGCGTCCAAAGTTTGAACGTTTTTGCCCGTTTTCTCGCTTCAGCAATGCACAAGGGGCTATATGAAGGCATATTCGGGTTCAGTTTTTCGAGCTCTTTCCAAAGAAATTTTCAGAATTGAAATCCGTCTTTAAGTTTAGGCAGTGCGGGCGTCCAAAGTTTGAACGTTTTTGCCCGTTTTCTCGCTTCATTAATGCACAAGGGGCTATATGAAGGCATATTCGGGTTCAGTTTTTCGAGCTCTTTCCAAAGAAATTTTCAGAATTGAAATCCGTCGGTAAGTTTAGGCAGTACGGGCGTCCAAAGTTTGAACGTTTTTGCCCGTTTTCTCGCTTCAGCAATGCACAAGGGGCTATATGAAGGCATGTTGGGGTTCAGTTTTTCGAGCTCTTTCCAAAGAAATTTTCAGAATTGAAATCCGTCGGTAAGTTTAGGCAGTACGGGCGTCCAAAGTTTGAACGTTTTTGCCCGTTTTCTCGCTTCATTAATGCACAAGGGGCTATATGAAGGCATATTCGGGTTTAGTTTTTCGAGCTCTTTCCAAAGAAATTTTCAGAATTGAAATCCGTCGGTAAGTTTAGGCAGTACGGGCGTCCAAAGTTTGAACGTTTTTGCCCGTTTTCTCGCTTCAGCAATGCACAAGGGGCTATATGAAGGCATATTCGGGTTCAGTTTTTCGAGCTCTTTCCAAAGAAATTTTCAGAATTGAAATCCGTCGGTAAGTTTAGGCAGTACGGGCGTCCAAAGTTTGAACGTTTTTGCCCGTTTTCTCGCTTCAGCACTGCACAAGGGGCTATATGAAGGCATGTTCGGGTTCAGTTTTTCGAGCTCTTTCCAAAGAAATTTTCAGAATTGAAATCCGTCGGTAAGTTTAGGCAGTACGGGCGTCCAAAGTTTGAACGTTTTTGCCCGTTTTCTCGCTTCAGCAATGCACAAGGGGCTATATGAAGGCATATTCGGGTTCAGTTTTTCGAGCTCTTTCCAAAGAAATTTTCAGAATTGAAATCCGTCGGTAAGTTTAGGCAGTACGGGCGTCCAAAGTTTGAACGTTTTTGCCCGTTTTCTCGCTTCAGCAATGCACAAGGGGCTATATGAAGGCATATTCGGGTTCAGTTTTTCGAGCTCTTTCCAAAGAAATTTTCAGAATTGAAATCCGTCGGTAAGTTTAGGCAGTACGGGCGTCCAAAGTTTGAACGTTTTTGCCCGTTTTCTCGCTTCAGCAATGCACAAGGGGCTATATGAAGGCATATTCGGGTTCAGTTTTTCGAGCTCTTTCCAAAGAAATTTTCAGAATTGAAATCCGTCGGTAAGTTTAGGCAGTACGGGCGTCCAAAGTTTGAACGTTTTTGCCCGTTTTCTCGCTTCAGCAATGCACAAGGGGCTATATGAAGGCATATTCGGGTTCAGTTTTTCGAGCTCTTTCCAAAGAAATTTTCAGAATTGAAATCCGTCTTTAAGTTTAGGCAGTGCGGGCGTCCAAAGTTTGAACGTTTTTGCCCGTTTTCTCGCTTCATTAATGCACAAGGGGCTATATGAAGGCATATTCGGGTTCAGTTTTTCGAGCTCTTTCCAAAGAAATTTTCAGAATTGAAATCCGTCGGTAAGTTTAGGCAGTACGGGCGTCCAAAGTTTGAACGTTTTTGCCCGTTTTCTCGCTTCAGCAATGCACAAGGGGCTATATGAAGGCATGTTGGGGTTCAGTTTTTCGAGCTCTTTCCAAAGAAATTTTCAGAATTGAAATCCGTCGGTAAGTTTAGGCAGTACGGGCGTCCAAAGTTTGAACGTTTTTGCCCGTTTTCTCGCTTCAGCAATGCACAAGGGGCTATATGAAGGCATGTTCGGGTTCAGTTTTTCGAGCTCTTTCCAAAGAAATTTTCAGAATTGAAATCCGTCGGTAAGTTTAGGCAGTACGGGCGTCCAAAGTTTGAACGTTTTTGCCCGTTTTCTCGCTTCATTAATGCACAAGGGGCTATATGAAGGCATATTCGGGTTCAGTTTTTCGAGCTCTTTCCAAAGAAATTTTCAGAATTGAAATCCGTCGGTAAGTTTAGGCAGTACGGGCGTCCAAAGTTTGAACGTTTTTGCCCGTTTTCTCGCTTCAGCAATGCACAAGGGGCTATATGAAGGCATGTTGGGGTTCAGTTTTTCGAGCTCTTTCCAAAGAAATTTTCAGAATTGAAATCCGTCGGTAAGTTTAGGCAGTACGGGCGTCCAAAGTTTGAACGTTTTTGCCCGTTTTCTCGCTTCAGCAATGCACAAGGGGCTATATGAAGGCATATTCGGGTTCAGTTTTTCGAGCTCTTTCCAAAGAAATTTTCAGAATTGAAATCCGTCGGTAAGTTTAGGCAGTACGGGCGTCCAAAGTTTGAACGTTTTTGCCCGTTTTCTCGCTTCATTAATGCACAAGGGGCTATATGAAGGCATATTCGGGTTTAGTTTTTCGAGCTCTTTCCAAAGAAATTTTCAGAATTGAAATCCGTCGGTAAGTTTAGGCAGTACGGGCGTCCAAAGTTTGAACGTTTTTGCCCGTTTTCTCGCTTCAGCAATGCACAAGGGGCTATATGAAGGCATATTCGGGTTCAGTTTTTCGAGCTCTTTCCAAAGAAATTTTCAGAATTGAAATCCGTCGGTAAGTTTAGGCAGTACGGGCGTCCAAAGTTTGAACGTTTTTGCCCGTTTTCTCGCTTCAGCACTGCACAAGGGGCTATATGAAGGCATGTTCGGGTTCAGTTTTTCGAGCTCTTTCCAAAGAAATTTTCAGAATTGAAATCCGTCGGTAAGTTTAGGCAGTACGGGCGTCCAAAGTTTGAACGTTTTTGCCCGTTTTCTCGCTTCAGCAATGCACAAGGGGCTATATGAAGGCATATTCGGGTTCAGTTTTTCGAGCTCTTTCCAAAGAAATTTTCAGAATTGAAATCCGTCGGTAAGTTTAGGCAGTACGGGCGTCCAAAGTTTGAACGTTTTTGCCCGTTTTCTCGCTTCAGCAATGCACAAGGGGCTATATGAAGGCATATTCGGGTTCAGTTTTTCGAGCTCTTTCCAAAGAAATTTTCAGAATTGAAATCCGTCGGTAAGTTTAGGCAGTACGGGCGTCCAAAGTTTGAACGTTTTTGCCCGTTTTCTCGCTTCAGCAATGCACAAGGGGCTATATGAAGGCATATTCGGGTTCAGTTTTTCGAGCTCTTTCCAAAGAAATTTTCAGAATTGAAATCCGTCGGTAAGTTTAGGCAGTACGGGCGTCCAAAGTTTGAACGTTTTTGCCCGTTTTCTCGCTTCAGCAATGCACAAGGGGCTATATGAAGGCATATTCGGGTTCAGTTTTTCGAGCTCTTTCCAAAGAAATTTTCAGAATTGAAATCCGTCGGTAAGTTTAGGCAGTACGGGCGTCCAAAGTTTGAACGTTTTTGCCCGTTTTCTCGCTTCAGCAATGCACAAGGGGCTATATGAAGGCATATTCGGGTTCAGTTTTTCGAGCTCTTTCCAAAGAAATTTTCAGAATTGAAATCCGTCTTTAAGTTTAGGCAGTGCGGGCGTCCAAAGTTTGAACGTTTTTGCCCGTTTTCTCGCTTCATTAATGCACAAGGGGCTATATGAAGGCATATTCGGGTTCAGTTTTTCGAGCTCTTTCCAAAGAAATTTTCAGAATTGAAATCCGTCGGTAAGTTTAGGCAGTACGGGCGTCCAAAGTTTGAACGTTTTTGCCCGTTTTCTCGCTTCAGCAATGCACAAGGGGCTATATGAAGGCATGTTGGGGTTCAGTTTTTCGAGCTCTTTCCAAAGAAATTTTCAGAATTGAAATCCGTCGGTAAGTTTAGGCAGTACGGGCGTCCAAAGTTTGAACGTTTTTGCCCGTTTTCTCGCTTCAGCAATGCACAAGGGGCTATATGAAGGCATATTCGGGTTCAGTTTTTCGAGCTCTTTCCAAAGAAATTTTCAGAATTGAAATCCGTCGGTAAGTTTAGGCAGTACGGGCGTCCAAAGTTTGAACGTTTTTGCCCGTTTTCTCGCTTCAGCAATGCACAAGGGGCTATATGAAGGCATGTTGGGGTTCAGTTTTTCGAGCTCTTTCCAAAGAAATTTTCAGAATTGAAATCCGTCGGTAAGTTGAGGCAGTACGGGCGTCCAAAGTTTGAACGTTTTTGCCCGTTTTCTCGCTTCAGCAATGCACAAGGGGCTATATGAAGGCATATTCGGGTTCAGTTTTTCGAGCTCTTTCCAAAGAAATTTTCAGAATTGAAATCCGTCGGTAAGTTTAGGCAGTACGGGCGTCCAAAGTTTGAACGTTTTTGCCCGTTTTCTCGCTTCATTAATGCACAAGGGGCTATATGAAGGCATATTCGGGTTTAGTTTTTCGAGCTCTTTCCAAAGAAATTTTCAGAATTGAAATCCGTCGGTAAGTTTAGGCAGTACGGGCGTCCAAAGTTTGAACGTTTTTGCCCGTTTTCTCGCTTCAGCAATGCACAAGGGGCTATATGAAGGCATATTCGGGTTCAGTTTTTCGAGCTCTTTCCAAAGAAATTTTCAGAATTGAAATCCGTCGGTAAGTTTAGGCAGTACGGGCGTCCAAAGTTTGAACGTTTTTGCCCGTTTTCTCGCTTCAGCAATGCACAAGGGGCTATATGAAGGCATGTTGGGGTTCAGTTTTTCGAGCTCTTTCCAAAGAAATTTTCAGAATTGAAATCCGTCGGTAAGTTGAGGCAGTACGGGCGTCCAAAGTTTGAACGTTTTTGCCCGTTTTCTCGCTTCAGCAATGCACAAGGGGCTATATGAAGGCATATTCGGGTTCAGTTTTTCGAGCTCTTTCCAAAGAAATTTTCAGAATTGAAATCCGTCTTTAAGTTTAGGCAGTGCGGGCGTCCAAAGTTTGAACGTTTTTGCCCGTTTTCTCGCTTCAGCAATGCACAAGGGGCTACATGAAGGCATATTGGGGTTCAGTTTTTCGAGCTCTTTCCAAAGAAATTTTCAGAACTGAAATCCGTCGGTAAGTTTAGGCAGTACGGGCGTCCAAAGTTTGAACGTTTTTGCCCGTTTTCTCGCTTCATTAATGCACAAGGGGCTATATGAAGGCATATTCGGGTTCAGTTTTTCGAGCTCTTTCCAAAGAAATTTTCAGAATTGAAATCCGTCGGTAAGTTTAGGCAGTACGGGCGTCCAAAGTTTGAACGTTTTTGCCCGTTTTCTCGCTTCATTAATGCACAAGGGGCTATATGAAGGCATATTCGGGTTTAGTTTTTCGAGCTCTTTCCAAAGAAATTTTCAGAATTGAAATCCGTCGGTAAGTTTAGGCAGTACGGGCGTCCAAAGTTTGAACGTTTTTGCCCGTTTTCTCGCTTCAGCAATGCACAAGGGGCTATATGAAGGCATATTCGGGTTCAGTTTTTCGAGCTCTTTCCAAAGAAATTTTCAGAATTGAAATCCGTCGGTAAGTTTAGGCAGTACGGGCGTCCAAAGTTTGAACGTTTTTGCCCGTTTTCTCGCTTCAGCAATGCACAAGGGGCTATATGAAGGCATGTTGGGGTTCAGTTTTTCGAGCTCTTTCCAAAGAAATTTTCAGAATTGAAATCCGTCGGTAAGTTGAGGCAGTACGGGCGTCCAAAGTTTGAACGTTTTTGCCCGTTTTCTCGCTTCAGCAATGCACAAGGGGCTATATGAAGGCATATTCGGGTTCAGTTTTTCGAGCTCTTTCCAAAGAAATTTTCAGAATTGAAATCCGTCTTTAAGTTTAGGCAGTGCGGGCGTCCAAAGTTTGAACGTTTTTGCCCGTTTTCTCGCTTCAGCAATGCACAAGGGGCTACATGAAGGCATATTCGGGTTCAGTTTTTCGAGCTCTTTCCAAAGAAATTTTCAGAATTGAAATCCGTCGGTAAGTTTAGGCAGTACGGGCGTCCAAAGTTTGAACGTTTTTGCCCGTTTTCTCGCTTCAGCAATGCACAAGGGGCTATATGAAGGCATGTTGGGGTTCAGTTTTTCGAGCTCTTTCCAAAGAAATTTTCAGAATTGAAATCCGTCGGTAAGTTTAGGCAGTACGGGCGTCCAAAGTTTGAACGTTTTTGCCCGTTTTCTCGCTTCAGCAATGCACAAGGGGCTATATGAAGGCATATTCGGGTTCAGTTTTTCGAGCTCTTTCCAAAGAAATTTTCAGAATTGAAATCCGTCGGTAAGTTTAGGCAGTACGGGCGTCCAAAGTTTGAACGTTTTTGCCCGTTTTCTCGCTTCAGCAATGCACAAGGGGCTATATGAAGGCATATTCGGGTTCAGTTTTTCGAGCTCTTTCCAAAGAAATTTTCAGAATTGAAATCCGTCGGTAAGTTTAGGCAGTACGGGCGTCCAAAGTTTGAACGTTTTTGCCCGTTTTCTCGCTTCAGCAATGCACAAGGGGCTATATGAAGGCATATTCGGGTTCAGTTTTTCGAGCTCTTTCCAAAGAAATTTTCAGAATTGAAATCCGTCGGTAAGTTTAGGCAGTACGGGCGTCCAAAGTTTGAACGTTTTTGCCCGTTTTCTCGCTTCAGCAATGCACAAGGGGCTATATGAAGGCATATTCGGGTTCAGTTTTTCGAGCTCTTTCCAAAGAAATTTTCAGAATTGAAATCCGTCGGTAAGTTTAGGCAGTACGGGCGTCCAAAGTTTGAACGTTTTTGCCCGTTTTCTCGCTTCAGCAATGCACAAGGGGCTATATGAAGGCATGTTCGGGTTCAGTTTTTCGAGCTCTTTCCAAAGAAATTTTCAGAATTGAAATCCGTCGGTAAGTTTAGGCAGTACGGGCGTCCAAAGTTTGAACGTTTTTGCCCGTTTTCTCGCTTCAGCAATGCACAAGGGGCTATATGAAGGCATATTCGGGTTCAGTTTTTCGAGCTCTTTCCAAAGAAATTTTCAGAATTGAAATCCGTCGGTAAGTTTAGGCAGTACGGGCGTCCAAAGTTTGAACGTTTTTGCCCGTTTTCTCGCTTCAGCAATGCACAAGGGGCTATATGAAGGCATGTTGGGGTTCAGTTTTTCGAGCTCTTTCCAAAGAAATTTTCAGAATTGAAATCCGTCGGTAAGTTTAGGCAGTACGGGCGTCCAAAGTTTGAACGTTTTTGCCCGTTTTCTCGCTTCAGCAATGCACAAGGGGCTATATGAAGGCATATTCGGGTTCAGTTTTTCGAGCTCTTTCCAAAGAAATTTTCAGAATTGAAATCCGTCGGTAAGTTTAGGCAGTACGGGCGTCCAAAGTTTGAACGTTTTTGCCCGTTTTCTCGCTTCAGCAATGCACAAGGGGCTATATGAAGGCATATTCGGGTTCAGTTTTTCGAGCTCTTTCCAAAGAAATTTTCAGAATTGAAATCCGTCGGTAAGTTTAGGCAGTACGGGCGTCCAAAGTTTGAACGTTTTTGCCCGTTTTCTCGCTTCAGCAATGCACAAGGGGCTATATGAAGGCATATTCGGGTTCAGTTTTTCGAGCTCTTTCCAAAGAAATTTTCAGAATTGAAATCCGTCGGTAAGTTTAGGCAGTACGGGCGTCCAAAGTTTGAACGTTTTTGCCCGTTTTCTCGCTTCATTAATGCACAAGGGGCTATATGAAGGCATATTCGGGTTCAGTTTTTCGAGATCTTTCCAAAGAAATTTTCAGAATTGAAATCCGTCGGTAAGTTTAGGCAGTACGGGCGTCCAAAGTTTGAACGTTTTTGCCCGTTTTCTCGCTTCAGCAATGCACAAGGGGCTATATGAAGGCATATTCGGGTTCAGTTTTTCGAGCTCTTTCCAAAGAAATTTTCAGAATTGAAATCCGTCTTTAAGTTTAGGCAGTGCGGGCGTCCAAAGTTTGAACGTTTTTGCCCGTTTTCTCGCTTCAGCAATGCACAAGGGGCTATATGAAGGCATATTCGGGTTCAGTTTTTCGAGCTCTTTCCAAAGAAAGTTTCAGAATTGAAATCCGTCGGTAAGTTTAGGCAGTACGGGCGTCCAAAGTTGAACGTTTTTGCCCGTTTTCTCGCTTCAGCAATGCACAAGGGGCTATATGAAGGCATATTCGGGTTCAGTTTTTCGAGCTCTTTCCAAAGAAATTTCAGAATTGAAATCCGTCTTTAAGTTTAGGCAGTGCGGGCGTCCAAAGTTTGAACGTTTTTGCCCGTTTTCTCGCTTCAGCAATGCACAAGGGGCTATATGAAGGCATATTCGGGTTCAGTTTTTCGAGCTCTTTCCAAAGAAATTTTCAGAATTGAAATCCGTCGGTAAGTTTAGGCAGTACGGGCGTCCAAAGTTGAACGTTTTTGCCCGTTTTCTCGCTTCAGCAATGCACAAGGGGCTATATGAAGGCATATTCGGGTTCAGTTTTTCGAGCTCTTTCCAAAGAAATTTTCAGAATTGAAATCCGTCGGTAAGTTTAGGCAGTACGGGCGTCCAAAGTTTGAACGTTTTTGCCCGTTTTCTCGCTTCAGCAATGCACAAGGGGCTATATGAAGGCATATTCGGGTTCAGTTTTTCGAGCTCTTTCCAAAGAAATTTTCAGAATTGAAATCCGTCGGTAAGTTTAGGCAGTACGGGCGTCCAAAGTTTGAACGTTTTTGCCCGTTTTCTCGCTTCAGCACTGCACAAGGGGCTATATGAAGGCATATTCGGGTTCAGTTTTTCGAGCTCTTTCCAAAGAAATTTTCAGAATTGAAATCCGTCGGTAAGTTTAGGCAGTACGGGCGTCCAAAGTTTGAACGTTTTTGCCCGTTTTCTCGCTTCAGCAATGCACAAGGGGCTATATGAAGGCATATTCGGGTTCAGTTTTTCGAGCTCTTTCCAAAGAAATTTTCAGAATTGAAATCCGTCGGTAAGTTTAGGCAGTACGGGCGTCCAAAGTTTGAACGTTTTTGCCCGTTTTCTCGCTTCAGCAATGCACAAGGGGCTATATGAAGGCATGTTCGGGTTCAGTTTTTCGAGCTCTTTCCAAAGAAATTTTCAGAATTGAAATCCGTCGGTAAGTTTAGGCAGTACGGGCGTCCAAAGTTTGAACGTTTTTGCCCGTTTTCTCGCTTCATTAATGCACAAGGGGCTATATGAAGGCATATTCGGGTTCAGTTTTTCGAGCTCTTTCCAAAGAAATTTTCAGAATTGAAATCCGTCGGTAAGTTTAGGCAGTACGGGCGTCCAAAGTTTGAACGTTTTTGCCCGTTTTCTCGCTTCAGCAATGCACAAGGGGCTATATGAAGGCATGTTGGGGTTCAGTTTTTCGAGCTCTTTCCAAAGAAATTTTCAGAATTGAAATCCGTCGGTAAGTTTAGGCAGTACGGGCGTCCAAAGTTTGAACGTTTTTGCCCGTTTTCTCGCTTCAGCACTGCACAAGGGGCTATATGAAGGCATGTTCGGGTTCAGTTTTTCGAGCTCTTTCCAAAGAAATTTTCAGAATTGAAATCCGTCGGTAAGTTTAGGCAGTACGGGCGTCCAAAGTTTGAACGTTTTTGCCCGTTTTCTCGCTTCAGCAATGCACAAGGGGCTATATGAAGGCATATTCGGGTTCAGTTTTTCGAGCTCTTTCCAAAGAAATTTTCAGAATTGAAATCCGTCGGTAAGTTTAGGCAGTACGGGCGTCCAAAGTTTGAACGTTTTTGCCCGTTTTCTCGCTTCAGCAATGCACAAGGGGCTATATGAAGGCATATTCGGGTTCAGTTTTTCGAGCTCTTTCCAAAGAAATTTTCAGAATTGAAATCCGTCGGTAAGTTTAGGCAGTACGGGCGTCCAAAGTTTGAACGTTTTTGCCCGTTTTCTCGCTTCAGCAATGCACAAGGGGCTATATGAAGGCATATTCGGGTTCAGTTTTTCGAGCTCTTTCCAAAGAAATTTTCAGAATTGAAATCCGTCGGTAAGTTTAGGCAGTACGGGCGTCCAAAGTTTGAACGTTTTTGCCCGTTTTCTCGCTTCAGCAATGCACAAGGGGCTATATGAAGGCATATTCGGGTTCAGTTTTTCGAGCTCTTTCCAAAGAAATTTTCAGAATTGAAATCCGTCGGTAAGTTTAGGCAGTACGGGCGTCCAAAGTTTGAACGTTTTTGCCCGTTTTCTCGCTTCAGCAATGCACAAGGGGCTATATGAAGGCATATTCGGGTTCAGTTTTTCGAGCTCTTTCCAAAGAAATTTTCAGAATTGAAATCCGTCGGTAAGTTTAGGCAGTACGGGCGTCCAAAGTTTGAACGTTTTTGCCCGTTTTCTCGCTTCAGCAATGCACAAGGGGCTATATGAAGGCATATTCGGGTTCAGTTTTTCGAGCTCTTTCCAAAGAAATTTTCAGAATTGAAATCCGTCGGTAAGTTTAGGCAGTACGGGCGTCCAAAGTTTGAACGTTTTTGCCCGTTTTTCTCGCTTCAGCAATGCACAAGGGGCTATATGAAGGCATATTCGGGTTCAGTTTTTCGAGCTCTTTCCAAAGAAATTTTCAGAATTGAAATCCGTCTGTAAGTTTAGGCAGTACGGGCGTCCAAAGTTTGAACGTTTTTGCCCGTTTTCTCGCTTCAGCAATGCACAAGGGGCTATATGAAGGCATATTCGGGTTCAGTTTTTCGAGCTCTTTCCAAAGAAATTTTCAGAATTGAAATCCGTCGGTAAGTTTAGGCAGTACGGGCGTCCAAAGTTTGAACGTTTTTGCCCGTTTTCTCGCTTCAGCAATGCACAAGGGGCTATATGAAGGCATATTCGGGTTCAGTTTTTCGAGCTCTTTCCAAAGAAATTTTCAGAATTGAAATCCGTCGGTAAGTTTAGGCAGTACGGGCGTCCAAAGTTTGAACGTTTTTGCCCGTTTTCTCGCTTCAGCAATGCACAAGGGGCTATATGAAGGCATATTCGGGTTCAGTTTTTCGAGCTCTTTCCAAAGAAATTTTCAGAATTGAAATCCGTCGGTAAGTTTAGGCAGTACGGGCGTCCAAAGTTTGAACGTTTTTGCCCGTTTTCTCGCTTCAGCAATGCACAAGGGGCTATATGAAGGCATATTCGGGTTCAGTTTTTCGAGCTCTTTCCAAAGAAATTTTCAGAATTGAAATCCGTCGGTAAGTTTAGGCAGTACGGGCGTCCAAAGTTTGAACGTTTTTGCCGTTTTCTCGCTTCAGCAATGCACAAGGGGCTATATGAAGGCATATTCGGGTTCAGTTTTTCGAGCTCTTTCCAAAGAAATTTTCAGAATTGAATCCGTCGGTAAGTTTAGGCAGTACGGGCGTCCAAAGTTTGAACGTTTTTGCCCGTTTTTCTCGCTTCAGCAATGCACAAGGGGCTATATGAAGGCATATTCGGGTTCAGTTTTTCGAGCTCTTTCCATAGAAATTTTCAGAATTGAAATCCGTCTTAAGTTTAGGCAGTGCGGGCGTCCAAAGTTTGAACGTTTTTGCCCGTTTTCTCGCTTCAGCAATGCACAAGGGGCTATATGAAGGCATATTCGGGTTCAGTTTTTCGAGCTCGTTCCAAAGAAATTTTCAGAATTGAAATCCGTCGGTAAGTTTAGGCAGTACGGGCGTCCAAAGTTTGAACGTTTTTGCCCGTTTTCTCGCTTCAGCAATGCACAAGGGGCTATATGAAGGCATATTCGGGTTCAGTTTTTCGAGCTCTTTCCAAAGAAATTTTCAGAATTGAAATCCGTCGGTAAGTTTAGGCAGTACGGGCGTCCAAAGTTTGAACGTTTTTGCCCGTTTTCTCGCTTCAGCAATGCACAAGGGGCTATATGAAGGCATATTCGGGTTCAGTTTTTCGAGCTCTTTCCAAAGAAATTTTCAGAATTGAAATCCGTCGGTAAGTTTAGGCAGTACGGGCGTCCAAAGTTGAACGTTTTTGCCCGTTTTCTCGCTTCAGCAATGCACAAGGGGCTATATGAAGGCATATTCGGGTTCAGTTTTTCGAGCTCTTTCCAAAGAAATTTTCAGAATTGAAATCCGTC